>CM071934.1:49133470-49538134 GCA_016081115.2 Rehmannia glutinosa
GTTTGTGCTTGATTCAGTTACGTATTGCTACTAGGTTCCAAATATGACTTCATAAACATTTTTTGGTGATAGGTTCGGCTTGACTTCTTAGTCGAAAATTATGTGTTTGTCAGTGGCACTTATTGATGTACATATCCACCTCATATAATTAAGCCCGGCTATTCGAACCTAAATATTTATTATAAGAGATATAAAATGTAACAATTGTACGTATTTTTATTTGAATGCGATTAAATGTAACAAGCGATGAAGTACGAAAACTTTGTAGTAAAGAATATGACGCAAAATAGGAAAAATAATTTTGGACTCGTCACCTTATTGCTTTCATATTTTTCAAATATCGATTGGCTAAATATTTGTGGAAAGATAAATCACAGGCTCCCGAATAAACCCACGGTGTCCCTTTGGTCGGAAATTATTGAACTCGTCAATTCTAACAAAAATTGTCGACGAAAAACGTATTGAATACGACATGGTAGATAACCCAAATATCAATTTCATCACACCGTTATCCACCTTACATTCTACCAACCAGGCGCACGTAACCTCCATCAAATGGGTATCAAAAAATGCAGAGTAGTGTAAAAAGTCACGAGTTCACCCCCACACTTAATCAGTTTTTTTCCAACTCAAAACATCCACAAATCCCATAAATTCATCATTTAAGCCCAACTCTTCTACGGTTTGTAAAGAGAGGATAAGAGGTGGGTACCTCGTGAAATTTTGTATATCGGTGCCCCTCCTCTTTGGAGTAGAATGGGAAGGTGTGCATTTGCTTAGCCTAATAAACGGTGGCATTGGGACGTCCTCTTGGGCCCTAGGTGGTTCCTCTTGTGCTCTTCTTCATCGTGGGGTGCCACGTGATGGTGTAGAGCCACTTAACCAGTGCAATTGGAGTTCGAGGTGAAATTTGAGGTTGGGCTAAGAGTTTTTTGGTTTGGGAGAAAAGGGAGAGAATTTGTGAGAAATAGCCCCTAATTCCCGATCGATACCCGTTGTACAGACACGTGCGCTGCCTGGCGAGGTCCTATGCGGACAACAAGCACGCCGCTGCGGCCGTGCATGCCTCTAAGGGTTTTCCTTCGGGCTTACGCGCGCATCACCCTTGTTCCCGCATTTTGATTTTTTTATTTATTTAATAATTATGATATATATACACAAAAGAAAACTCAATCAAACCATTAGATATAGTTAGTCGAGAAAATAAAAATAAAAAGAGAAAAAATTACCTGCTTTCCAAAAAGCCGCTTATTTAACATCGCGTTAGCTTGATTTATTTCTCTAATGGAGAAGTCATGGCTGTCATCGAGCAAGACCCCATCACCATCTTGAATTTTTATTCCTACTGACTTGCGCTGAATCATATTGTCTTTCTCACATAGACATCTTTCACAACATAATCAAGAGAGTCAATAATTAAATTATTCAAGATTCAAGACAAAATTGAAAATGTTACGTTTTCCCAAGACATACATACTGGCTGGCTTATATCAAAAATTGAAAATGTTAACCAACAATATGCAAGAGATCTTAAGATTACCTTTATCAAGACAATACAACAAAATACAACAATGCATGTAGGGTACCTAATGGACCATCGCCAGTTGCATACGTAACCCGGTGTGGACTTCAATTTCCTAAATCTAATTGTTTAAAAATAGAGTAAGGCATAAGGTTAATTCCACTCCTAGATCAAGCATACATGCGACTTTCTTACCATTCCCAAAAGAAATATTAACAATGAAACTACCGGATCTTGTTGTTTGGGAAGTGTACTTAGGGATGGAATATGAGGTTTGTGGATATTATCGCCTTCATGGAATGATGATCCTCATCGCCTCCATATTCGTGTTTTCTTCACTTGTATCACCTTTCTTTTCTATTTTTGCGATACTGCGGGGTTAGGCGAGACAGCAGTGGAATAAGGAATCTCAATTTCATTATCATAAATCTCACTAAGTCAAGAACGGTGGTGGCTTGAGTTTGCACTCGGGTTGACTAGGCAATGTGTCCTTCTTGAAGACATGTTGAGCTATTTCACCAACTTGAGTAGCCAATTGACCAACTTGAGTCTCAAGACGCTAAACGAGACTTCCATAGATTCAAACCGCCTATTGTCACCCTCTTGTGTTTCCGACTAACTTGGATAAAGAAAATCAAGCTTTCTTCAATAGATGGAGGCCGAGATTGATTTGATGGTCGAACTTGGGGTTGTGGTGTACTGAATAGATTTGAGATGGATTTTGAGAATTGCTCCAACTAAAGTTCGAATCATTCCGCCAACCGGGTTGTAGGTGTGAATGAAAGGATCATTACGAGGCCTTTGCCGATAACACTGGATAGTGTTGACGCCTCAACCTCGTTGTTCAATCATAACATTACAAACATTAACCCCATGACCAAATTCACCACAAATCTCGCACGACTCGGCATAAGGAGGGTGGTGGGTGGATGCCCCTTGTATCCAACAATTGCACTTGCTTAGTCAATTCAGCCGATTGTCTTGTCACCTCGTAGCTCGGATCTACTTCGTTCCACGAAAGAACCCATTTTCCTCTGGCACTCTTTGTTGTGTATTTATGCTCATCATCTCTAGAAGATCATAAATTTCCTGAGTCGTGCATTCACCCATGTCACCCATAGTGACATTGTCAACCATATATTGAGAATTATGTGATAACCTATCATAGAAAAATTGGTTTAACAATTCCAATGGGTAGTGATAATGTGGGCATTTAATCAGAATCCTTAAAGTGGTCCAAGCCTCATGAAAAAGCTCTCCATCCATTTGACTAAAAGTGGCTATTTTACCTCGCAGATCTGAAGTCTTCTGTTGTGAATAGTACCTACCCATGAATTTATTCTACACTGCCTCCCAATTAGTAAGAGAATTAGGAGGTAGAGACATAAGCCAGTTTTTGCCCGGTCCTTTAGATTATATGGAAAAAAACAAGATCAAGCTCATCCTATCCAAATCTTGTAGAGAAAAGGTTTGATGACGGAATAGAATTCCCGAATGAAGTTGAGAGGATCTTCATTGGGCATCCCATAAAATGATGACAAATCGATTAAAGTGTATAGTTTTGAACTCGTAGTTCCGTCTTTGGTTGTCCCTAAGTGATGCAAGAGGTCACGGTCCCAATGACAGGTGTGCGAACTCACGACGGAGGTCGACGTGCCTCCACATTGTTTCGGCTTGATGATCACCCATCTCTAGTTTGTCTATTTGTTCTTTCTTTGGAACGTGATCGTGAGAATCCTGCAACTATTCATAGAATCATCGCCTTCTTTCCTAGACGTCTCGCAACTCGATGGATGTCATCCACAAAAGGTACAAGGTCCCAATTGAGATTTCTACGCCCTTGCATAAACAACAATTTAAAAAAACAAATATAACGCACATGTGGAAGAAAGTAAAAATCAAAAGGCAAACAAAAAGAATCCTAATCTAGAAACACGGAAAATAAACACAATAATTATTACGCCTAAAACTTTTCCCGGCAAAAGCGCCAAAATTTTTTTCGACTGCTAAACACCTAAAATAAATGTAGCGACGCTCGCAAAAGTACGAGATCAATCGTAGGGTAGCAAGTTGACCAAAGTCATCCCTCACGGAAGACTTAACCAACGAATAATTATTATGCAACACAAATAACAGAAAAATAAATCGTAGACACTCTAACAAGATTTGTGATATTAATTAACTAAAGAAAAACAAATAAAAAGATAAATTAAAAGTGAACACAATTAAACTCAGAGAAAACGATATGGATAAACGTCTAGATTTCGGAATCATCTCATCAAACTTGCAAGCAGAATATCAACTAATTGATCATGCGATTAACAATTATAACAAACAGGTAAAAACTATGCCTATATCTCGATAACTCACGATTCAAAGATTATGTCTATCCCTACATAATTTGCTATTTTCATTAACCAAGTTAGATAATACATCTCTGATTCATATCTAACCCCCTGAATAAATTTAGTCCAGGAATAATATCTTCTCTCGATCTCAATTATTCCCTCAAAACAATCAAAAGTTGATCAGACAATCAATTATCAAATAAAGCAATTCATTCAGGAAAGTAAATTAATTAGTCAATACTCATGCTTGTTTATTTGAATCAAATCATCATAATCCTAGAACAAGGAAGTTAGTTAATGCTTGGGGGTAGGATCATAATCAATTGAAGGAAAGAAAACAATCATAAACATCATCATGCAATAATAATAATCACCCAACAATTGAAATCAGATAAAGAGATGAAGAAATATTACGCTTTGATTAACCCGCAAAATAACTTCAATGGGAAGAACTCAAGCAATCCAAATGTTGAATGAAAGAGAAAATGACAAAAACTAAGGTTTAAAAGTGCTAAGTAGTGAAAGTGTTCCAAATTATGGATCCTCCAAGTGCTATTTATAAGCCTTAAACCTTATACAAAGTGGGAGAATCCTAAAAGAATAATAAAATCGAATAAAAATCTGGAATATTTTTCAGGTGCGCACCCACGCAATGTGTTACGCAATCCATACTGTCTCCTCACGCACGCCAACACATTTTTTGCTCACGCGCATTCGTGCGCTGGTGTGCGCCGCGCACATTCTCATTAAGGTTTGACGAGCTCTGGTCGCGCACTAGTGCACGCGCGGTAGGATTTGTTTGTTGTCTGTTGTGCACGCCCGCGCACTTGTGCTTTGCGTCCGTCCCAGTCGGCTTCAATCATCGTCCGATCAGTAGTGCCCGTTTTAGCCCGTTTTCAAGACTCCTTTTCATCAAAACCTACGAACATGACAAAATATCCTACATAACACACGGCACTATAAAACAAAAAGTTAAGACATAAAAATATGCATAATCACGCACTAGAAAAATAAATATCAAACAAAAATCACCCACAATAATATGCAAAAACAGATATTAAACTTCTAATTTATGAAGAAAGAACACAAATTCCGTAAGTCTCGCACACAAAATTCGATTTCATCGTAGCTCGATATCGAGTCACGAGCCACAAGAATTTGGCGCTACAAATGATTCGCTACAATGTCGAGCTACTGTTGTCGTGCTACAAAGAATTCGACGCCACAGTGTTGTGCTACAAGTTGTCTAATTATAGTAACTCGACGCTACAGTGTCGTTAAGTGTCGAGTTACAAAGAATCGATGCTACAACGTGTCGAGCTACGATGAATCGGCGCCTACAGTGTGTCTTGGTGCAACTAAATTGACTCAAGCGGGCAAATTGGGTTTTTACGTAATCAAATGGCTAAAAAACATGTGCTTCAAAAAATGGCTAAAATTTTTTTGACATCACGGGAAGTGTTAAAAACCTAGGCACTCATTGTGAAACCCATGTGTTACTTGATTCCATATACAACCATTCCATCACCTACTTCACATGGGTGGCGATTGTTTCAGGAGAGAAGTGAAAGACGGATTTGAGGCGTTGGAGAAGATGGCCTTTTTGTCGAATATTTAGGATTTGGGGCTGATTTGAAGTTTTCGTAAAATCTTGAGGCTTTGTTATAAATCAGCCTTTGTTTTGTGGTCTTTTCTAATTACAAATTTTCCTATATCTTTCTAGTATTAAATTATATTTTAGGATCCATTTTTGTTTAAAGAAATTTGGGATTTTATTATCAAAATATTATAATTTTGGGGTCCAATTAAAGTTTATTTAGTTTTCTAAATAATAAGAAAACTTTAAAAATTAAGTTAGATCTTGGAATATAAATTTTAAATTCGAATATTGGCATGGATTTATATATTTTGAGATGAATAATTGAAGCGATATGTCATCAAAGTGACCTCTCTTGTAGAAATCAGTTCATTTTGGAATATAAAAGGTTGTGCGGTGTAAATTATGTGAATATTAACCGACCCAAAGGAACGTGAATGTTTATCGTAATTGCGCATGCACCTATGGTAATAAAAATGTGATAATTATTTGGCTTACATATGGACAATAAATTGGCCCAAGGAAGATTTGTTGTTTGATATGTTTTATTATCAATGTTTGATTACCACACCAAGATGTCAATTACAAGTTAGTATTTTGTCCAAAGGTGAATTATTAATGGAGTGTCGATATCTTGAGATGAGATTTACCATTATTTGAATTTATTACTATGATTAAGAGATTTATGTGAGCATGATTTGTTTATTGTTTATTTTTGGAATTTAATTGTGTATATGCCTGCTTATATTACTGACAACATCAGCATAGTTTTTTATGTTAAAAGAGCACTTTATCTAGAAATGTCCCTATAGCTAAGGAAGTCCTTGCGGATATCGAGAAAATATTTGTCAAGAATGAAAGGCTCAAATTATTACACTTTTGACAAATAAGATCTCAATAAGGTATGAGACTAAAGGCAATATCAAGAATAAATTATAGATATGTCTCGTATTGCTTCGAAATTCAGAGCACTTAAGGCTAAGACTCACTGAGGACTTGCTAATGCATTTGGTTATGATATCTCTGAACTCATCTCACAATGCATTCCGGGAGAAGAAATATTAAAGCAATATAATACATAAGGCACTAATATTGCCTTAACTTCCAAGAATAAAGGCAAGGGATTAAAAAATGTAGAATGATAAGGTAAGTTGCTTGATTATGATTTGTTTTGAGATTAACTTAACTTCAGTATCTTGGCACACATGGTGAAAAGATTTCAGTTCATCAAGTCACACTAGTATGTCCTGTAAGGGGTTATCTCTATTGCCAAAAGTTAGGTGATGGTGAAAGATACATCAAAATAGGTAAGGCAAGACAATTTTGGTTGAAGTAATAGGAAAATATAGATTATTGTTAAATATTGTATTTTGTTTAGATCTTGATGAGAGATTTAGTTGGAACTTGGTTTCTATTTTTGCTTTGGACAAATTCGGTTATTCCTATTCATTCAGAAATTGAAAATTTAGTTTGTCTCATGATTCAAAATTGGTTAGTACCAGCTTCTTTACAATAATCTTTATTTGATGACATTATTGCCTCGCCCAACAATTCCCTACTTTTAAGTACATGATGTATAAGTAGAAAACAAACCAATAAAATAGATTTGTAGCCAATTGGATTTTAGGCGTCTTAGAACTTATATATATATGGATATTTGTGGGTCATTCCTACGGTTTTTGTAATGGTCAACAATATATAATAACATTCATAGACTATGTTTTAGATATAGCTACGTATTTTCATTAATAAAAAAGTCACAATTACTAGATGTGTTCTAATCTTGTAAGGTCAAGTTTAGATCAACTCAACAAAATGATTAAAACATCACATATAATCGATGGTGCATGCAACGATAGATTTCATGATTCAGTGGACAACATTGAGGATCGTTTGCTAATTCCTAGAGGACAAAATGCTTAAGGATATGGTGAGTAGTATGATTAATCATTCTACCTTACCAAAATCACTATAGGAAGAAGCACTTAAGATCGCAACATATATCCTTAGTAATGTTTAATTAAAGCGACTAACAAAAATCCCTTATGAACTTTGGATAGGCAAGAAGCCTAGTCTTAAGCCCTTGTAATTTTGGAATGTCCACCAAGGCAAAGCCTTACAAGCCTAATGAGAATAAACTGACACAAGGACAATTAGTTGTTAATTTGTTAGATACTCGAAAAATCCGGGGTACAAGTTTTATGATTCCACAACTAAGACTATTTTTAAGAGGGGAAATGTTTGATTCTTTGAGTATATTGAGTTTGGGGGAGAGATAGTGTTAAGGATTTTCTCTTTCAAGAGGAATACATTGATATTCCCATAGGTGTTCTTTGGTATTGATCGGAATATTATTCCTAACCTTGTTCAAGACACAAATCAAGATAATATCGTAGAACCTCCCTGTTTTAGAAATTATTCCGATGAACAAACTCTATAACCTCACGAACGATGCCATTAAGGAGATATACTACGGAAAGAAGAAGTGCAATGTGAGATGATTACATTGTATTTTCTAAGAAAATGAGGTTGGTATTGGAATGATGGAAGATGATTCAATCAACTTCTATCAAGCCATGGAAAGTTCCAACTCATAAAAGTAGATGGATTCCATGAATGAATAGATTAGCTCCATGAGGGACAATGATGCGTGGGAATTTATCCCATTGCCATAATTTAAACGACCTAAAATAGCTTGATCTTAACCCTCTTTTTCTGTCGACCTACGGCCCATTTAACATCTCTATATGTATATCAATAATTATTAATAATGATAACTCAAACATAATTTGTGTAACTTGTAAATTTTTTAAAATCATCATTGAGATAAATTGAAAATATATCCCTTTAGAAATTCAATGGAGATTTTGTTATTATCACTAGATATGACCGCGGCGTGCACACATACATCGTATATTTTATGAGGCCTCCATTTTTATCTTTGTGACATGTTCATTTTCCTAATAGCTCTATGAATTATATCTCATTGCATCGTAATAATTTTAAAATAACATCGAGAATATACGGAAAATACGATGTAATGTTTTTTATTTATGAAGTCAAAAAGAAAAATACCAACCTCCGGATCATGATACATTCAAGACTAAGTATTTATCTTCTTACATAAATATATATAATATTTTTTAAGACAAATATATATCATGTTATGTATGGATACATGTAATATAATATATATAATATTTGGATACATATTTTTTGATATTTTCTTCAGTTAAAATAAATATTTTTTAATTAAAATCAATCAACTACAATACAATTCTATAACATTATGAAGAAAGGGGTTATACCCAAATAACAACTACATATATCAAAAATAGCCAAAATACATGAATATACAAATTGATGTCCAATAGCCCAAATACGTAATTTTTAAAGTTATTGCAAAATAAAATTTTGAGTAAATATAATGTTGAAAAGGATGTGATAATTAACAAAATTTTAGGAGACTTAGTTGTGCGTTTATATTTAGTCTGTTAGAGAAAAAAAAAAGTAAAAGATCAGCTAAGATAATTAGCAAGATATTTAAAGATTTGATTGTGCATGATATTAGGGATTTTACTTTTTTTTTTTGTAATATGTGAGATAGATGTTTCCTTTCTTATATTGTAGAAGTCCTCTATAAAGAGGAAACAATGTATATCGATTCTGTATAGAAGAAATAAAAGGTTTACAATTTACTACTCTATTTGCATGGTATCAAAGCGGGCCCATGCTCGGCCCAATGTGGGATGTATCACATGATGTAATTGAGCATGGAGGATCATATGATGATGATTAATAAATTGACGAAGACTCACAAGTGAGGGAGGCGTGTTGAGATATGTCACTTGTGAGTTGTCCCACATTGATTAATTAAGGGAAGAGTATCCACTTTATAAGCCAAGTGAACTACTCCTCCAGTCAGCAATTAGTTTTAGGATGGAACATCACTTGGCGGACTTGGGCTCTCTCCCATATTGGGTATGTTTCATATGTGGGACCGCACCAAGTCCCTCCGAATTTAACATATATCTTATGTTTATTATGTTTATGTTTATTTTTAATTTTATATATGAAATGTAGATTTCAAATCAAGATCATAAAAAAGATGATTAATTAGATATATTAAACGTCAAAAATGGATTAAAAACGAAAAAGTTATTAATTTTTTCTTAAAAAAAGAACATAAATATAATAATCAATGTAGTTCACACACAAATTTCGAAAACTAATTTTTATATAATTCTAATTGAGGGACCTTAAAAGTTAACAACTAAAAACTATTATTTCAATAGTAATCAACTTTTATTTGTTATGAAATAGGCAAAAAGATACTATTTGTAGATACATATATATATATATATATATATATTGAGATTAGGGATGTCAATAGGTCGGTTTGGCCAAGTCGCCTGCACCGAGACCCATCTGTTAAGAAAACATAAGACTCAAACTTGTCCCCGCCTCACCTCACTTTAGACCCGGACTCCGCCCCAACACATACCCATGTTTAGCGGAAAGACTCATTAGACTCGTCAACTTCATATATTTGGTCTGAATTTGTATGATTTTTACTAAGAATTTAGCTATAAAAAATTATACCAAATGTGTTATATAATTTGGTAGATATTATATAGATTATGAATTAAATACCAATAACATATATAAATCAAGATGTCTTGAACAACAATGTACACACTTTATATATAAACTAATTATATGGGTAGGTTTGAGTCGGGTCCTACTAAACCCATTGCTCGATCTATACCTGTTCGGATTTAAAAATCAATACCCGTTACCCACCCAATACCTATTTATTTGTCCCACACCCACCCTAAATGATGCGGGTCTAGTTTGGGTTGTCATCCTTATTTGAGATCTTGTCACTACCTTTTCTTTTTCTTTTTTTTTTTTTTTTGTATCAAAAGAATAGTAATAAAATTATTTTTGCAACAATCTTCTTCCTCCATTTATTCCCTCATCCTTCATAGTGGATGAAAGAAGTGATTTTTAATATTTTTAGTTGAATAAGTTTGTCCTCATATGTAGCTTTTGTTTCTGCGTAATAGGTGACTTTTGTTTGATTAAATAAGTTTGTTTCAATAAAGGCGGCTTTTGTTTGATTAAATAAGTTTATCTCAATAAACGGACTTTTCTTTCGATGATTTAGATGAGCCATTAGGCATTACCCGGTAATTCGTGATAGAAGCGAGACCACTTTTATTAATTGGTACATGTTTTGTCTGGTACATTCATAACGACCCTTTGATTCTACGGGCCAGTTAGATTTTCAAGGTTTAAATTTTTTTTAGGTATGTATAGGTTTATGTTCTGAGGTAAATTAAGTAGAGATAACGGATTCAAGTTCATTTCATTGCTCGGCGGCCTCGTTTGAGGCAAATTTATCCTTAAAAAGGAAATTGGGTTGATTGTTCACAACCTAACCATACCTGCCGTCTTTTTTGGGTACCTTGCCATGACTAGAGCTGTCAAATGGGCTCGCCCAAGATTTCTTCAGGTTGTTATTTTTGGAGTCCAACCCCAGCCCATGCATTCAAAATATATGTAAATCATATCAGGCTCGCGCGGGCCGAACCAGCTTTTCGGGCCATATAGGCCGGGTAAGATAGGTCCAGTTCCTTTTGGGCCCAAAATCACCCAACCCAACCCTATCTTTGGGCGGGTGGGCTATTTTTGACATCTCTAACCCCGCCTTGGTGACCTTGTTCGACTAAAAGTCTACGCCTCGAGGATGGAATATGAAAAGATCCGTAGGCCTTGCAATTGTTTTCTTATTTGATGTTGTAAATTGTAATATATAAGTTTCATTTTATGAATGAAATTAATTTTAATGCTAAAAAACACTTTTTGCAAATGTAAACCAAAACATTTCTTCTCATATTTAAAATACTAGTAAGAAACATGTGTGTCGCACATGATCCACATGACTTTACTAAAATAATTTTATTATTTAATAATTTTATTGATTAATATTAAAATATTAAAAAGTGAAATAAATATTAATTAAATTTAAATATTACACAAAAGATTTAATATATATTTCGCTTTACTTTAATTATATATCGATATGAAATGTTAATAATCATTTTAAAGAACTCAATCCCACAAAAAATTACAATTAGTATAGCAATGAAATAAGTTTTATATTAGCTTACAATCACATTCATCGGTCTTTTATTTCATTGTTATGGCTAGAAAAATCTTTCTCTTACATGATTTTCGAATTCTTTTAGCATTGGATGCATTTTACATAATCGATAAATAATTTAGCTTATAATCATAAGCTAATTTAGTAAATCACATGCAAGTTATCGCATTAATAAAAAAATAAGTAATTAAATATTATACCAAAATCCATCATAATATCATCATTTTATTTGTTATTGTTATTCAATTAAAATAAAATAAAATAAATTAAAGATTAGTCAAATTCTTATATTTCATGTGCTTACTTTTTGTATTCTATCTCGTTCTTCGATTAAAGAAATATAAAAAAATTACAATATAATATAAATTTAAAAAGATTCATATATTATTTTAATTATAGTAACAAAGTCAATATTTTATCACTAACAATGAAATTTAAAGTTTATAGTCCTCCTATTTTCAAATTGTCTTAAAAATAATAAACATTAACCTAGTATATAAAAAACATTAATCCATTATTTTCATCGAGAGTCGATATTAAATGAAACTATGAAAAAGTGATAAGTTGAAATCCGAGTTTTGAAATTCTATTCAATTGCACACAAAATATCTTTATTTAATAAATAATAAAACCAAAGACAGTCTTATGAAAGAAAAAATAAGTTAACAATTTTCATGTGTCAATCTTCAATAATTAAATATAATACTAATTAACTTTTATGTAACAATTTCTTTTTGCATTCACTTATGTTTTTAAAAGCTATACATCTAAAATTTTAGAAAAGATGCGTTATACTATTAGAGTTTGTACTTGCAATTGAATTTGGTAATTTTGGTTATATTAATATTTACATAATATTTTTTAAATTACATGTTAATTTAGGTAATTAATATAATAATTAAAATATTCAAAATAATATTTATATATCACATTTATTGTGTTAAACTATATATAATAATAAATGTGAGTGAAGTGACCATGTTTAGTGCCAAGTAATATGAATTATTCAGGCATAAGGAGGCGGAAGAGAATTGGGGGGGGTTAACACTTGATATCTAAATATTTGGCAACTATATTTTCTTATTTGATCAAAAATTCAATCAAAATTTTAAATAAAGATTAAAGTACTATATACCATTTTCTCAATAAAGGCACTAAAAATGGATTTATAATTAAATTTTACAAAAATAATATGATTTTGTAAATGAGATTAAATGAGATCAATTTTAAATTTACTGATCGACATAAATATCAAATTATTTCTTATTAAATAAGTTTAGTTTATTTATTTATTTTTTTACAAAATTTCATATACATACAAAGAACTTTCCATTTTCGATTCTTGTTTTCAAGTTTTTCATAATATTTGATTTTGTAAAAATTAGAATAATTTGTACCCAATTTTATAATAATTGTCTTCGTGCTTGAATATTTATAAGTCATAAATGTGTGCTTTTAAAATGAACTGAGATTTAATATCAAATTATACATATTATATGAAAGCCATTTAATTTTTATAGAATTCGAGCTATGACCCACATATTTTATTTTACCTATTTACTTTTATTCTTTCAAATCTATATAATATATTTCATTTGGTTTAATTCTAAACTATCTATATACGTGAGATTAACCCCAAAATTATTTAGATCAATCTCAACTCATTAATCTCAAGTATAACCATTTAGTTTTGAATATTTTTTATTCTTAGTTTTCACTCTTATTTGTTGTAATTATTTAATTTACTTAGTTTTTATGAATGTTATGTTAGTATTTGAACTAATATATAATTATTTTCTCAGTAGTCAAATTGTTACATATTAAATGAGTTTATTTATTTTTTCTTTTGCATAGTAGATATGATCTTTTAGACTAATATAATTTTAGCTCATGTTCACTCTTTCACACTATTTTATTAAAATTTAATTATTTTGGTATATGTTTTTATTATAATTATGTATCATATTGATATTTTAAACTTATAATTTTTAAGGGTGTATTTTTCAAACGACATTCAAGTTTTATCACAAATTTAAATTTAATACATATGGATTTTTTTTATTAAGTTTGTCTTCTTTGTTTTTTTTATAAATTTATATATTCAACTTTTAATACCTTTTTGCACTTGTTCTTAAAATTTAGAGGATATAAAATAATCGAAAGATTGAAATCATAATATGTTAAAAATAATAAATTAGAAATTAAAACTTATAATGTAATATATAGAAAATTAAGTAAAAGTCATTTTTACACATATAGTTAAAATTTAAAAGGTAATATTTTTGTCGCGACAGACTTATTTTGGTTTTTGTTCGTTTTTGTTTTCATGTTAATATTATTCTTTTTATTTTGTACTTTTTATTTTACTTATATGGCTAATTAAAATAAATATACATGAAATTGCAATAAAAATAAAATATGAAACTCTCTTGTTTTCAATATTAATTTTTATATTTGTTAATACTCAACTTGACTTTTTAAGAAGAAAGCTAAATATTGTCCAATTATCTATTTTCACTATTTCTTTAATTCTTTGATATGTTAAGTGTGCAGAGTATGCAAAGAGAAGATCGATGGATGTTTATAATTTTGGTGATCGCCATCATTTGTTCTCATTTTCGACCATCAATAATTTAATGTTTAAGTTGCATATTAGTAATTGAGGGAGAGTTTTTTGACCATAAAAGAATTATCTATTTTCTCTACTTTTTATTTAGCATCAAAACCACCTAAAATATTTTCTATTTTATTTTTTCTTATTGTGTATATTATAATTTGATTTTTTTCTTATAAATAATAACAGACATATTTAATTATTGAGAAAATTTAAAAGAATAGAAGAAATATATAATAAAAGTTAAATAGTTAAAATTTTCTTCTATAACGACTTGTGTATATGTTTAGAACATATAGTTGAAGATTTTGAAACCTAGCTAGTTTCAATTTGAAATTGGTTTTATAAGAAATTTAAAGTATTCTTAGTGTTATGATTAAAAAAATATATTTTTCAGATTCTGAAATCTTTTTTGGCTATAATGAACATCTCTCATAAAATTAAACAAAAAAGATTAAATAAATAACAAAACTATAGAAAAACATAAATTCTTAATTTTTTACATAGTGACTTTATAATATAAAATTTTCTCATGTGAACTCCTTATATATGCTTATGACATATGGTTATAAAGCTCTCGAAATCTAGTTTAATATAAAGCCTATATTATTTGAAAATTCAAAATATTTTAAGAGTTATAACTGAAAGAATAAATATTTTTAAAATGTAGAATATAAAAGGTCATGTTGTCTTATAATTGAACAAATAGAAGCTAAATATAAATATCAAATTACTTAGTTGTCCTAAGATTTTACTATGTCTAAAGAATATTTTTGTCCTATCAAACAAAACTATAGAAAAACATAAATTCTTAATTTTTACATAGTGTTGAACTTTATAATGTTAAAATTTTATCACGTGTACTCCTTATATATGCGTATGACATATGATTAGAAAGCTCTCGAAATCTAGTTTAATATGAAGCTAATATTATTATTTGAAAATTCAAAATATTTTAAGAGTTATAGCTGAAAGAATAAATACTTTTAAAATGTAGAATATAAATGGTCACATTGTCTTATAATTGAACAAATAGAAGCTAAATATAAATATCAAATTACTTAGTTGTCCTAAAATTTTACTATATATAAAGGATATTTTTGTCCAATTAAAAATTACAATAAACATTTACACTTTTAAGATAGTATAGATATAGATATAGACTTCTTATGAATGAATGGATGAAAGAGATGGCATCTGTGCATCAAGCTTTCCTCGAATTTAATAGTTTGTTGTGTGAGGAAGAGAAGAAGAAATTCTTCTTCTCCATTCTCTTGTCTTTTTCTTGTATTAAATCCATATACCTTGTCATTTTCAACATATATGTCCTTTACTATACACGCAAACAAATACTACAAGACATATATATATATATATATATTTAACTACCAAATTCGATGAGACCCCTCAAACCAGATTTTCTTTTGCCCGGCCCACTGATTGTATACGTATATATATAATACAATAATAAAAAAAAAACATTTCACTATTCTTTGTAACATGAAAAAATTAAGAACTTCGAGAAATGCAATTATATATTCAGCATCTGAAAATTCAAGCAAATATTGTGTCTCTCTCTGTGTGCATTTTTTATATATAAATATGTATGTATTTAAGATACTACAGAAAAGGGGCATGCAGGTGGGTTCACGTCTCATCATGTGTTTTTGTTTGTTTCAGACAAACTATGCATTATGCAACACTAGAAAACACCAAGGGAGTTGAGTTACAATATTTGCAAATTGCAATAACTCACTCGGATATTCATAGTTCAACTAATAAAATAAAAAAATGAACTGCCTTTTGTGTGTGGATATATTATGCATGTCTATCTTTCATTTAGTAAAATGTATTATGTGTGGTCCTAGTTACATACCTAGCTATCTGAAAGAAATTGACCAAAACACACTAAAATGGTTTATTTATTGTTAGGAAAATTGTAAAATTGGTTCACTAAGTTGGATTGAGATTTCCTATTCCACTTTCCATATTCATGAACTCCTATTTCATTACATCGAGATAACACGTGTACAAGATGATGTCATAATTGTACACATGTCATTCATCCGATATATGGAATAGAGAGAGAAGAAGGAGATATCATACCCCATAAGTTAGCCTATTACCAGTGTTATAGGACAATAAGCTGGGCGAAAAATACGAGTAACATATTTTTGTTCCATATTTTTATTCTACTTCTTATTCAATTTGGCTGGATAAGTAACACGTGTCATTATATAAACGTGAGCAGTTGGTTGTTTAAATGTATACACGTATCATTAATGCGGATGATGGATTGGTAAAACGGAATAAGAAATTTTGGAATAGGAAATCTAAATCCAAAAAAAGGCAAATTTTATTCTATTTTCCCTTAAAAAAATCAATTTTCCGTAGATAATTGCTGACATGGCACAAAAAAGCATTCGAAACTTATTGATACAGACTCCAATTCGATATAGATTTTTTCCATACCAAATGAATGAAGATGATATAAGAATGGGCAATTACCAAACTGATAATCAGCCCATGCATAGGTTCCGTTCATGGGGTCCTGTCTAGGGCTACCGAGTAAAGGGAGGTTGCAACCTAGGGTGGGTGGCGGCCAATGGGACCGTGCCCGTCCCCACCGGAGAACCATTTGGTGGCGGTGGAGAGGTGGTGGATGGCATGGTGCATTTGGCTATATTGAATTGCTTTGTCTCCTTAATTTGTGTCCATATGGGAAACTAGAGTTAGAAAGAAGGTGACATTGATTTAATTTGAGGGTGTCCTCTTGTGATGCATCTAGGCATGGGTTGTCCTAATTTGGACTAGGGTCTTCAACCCCACTTGCTTCTTTGTCTTCTTTATTTTTTTTGATTTTTTTAAAGTTTGTTTCTTATATATATATATATATATATATATATATATATATATATATACACACACACTAGAACAACACCCTTGTGTGATACGGAATTTGTCAAAAGACAAATTTTGTGTCGCAAATTTGTTCGATAGTTTTTTGGAGATCTAAAATACTAATTAGAAATATATTGCATAGACAAAAGATCTTTGATTTTCAAAAACAATCGATTGTATAGATAGAATCATTAATTTTTGGATTATTTATTATCGTTTAGATTATACGAACAACAAACACCAATGTGTTAAAAGAGATTGTCAAAAGACAAATTTTGGCGTCACAAATTTATTTGTGATTGTTATAGACATCCAAAATACTTATTAGAAATAATAAAAAAGAAATTTTAAATTTAGAATATTATTAAAAAACTATTCACCATTCAATAAAAATATCAAGTGTACTATCATTGTGTTTCAAAGATTTAAAGGAAAATATAGTTAATTGTCCTAATTTTATCAATCAAAAGTATTCAATAAAAATATCTTCCATTTTTAAAAAACTTTTTGAGATTTAAATAGGTAGGCATATATAGTATTTATATAGCTGGGTGAAATCACTTTAATTAAATTTGAATAATAATTAGTAAGCAACAAACAAATTTATTATTAATAAAATTGAACAATTTATTTATTTATTTATTTTTCGGCTTGTCAACATACAATATATCATTGATGCTGCTTAGGGCAGATCACTCCAAGTCAGTGTTGCTGATAAAGTTCAAGTCTTCTCCTTCCCAAGCGGCAAGTCTTCTTCTCCGTGAGATGAAAATCTCCTATGAGGAACTTGCCTGCACACAAGCAAATAATGATGCTTTTTAGAGAAGATCACTCAAAGTTAGGGTTTTTGAATAAGTCCAAGTCTTCTAATTTCCAAGTAGGAAGTCTTCCACTGGAAACTTGCCTACACACATGCAAACGTTAAGAGGGCCCTTGGGGGTTGTCCAAGGAGGCCCTTCCAACGCTCAAGTCAGCACGGTGAACGAGAGAGAATATAAGACAGTAACTGAATACTAAATAATAAAGTTATGAATCAGATTACATACAAATGAAGATGAGGGACCTTTTTATACGTGGGTAGTGGGCCTTGTGGGCCGCATAGGAGAAAGTGGCTTGTGGGTCGGGTTATTCCATCCTCAAGCCCATTAATTATTGGGTAATTAATAATATTTATTCCAATATATGAAATAAAATATTATGTATTAAATATTAAAGGATATTTTTGCCCCCAACATAAGCCCCCCAGCTCCAGCGCTGGGAGGAATGGAGCAGTGCGGGAGCTAAACTGATACCGTATTGGCTTGTCTTGAGATTCCTTGTAAATTTACGAGGACCCCATGTAAGGGAGCCCCTCCTCTTAGGGAGTACTGGAGGAGGTTTAGTTTACGATGACCCCCATTTGAGGAGCCCAATTTTGACCATGTCTTCCAATTCCCTTGCTTGGTAGAATTTAGCGAAATTTTCTTGAAAATTGAGAAGAGAGCCCATGGAGGGTTGTAGATAGGAGTGGAGTACATCAAGTGAGGAGAGTCGAGATGAGATCCCAAGAGTTGAAAGAGGTTTCTCCCGAGCACCTCCCCAAAGTGGCAAAAGCGCCCCCGCGCGCCCTCCATCATGGTGGAGGGCGTGCCCCCAAGGGTCACCCCGAGCCCCAAGGTCCGTCATTCCTTGCATTTTTCTTCGTCTTTCCCAGAATTTTCCCATATTTTTGGTTGTATTTTGGATTCCGGTTCTTCTTCATTTCCACTCGGGGGCTAGGGTGTCACCAGTCGTTCAATCTTTAGTTCTATTATTTCATTTATACATTTGCCCATGAGCATCAATATTCCCTCTCTGGCTCTGGAGTTATGTTATGATAGTGAAGGAAAGTAGAGCTTGATTCGGATTCGTGCCCGAGTAATGAGGTTCCCGAGGAAGAGTTTGAGAGAGATAGTTCAAATGAGGCCCCTCGGCTCAAGTATTGGCCCAGGCCTCCACCTGAGTGTCGAGTAGTATCCCAGGAGAGTTAGTCAGCAAAATTTCCTCGGTGTCTTCATAGGTTGACGGAGCAATTAGGGCTCCCTTCAGCGTTCCGTATGTTGACTCTGGGGCTATGTCTTGATCTAGTTTCTGAGTTGCGGATGCGGGAGAAGTTGGGTGTCCTATGAATATATAATTTGTATAGGAATTGATCTCTTGAACAGGGTGATACATCCTTAAGAGGAGCAGTTCCCAGAATGAGGAAAGGTTCTCGGAGCGCGGGAGCCCAACATTGGAGTTTCTTGCAAGTGAAGAGTCCCCGCGGGACTCAGCCTTTTTGGGAGGGAAACATATTTCTTGTGAGTCGGGATGGCAACAGGGCGGGTCTAGGACGGGTTTGGCTAATGATTGACATGTATTTTGCATGTATTTTGGGCTTAATCTTGGCTAGAATGTGTTGATATGCATGCATTATTTGAGTAAATAGGGTTATATTCCTGTTTTGTGGAAAAGGATTACCCTTTGCTCGTTTTGTAGAAAATTATCGATAATTGTAGCATTTTGGTAACAATTCGGAGCATTGCAATCGCCAATATTTGATATGAAGTACGAAGTTGGAGTCGAGTCGAGAAGAAGTCAGATGAACTGGGCGAAAAATGGAAGAAAACGGCCGAGTACGAGTTGCTACAGGTGAGCACGGGCAGCTGACCCGTGCCATACAAAGACGACCGTGCTCAACCTGCACATCGAGGCCACAAGGTTCGACATGTAGCACGGGCAGCCCGTGCCAAAGAGCACGGCCCGTGCTCCCCTCTGTGATCTGAACAAGTTGTGCGGCTACCAGCACGGGTTGTGCGTGCCGTATGGCATGGCCCATGCTCCTCTACGGGAAAGACAGAGTTTGATTCGTTTTCAACTAGGTTTCGACCCAAACGAAGTACAAATAGACCCGGGACGGCAACGAACAGAGAGACACTGAATTTTACCCTAGAAACCAGAGAGAAGAGCAGTTTTCCACCGGAAACTTCGAGAGATCGATCAAGACCACAACCACACCTTCGAGGATTGAAGATAGATCGAGAGATCGTCATCATCCCCGAGTTCACTCATTCCATCGTATCGTTATTTCAATTAGTTAGATTTTGATTATGAATAATTTGTCGATGAATTTTTCATCTTCAATGTCTGGTTGAACACTTTATGATTCCCGGGTTTGGGAGTAGGTTAATAAATACTTTTATTGGATGATTAATAATAATTGAAGTTAATGTTTTCTTCCTCTATTCAAGTACTTTGCTTTAATTCTTGTTTTATCAAAAGGCCATTGATTTAAACTTGTTTGATGTATTGATTTATAATTCTAACCGATGAGTTTCAATACTAGATATTGAGTACTTGACACAAATAGCTTGCATGATTGAGAAGTCTGTGAATATTTGTGAGATCTAATAATTTTTTGAACTTTTGGGAGTTGGATATCTCATGTTGAGTAGAGATGCTAACATAGATATTTCAATCAACGCTTTTACATACATCTCGAGAGAGAGGGTAAATTACTTTGGTGATTGGTCTATAGAGAAGAATACGTTTTAACCTTGGTTTGATTAATCTGATAATAAAAGGGGGATATTAACTGAAACCATAACCCAGGAATCCATCCATCCATACTTGATCTTTCAATCAATCTTTGCTTTGTTATTTTAGGATTAATTTATGCTTTAGTATTAACAAAACCAATCCATCACAGTTCAATCGTTTAGATAAAAATAAGGCTATTATAATCCAATACTTAGTACATTAATTTATTAATCCCTGTGGATTCGACCTTGCTAACCCTATTCTATATACTGCACCGTACACTTGCGGTGAAGCTAAGAAAATAGGCGAACAAGTTTTTGGCGCCGTTGCCGGGGATTAATCAAATTTTTAGTACTAATATTGCGATAAATAGAACTATTCTTAATCTAGACATTTTCTTTTCTTTTCTTTTTAGTTTGTTGTTTAATTCTACTTCTACTGTGGTTGACTTGTTTTCTTTAGTTGGTTCAGGTAGTGCATGATCACTCGCTCGAAGCAAGGAGAATTAGCACCGTTCATACCGGAGGTTGAGGCTTTTGCTAGGCGGAATAGTGCGGCTACTAAACGGCAAGAAGCGGCAAGAAACGGACTATGGCGAGGCGTAGAAGGTAACAACAGAGGCAATAATGGGGGCAAAAAATGGAGGTAAACAATCCAACAGGTCAATGTCGAGTTACCGCATCAGAGGTTCCGATGGCTCTGGCGACCAACAAAGAAGCGATTTGCGATTACTTTCGCCAATCAATCAATCGCAACTATGGTGGAATTGTCAATGTCCCAATCAATGCGAATAACTTTGAGTCAAGCCAAAGATCGATCTCAATGGTGCAAGTGAGAATCGGTTTGGAGGTTTCCCATCCGAGGATCCCAACTCTCATCTTGCGAATTTCATATACGACATTTGCAATACTATCAAGATGAATGGGGTGATTGGTGATGCTATATGTCTTCGCCTATTACCTTTCTCTTTAAGGGATAAGGCTAGAATTGGCTAGGTACCCTAACTCGGGGAGTGTGAACAATCGGGATGAGCTGAGTCAGAGATTTCTGTTTAAATACTTCCCACCAAGTAAGACACTACAGCTCAAAAGTGAGATCACTCAGTTCAGGCAGTTCGATTCTGAGCCTTTGTATGAGGCCTGGGAGAGATTCCAGGATTTGTTGAGGAGGTGCCCGCAACACGGATTTCCTGAAGATCAGCAGCTTTGCTTTTTCTACAATGGTTTGATGGGACAGACGAGATCGTTTGTAGATGCCGCAGTGGGCGGCGCTCTACTTGCGAGGTTTCCGGAGAATGTATTCAATTTGTTGGAAGAGATGGTCATGAATAGCTATCAGTGGCCCTCCGAAAGGACTAACATGAAAAAGGGTAGCCGAGGTTACGGATTCGGACCCAATTAAGGAGTTGATGGCTCAAATGTCTGTTTTGACCAATCAATTGAGTGCATTGACAAAGGCAAATGAGGTAAACGCGGGTGCAAGTAGTGGGGGAGTTCCTCTAGATCTGATAGAGGAAGCAAATTATATCAATAACCGGAATTTCAACAATGGAATAATCAAACTCCCACACATTACCATCCGGGCTTGAGAAACCACGAGAACTTCTCTTACGCAAACACGAAGAATGTGATGCAACCACCAGCGGGGTTTAGTGTGACAAATGGTGTCATTAATGCTGAGGCTAAGCCAACTATGGAAGAAATGTTCACCTCGTATATGGGTGAGACGAGGAACAGATTTAATAGGGATGAGGCGAGGCTGGATAAAATCGAAAACCAAGTTACACAATTGGGATCTCAAGTCGCACAATTGGGGTCCCAAATGAAAAATCTTGAAACTCAAATAGGCCAAATAGCTACGATTATTGGTGGGCAGCATCAGAAAGGCCAATTTCCGAGCAACACTGAGGTTAACCCGAAGGAACAGTGTAACGCCATTCGTATGAGGAGTGGAACGGAATACGAGGGGCCGAAAATACAAGAAAATTCTGAAAAATCGCAGGACGGCACGGCCCATGTGCCATCACACGGCCTATCCGTGCGCCCTGCTAGAACCGAGATCAACATGCCGGGAGATGCGGAAACTGAAGCAATTGGCGAGGTTGAGGCCGAGGAAGGAGTTGAGGATCATCGTGCTAAACAAAAAGGGGCTGAGAAGCTTAAATCTTTCTCTAACTCTGATCTTTCAAACTTTTCTATACCACTTTCTTTCCCTCAACGTTTTAAAAAGAAAAAGATAGACGCCCAATTTGCTAAATTCTTAGACATCTTTAAGAAACTGCATATTAACATACCATTTGCAGACGCATTGGAGCAGATGCCCAACTATGCAAAGTTTTTGAAGGAAGTGATGTCCAAGAAGAAAAAGTTGGCAGAATTCGAGACAGTCAACTTGACCGAGGAGTGCAGTGCGATCATTCAAAGGAAACTACCACAGAAGCTCAAAGATCCGGGGAGTTTCACTATCCCTTGTGCTATTGGTGGTGTTGTATTTAAGAAAGCACTTTGTGATCTAGGAGCAAGTATTAATCTAATGCCCTTGTCCATTTTCAGGAAACTTGGATTAGGAGAGGTGAAGCCGTCTATGGTCACCTTACAACTAGCGGATAATCACTCACATATCCTAAGGGAATCGTGGAGGATGTGCTCGTCAAGGTAGACAAGTTTATATTCCCTGTGGACTTTTTAGTGCTTGATATGGAGGAAGATAGAGACGTCCCCCTGATACTCGGGCGTCCATTTCTAGTCACTGCACGTGCATTGATAGACGTACAAAAAGGAGAGCTCACATTACGAGTTAATGATGAGCAAGTGTTGTTCTCCATCTATAAGGCTGGGAACCATCATGATAACAGGGAGAGTTGTAAATCAATATATGTTGTTGATTTAAGTGCTAATACTTCTAATCTGAGTTATTATGTGTGTGCTATAGATCATGTCCAGGACGTATTAAATTGTGAGAAAGCAAAGCACACGACGAATACCAACAGCTCGAAAGCACGCGTATACTGCCGCTCGAACGATGCAAACGAGAAGAACATGGCATTCGACCGATGAATGACTTCTACGCTAGAAGCATTCAAAGGAGGTTCAAACTTATGTAAGTTGAATTGGCAAGGAGACGAACATGAAAAAGTGACTCACATCACTTGACCGAACCGTGATCGAGTAAAACAGGCGTCAAGCTATAGGCGTTAAATTTAGTGCTTGTTGGGAGGCAACCCAATGGTTTTTCTTTTTTTATTTCTTCCCATGTTTTCTTGGTTTGTTTTCCCTTTTCTAAGTTAGGATTTCTATGCTTTCATAGGTTAGGATTTTCTTGCTTTCCCAAAAGAAAAAAAAAACGAGGCTGAGGTGCTATACCCAGCACGGGCAGGGCGTGCGCCAGGCGCACGGCCCATGGGCACCAAAGACATGGACTCTAAATTTTGGCACCCGCACGGCCCGTGAGGTCCCAGTAATTTGAATTGTAGGTTCGACCCTAGCACGGGCAGCCCGTGCGCTAGCGCACGACCCGTGCTCTTGTCGGGGCCAAGACAGACTTAAGACGCGTGGGGAGCAGGAGCTGCAGTACCAGGCCTAGGAGCAGCGAGAGTTAGAGATATTGAAGATGTTGCATCAGATACAAAATTGGCCTAGCTCCCAGGGCCACTTTCCGCCGCCACCCCCACAGTAATTCAGGTCCTATCCACACTTTTCTTTGAAATTCTACATTCTCTTCTATGCGCTATAATTTCATTCAAGTCTGGGGGGGGAGAGGTAGTAGATTTATTTGAAGGGTATGGCATTTTGCATTCATGTAGTTGCATTTAGAGCACGTAGTTGCATTGCATTAGTTGTTTTTGATTATTTTAGCGTTCTTTCGCTTTTTAGCACGTTTATTGCTTTCTTAGTTGATTAGGGAGTGAGTTGACCGTTTTTGCGTGTTTGTTGATATTGGGAGCATGTGTTGAGCAGTTTATGTTGTTTTAAATTGGGTGTTGAGCGTGAGTTGACCGGGTTGAGAATAATTAATATGGAGCATGTGATTATTGGGATCATGGTTAATATACTTTGAATTATGCATTTACAAGGATGTGAGCTTTTGAGGCTTTCTTTCGCTTTCATTTAGCGAGTCTTGTTTGTGATTGAGTGTGTCATTCATGTTGATTTGAATTCTAGAACTTGCTCTGGTATCTCCGTCAAAGTCACATATTGTATGCATTCATAAAAATGATTTTAGGCCATTTTTGTTAAGCCTTTCAAGCCTTTTTGCCCACCTTATGATATTTGATTTCCCTAGTTAGCCAATTTGAGCTTATTGCCTGATTTTTTGATAGCCACATTTCAAGACTTGAACTTTATGTGATATATTTGTTACCCTAAGCTTAAGCGTATAGCATTGAGTAAAAGGGGATGAATAAAGGGTTGAATGAATGGGTATCAAGAAGTTAGAAAATGTGTACATGTTGGGTGCTTGGGGGATAAAAGAAAAAAGGAGGAAAAAGTGAAAAAATACTCGCAAGGAGTCGAAAAAAAAATATCGACTGCAAAAAGTGAGTCGGCTAGAAGCTAAAAAAATAGGTGAACAAGTTTTTTTTAGCTTCTGGCCGACTCACTTCTGCAGTCACAATTTAGTACGTCCTGCACATGATCTAAAAAAATAGTCAACTCAAGAACACCGCATCACAATTCATGTCATCTATCCATAGACATCAAGCACAAACCAACCAAGTCTCAAAAAGCTAACACGGAGCACAAGTCTATAAAAATCATGGTAAAACACTTCAAATCACGCCTTTCAGGGATAAAGTGTATACTCTACTCACTAGAATAATAAAGGACGTGTATTCGCTCAAGTCATATCAATGTTGAAGAATTACCATATGCTTGCAAATCGTCTCACATCTCCGCCACTCGTTTGTATGCAATTCACAAATCAGAAAGGACTTTGTTTATGGTTGTAATGAAGGCTCTTTGGTTAAGGTAGGGAAATATGGATAAAGTGACTCAACTCAAGCGTATAGATTGGTAAGCACAACATTTTTCTCAAAAATTATTCTAATTCGAATCAACTATGTACTCCCAATCGCCTTCTATCCTATCACCTCTCTATTTCTCCCTTCTTTTTTTCTCAAATATTCTCCTTCGCCTTACATCACAATTTCCAGCCTATTTTTTTCATTTATGGCGGACTCACTTCTGCAGTCCTTTTTTTTCGACTTTTGGTGAGTATTTTTCACTTTTTCTTCTCTTATTCCCAATTACCCAACATATAAACTATTTTCTAACTTCTCGATACCCCTTCAATCAATCCTTTATTCTATCCCTTTACTCAATGCTATATGCTCAAGTTTAAGGTAACAGATATATCAAATTAAGTTCTAAGGCTTGAAACGTGGCTATCAAAAAAAATCAGGCAATAGGCTCAAATTGGCTAACTAGGGAAATCAAATATCATAAGGTAGGCAAAAAGGCTTGAAAGGCTTAACAAAAATGGCCTAAAATCATTTTCATGAATGCGTACAACATGTGACTTTGACGGAGATACCAGAGCAAGTTCTAGAATTCAAATTAACATGAATGACACACTCAATCACAAACAAGATTGCATATGATGAAAGCAGTAAAGGCTCAAAAGCTCACAGGCTTGAAAGTGCATAATTCAAAGCATATTAACCATGATCCCAATAAGCACATGCTCCATATTAATTATTCTCAACCTGTGCTCCTCTTCGCTGGGACAGATTAAAGACGGGCAGAGGGTTGATGTTCTTTCAAGGCCACTTTCCGCCGCCACCCCCACAGTAATCCAGGTCCTATCCATACTTTTCTTTGAAATTCTACCTTCTCTTCTATGCGCTATAATTTCATTCAAGTTTGGGGGGGGAGGTAGTAATTTTTTGAAGGGTGTGGCGTTTTGCATTCATATAGTTGCATTTAGAGCATGTAGTTTGCATTGCATTAGTTGTTTTTGAATATTTTAGCACGTTTATTGCTTTAGCACGTTTATTGTTTTCTTAGTTGATTAGGGAGTGAGTTGACCGCTTTTGTGTGTTTGTTGATCTTGGGAGCATGTGTTGAGCAGTTTATGTTGTTTTGAATTGGGTGTTGAGCGTGAGTTGACCGGGTTGAGAATAATTAATATGGAGCATGTGCTATTGGAATCATGGTTAATATGCTTTGAATTATGCACTTACAAGCCTGTGAGCTTTTGAGCCTTTACTGCTTTCATCATATGCAGTCTTGTTTGTGATTGAGTGTGTCATTCATGTTGATTTGAATTCTAGAACTTGCTCTGGTATCTCCGTCAAAGTCACATGTTGTATGCATTCATGAAAATGATTTTAGGCCATTTTTGTTAAGCCTTTCAAGCCTTTTGCCTACCTTATGATATATTTGATTTCCCTAGTTAGCCAATTTGAGCCTATTGCCTGATTTTTTTTTTATAGCCACGTTTCAAGCCTTAGAATGTAATTTGATATATATGTTATCTTAAACTTGAGCGTATAGCATTGAGTAAAGGGATAGAATAAAGGATTGATTGAAGGGGTATCGGGAAGTTAGAAAATAGTTTATATGTTGGGTAATTGGGAATAAGAGAAGAAAAAGGAGGAAAAAGTGAAAAATACTCACCAAAAGTCGGAAAAAAGGACTGCAGAATTGAGTCTGCCATAAATGAAAAAAATAGACTGGAAATTGTGATGTAAGGCGAAGGAGAATATTTGAGAAAAAAAGAAGGGAGAAATAGAGAGGTGATAGGATAGAAGGCGATTGGGAGTACATAGTTGATTCGAATTAAAATAATTGTTTGAGAAAAAACGTTGTGCTTACCAATCTATACGCTTGAGTTGAGTCACTTTATCCTTATTTCCCTACCTTAACCAAAGAGCCTTCATTACAACCATAAACAAAGTCCTTTCTGATTTGTGAATTGCATACAAACGAGTGGCGGAGATGTGAGACGATTTGCAAGCATATGGTAATTCTTCAACATTGATATGACTTGAGCGAATACACGTCCTTTATTATTCTAGTGAGTAGAGTATACACTTTATCCCTGAGAGGCGTGATTTGAAGTGTTTTACCATGATTTTTATAGACTTGTGCTCCGTGTTAGCTTTTTGAGACTTGGTTGGTTTGTGCTTGATGTCTATGGATAGATGACATGAATTGTGATGCGGTGTTCTTGAGTTGCTCTTCTTTACCCCATTTGTGTTGTCTTGTTTATAAAGTGTTGACCGGGATTTGTCACAATAGTTTAAGTTTGGGGTTTGATTGACATGTATTTTACATGTATTTTGGGATTAATCTTGGCTAGAATGTGTTGATATGCATGCATTATAGGAGCAAATAGGGTTATATTTCTGTTTCGAGGATTGAAGATAGATCGAGAGATCGTCATCGTTCCCGAGTTCACTCATTCCATCGTATCGTTATTTCAATTAGTTAGATTTTGATTATGAATAATTTGTCTATGAATTGTTTATCTTCGATGTCTGGCTAAACACTTTGTGATTCCCGGGTTTGGGAGTAGGTTAATAAACACTTTTATTTGATGATTAATAATAATTGAAGTTAATGTTTTCTTCCTCTATTCAAGTACTTTGCTTTAATTCCTGTTTTATCAAAAGGCCATTGATTTAAACTTGTTTGATGTATTGATTCATAATTCTAACCGATGAGTTTCAATACTAGATCTTGAGTACTTGACACAAATAGATTGCATGATTGAGAAGTCTGTGAATATTTGTGAGACCTTATAATCTTTTGAACTTTTGGGAGTTGGATATCTCATGTTGAGTAGAGATGCTAGTATAGATATTCCAATCAACGCTTTTACATACATCTCGAGAGAGAGGGTAAATTACTTTGGTGATTGGTCTATAGAGAAGAATACGTTTAACCTTGGTTTGATTAATCTGATAATAAAAGGGGGATATTAACTGAAACCATAACCCAGGAATCCATCCATCCATACTTGATCTTTCAATCAATCTTTGCTTTGTTATTTTAGGATTAATTTCTGCTTTCGTATTAACAAAACCAATCCATTACAGTTCGATCGTTTAGATAAAAATAAGGCTATTATAATCCAATACTTAGTACATTAATTTATTAATCCCTGTGGATTCGACCTTGCTAACCCTATTCTATATATTGCGCCGTACACTTGCGGTGAAGCTAAAAAAATAGGCGAACAAGTTTTTTCCATCGTTTCGTTATTTCAATTAGTTAGATTTTGATTATGAATAATTTGTCTATGAATTGTTTATCTTCAATGTCTGGCTAAACACTTTGTGATGCTAGCATCTCTACTCAACATGAGATACCCAACTCCCAAAAGTTCAAAAGATTATAAGGTCTCACAAATATTCACAGACTTCTCAATCATGCAATTCTTTATGTGATATATATGTTACCCTAAGCTTCGCCTATTAAAATTGTTTGATGTATTGATTCAGACCAGTCCCGCCAAGAAAAAGTTGGATCTGGGACCCGCCCCGCCTTAGGACCTGGCCCGGCCCACCTTGAACCCGAGACCGCCAAATGAAATTTTGAGCCTAAAGTTTAGTTCACTTATTCTGTTAACTACTGGCTACTGCTCAACAACCAACTTTCAGTCAAGAAATTTCTTAAATGATAGCGTTCATGAGTTGTAGTCAATTTAGATATACTACATTAAAGTCTGCAAGTCATTTAGACCAATAAAAAATCAAGCTGGAAGTTTTGATTTAACAAGAACTAATCTTCTAAAAAAAAACAAGAACAAATGAATTAAAGAACCAATAAATGGTGCACATTCAGTTTTCCCTTTTTTTTTTGGAATTAGACAGTAAGTTTTTTCATAAAATTGCATTATAAGAAAGTAAAAACGTTAGTTAATTTGACTACTGGATAGACTAAACTTTTGTTGTATAACTAGATTTATAAAAATTTAATAAAAATTATACATACGGGACGGGTCCGGGGCGAGTCTAGGTGGACTCGTTACCCCTCCCTGGACCCGGCGGGTTTTTAGAAGGCGGGTCCATAACCCGTCCCAGGACCCATTTGCTCAGGTTTAGACCCGTCCCTAATAGGGCGGGTTTAATTCGGAGCCGGGTTTCAACTCATCCCATTGCCATTCCTACTTGTGAGTGGGTTTTCGTAGGACTTGAGAGTTAGGGCCTTGTAGGATCTTCCCGAGGGAGCCGACAGTATGGGCGGTGACTACGGAGAGGAGCCCAGCGATGCTGATGTTGCGGAGGAGGGCGAAGCCCCCCCATGTCTGAGTAGTGACAGTTATACCGGCCTAGACGACCTTTGCCTTCAGCCTACTTGTCTAGGGCTTGCTTCATGTTCTTGGATACTTTCTCTTGAGATGTTTCTTTGCCCGATGGGCCGGATGATGCAAGCATAGAGATTATAGGGATGCCCTTCCAGAGCCCGGAGTGGGCGCCCTTCAGGAGCTCTTCCTGGAGCTCTTTCTTCTTTTATTGTTTCGACCGTGTATTAATTTCTTTCACACATGTATTAGTATATTTTTCTCTCTTTTCGTTGCACATCCACGTGCTGTATGTTGGTGAGGCAATGAAATTTATGAGGTCTCCCCCGTGAGATAGCCCCTCTGCTGTGGAAACATCGGAGGAGGTTTATTTACGAGGACCCCCGTGAGGAGGCCCCTCCCTTCCGAAAGCGCTAGAGGATGTTTATTTACGAGGACCCCCTGTAGGGGAGCCCCTTCCCTCTGGGAGCACCGGAGGAGGTTTATTTACGAAGACCCTCGCGAGGAGGCCCCTCCCCTCTAGGAGCACCAGAGGAGGTTTATTTACGAGAACCTCTCCATAGGGGAGCCCTCTCCCATCCAAGAGCGTCGGATGAAGTTTATTTATGAGGACCCCCACGTAGGGGAGCTCCTCCCTCCTTGAGCGCGTAGCATCACTAGAGAGATTTATTTACGAGGACCCCCATAGGGGAGCCCCTCATTCCTAGCATCACTAGAGAGTTTTATTTATGAGGACCCCCCATAGGAGAGCCCCTCCCTTCTGGACCGCGTAGCATCCATAGAGAGGTTTATTTACGTAGACCCTCCCGTAGGGGAACCCCTCCCTCCTGGAGCGCTGGAGAGCGCCCGATTGGCCATTGACCGTGGTCGTGTTCGGTAATTAATTGCCTGCAAGTAATGAGGACTGCTGGAGAGTGAGGAAGAACTGGTATTTGCGGGAGCTATCTAGATCCGTGGCTCTTGGGCGCGGTGGCACTCTCAATGTCTGGTTGGGGAGCTTGCTCATCTTTAATATGGCAACGTAACATTCCAGAGCAGTCTTGATATCTTCAATAGTCTTGCCCACTTCAGACTCTATGGGGAGTTTAAGCTTGAGATGAACCGTAGAGGGGATGGCTTGGAATTGGTTTAGTCTGGGCCTTCTTAAAATCATGTTGCAATGAGAGGGAGCATCCACAATGAGAAATTGGACCATCTTCGTGACACGATGTGGGGCGTCTATCCCTTATGTGAGTGGTAAATTGATCTCGCCGGTGGACTTGATCACTGTCTTTCCTGGAGAGCTTTCATTTCTCTTCAGGGCCTTTAGAGGTTATGCCAATAGCTCCAATTATATGAATATTCTTCCTTTGGTGCACAATTTGTGGTAGCGTAGAGCTTTAGTGGAGCTTGTTAATGACTGATTTGGATGAGCTTCCTCCTCAAGATTTCTTCAGTGTTGTTATGCAGCTCCTGTGCGGTAGCCTAGGTTGAGCACCCAAATCTGGGTGGCGCGTGCTTTGTGCAGGACCTTTTGAGCGGATCCTCAACTTTTGTGTTTGCTATGAACTCAATCTTCAGCCGAATCGTGGGTGCAAGAACCCTTGGTTGGTTTAGACTTGGTCTTTCTGAGTCTTGTGTCCCAAATCGCGAGCACCTTCTTCTCTCTATTGAAGTTCGATGTCCTCTTCCTGGGAGTGGTTTCCATGATGGCTTCATTACACTCCTCGTAGTATGTTGGAAGTGTACTACATGGTCTCTATTTTCCGAACTCCCGAAAATGATGTTAATGACTCCCACAATATATGAGTCTTTCTTGATATGATTTTAGTTGGAGGATGGTTCGTCGACAGGTCGTCTGGGGAGTTCTACTCTTCTATAAGGGGTTGTTTGTTCCAGAGGTAGCTTAACAAGTCTGGATGGCTCTTGGGTCCTCAGCCCGAGTGCCAGGGGGAGTTTATGGGTATTAGCGTTGGACTTCAAGGTTTGTTTGTCCTCCATCAATGTGATGGCTTCTTCAGTGTCTGGTTACTTTCCATTCCATTGCTTCTCTCTTTCGTTCTAGTTGAGTGAGGATCATTCTTCATGCAGCTGATGTTGCAGCCTGCTACGGCAGGTGCCCTTACGAGGGGTCTTCATGCAGTTGTTGTTGCGGCCTGCTACGACAGGATGCCCTTATGAGGGGTGTTTAGTAGCTGGCAGAGCTTGGGAATATCTTTGTGCAGCTCCGAGAGTGGATTGATGTCTTAGAGCATTCTGGGTAGCTTCATTGAGCTGGAGACCTTCTCGGGTCAAGCGGACTTATTCGGTGGGCGGGGCCCTTCAGGAGGAAGAGCTTGGGAAAGGACGCCACTTAAGCCAGGCAAGGGAGCCCCCTTGAGTGGGAAAGGAAGCCCCCTTCAATCGGGCAATGGCGCCCCCTTGAAAGGGAAAAGACACCCCCTTCAGTCGGGCAAGGGCACCCCTTTGAGCGGGAAATGGCGCCCCTTGAGCCGGGCAAGGGTGCCCCCTTAATCTCCCCGAGTTGTTGAATGGCGCCCCTCTGGAAAGAGGGGACTATCCTCGTGTCTTCTCGGTGATCTACCTTCTTACTTGGTGTTCCTGGCTTTAGAGTCGGCGGCTTCCATGAATCACCTCATGAAGTCTTGTAGAAACTCTCCTTCCTTCCGTTCTACTTGAAAAAGATGAGTAATGATCTCTGGATACTTCCTACTGATGGAGAGTTATCGCGTGTAGGCAATAGTGAGATTGTCCATCCAAGTGATCGATCCAACTAAGAGTTGGTTGAACCAAGTCAGTGCTCGCTTGGTGAAAGTGGTGCGGAACACCTTACGGCGGGAGGCATCCATCTGTCGTAGAGAACTAGTTTTGCATAAAATTTGTCTAAGTGCTCTTGAGGATCTCTCGGTCCCATCATACTCGGGAGATTCGAGGTCTTAATTCCCGAAGATAGTCGCTCGGTCGAATGGCGGGGCCAATGGACTCATTTTTCATGGCGTATGAGCCGCGAGTTGGCTTGGTTGGGCTGTACTGCTTGGGACTTTTCAGCTAGCGGCGACTCTTCATGATTTTTGCCGCGGCCTTCATATCCTCTTCCTTGACCTCCCAAGTCAGGGTCTTCAACGGCGGGCAGAGCCCTGGGCAGTCTCCCAGGCTCCGATCGCGGCCTGATATCTCTAACCATTCTAGGTGGCTTCGTCAAGCAAGGCTTGGAGGGCTTCCCGGGTCAGACAAATTTCCTCAACATGCGGAGCCCCCGCAGTAGGAGGGGGCAACGACCTTCTTTCTTGTGGGGGAGGCGGCACCCTTCCCGTGGAAAGGAGGTTGGCCTCCCATCTTCTTGGTGGCCGTTCCAAATGCTAGCCTCTGATTCCATGGCCAGCTGCTTGAGATCCAGCTTCATGTTCTTAAGATTGGGTTTGCATCTTTATGTGCTTTGGCGGATTCCCACAGATGACGCCAAAATGATGCAGCTTTTTAGGGCAGATCACTCCAACTCAGGGTTTCTGATAAGTTCAAGTCTTCTCCTTCCCAAGCGAGAAGTCTTCTTCTCCGTGAGCTGGAAGTCTCCTACTGGGAACTTGCCTACAGACAAGCAAATGATGATGATTTTTAGGGCAGATCACTCCAAGTTAGGGTTTTTAAATGAGTCCAAGTCTTCTTCTTCCCAAGCGGGAAGTCTTCTACTGGGAACTTGTCTGTACACATGCAAACATTAGGGGGGTCCCTGCGGGTTGCCCAAGGAGGCCCCTTCGAGGCTCAAGTCAGCACCGTGAATGAGAGAGTATATAAGACAGTAACTGAATATTGAATAATAGAGTTATCAATCAATAACTTACAAATGAAGATGATGGACTTTTTATACCTAGGTAGTGGGCCTTGTGGGCGCATAGGAGAAAGTGGCACGTGGATCGGTCCGGACCCTTTGGGTCGGGCTATTCCATCCAGAGCTCATTAATTATTGGGCAATTAATAATATTTATTCCAATATATAAAATAAATTATATATTAAATATTAAAGGACAGTTTTGCCTCCAACAATTATATACGTAGAAATTTTTTATTTATAAAAAAAAGGATTGTATAAATAGAATTTGTTATCTTTTCATGTATAGATTAGAATCTCGATTTACCAAAAATAGATTGTATAGATAGAATTCTTGATTTTTGGATTAATAGTTATCTTTTATTTTATATATGGAAAATATGAAGAAAAAAATTTAGAGTTGCCACATGGATAAATTGAAGTCGCCACGTGGATTTGGGAGAATGAGGAATTGTTATATGTCCCAAAGTAGTAAGGTGATGATATGTGCGTATTTATTTTTTCTTTTAGTATATAGAGTTGATATATATATATATATATATATATATATATATATATATATATGTGTGTGTGTGTGTGTGTGTTAAGACAATGGTCCCTGTTCTATAAATGAGTTGAACAACATTTATGTTTACAGAGGTGACTGGTTTAAATAATATTTAAGTTGTTTTAGATATGAGAATTGTTATACTAGATCACAACTGAATTTGGTCTAACTGTGTTTTTTTTTTTTTTTTTTGTCCTTGTTTGTCTCTCACTCTCATATGTATGGTTGATTTTTTTTTTTAACCAAATTATATTATTTTGCATACGCAAATCAAATTTTTAATGTAATTTTGTACTAGGTTTTATATTGTATATCAATATGCTCATCACATATATCAAATATTTTCTTAAACATACACTTGAAATTAACCATATAGTCTCAACGTTCATGTATAATATCAAATACAACATTAAATTACGATAAAAAAAAAAATCAAATCAACTCTAAGCACCTATTAAGCTCCAAACTTTACCCCTTGAAAATATATAGCTCATCATCAATACTTCATTATTTTGTAATTTTACCTAAGCAATCAAATATTTAATTCTTGTAAATTTGAGTTTATGGACTAAACTTTTATTTTCTTTTTCCTTATTTAAACGTGACCAAGGGTCATTTAGGGTAGTTTTAGCTTGGGCCTCTGGAATAGCAATGATGAGGGTCTACTGGAATAAACTTTTCCAATTACTTTTCAAAACGTGGAGAAGTTGAGAGGCTCTGAAGCATCAAGGACCACTGCCATTAATACCTGCAAAGAAGTTGTTTCATAAATGACGTAAAAACAGACTACATAAGCTGACAAACCATAAACATCGCTCAAATGTTCAAAGTTTTATTAGACAATATTTTTAGTTCACAGTCTGCATCTTTTATTTCATTTTCTGTTTCAAATGTTGTTTTAATTTTTAATACATTAAACTATATGTTTTCTTTCTTCCTTGATGGAAACGATTAATTACATCATTTAACATATCAAAATATTATCAATCTAAGTAAAAGGAAAGAAACTTAGATACCCTAACACAAAAGGTAGAACTCAAATCCAAGACTTTTGCAGGGTGGCAATTCAGGTCAATGAAAATGGGGAGCAAGAAGTAATCTGCTACAGTTACAAGATTCTTAAACAAAAAAGTCAGGCGAGCAATGAAAATGGGGATGTTTTACAGGCAGCATATACTTCCAAAGAAATAAAAAGAATCGGATAAGTTTACTCTATTATACAAGAGGCAGAATGTTCTTATTTTTGAAGTCCACCAAAACGACACAAAGGGATTTTTGCAAACGGACAGCGACACTTCAATGCATCAGCTTAAATAAGATTAATTGTGAAGGAGACATAAGGATGAGTATCTGCATCGCCTGCAAAACCGCCCATTCCTCCTTCATCTTCAGTTTTCCAGTATGTGCTGCAACAACACAGAGAAGACAATACCAACAAAAGAATTCTTCAGTAAAATATTTAATTAAATTCAGTGTTCAAAAGTTCTTGGGACCATTAAAGGTGTGGCCTTCAGAAGGGAACTTGTTTGACTTGGTTTAACCAGAAACAATACATCTTCTTTGGGTGGACCTATGTCAAACCACCCAAAACTGTTTAACTGTCACTGCCATAAATTTATAACACATGTAGAGCTTTACGTTTGTTCCTTTATATAGAGCTTTCAATGAAAACAAAAGTGCCATGCATTGAATCTAGTACTCATTCTAATTTTGAATTAAGATACCAACAAAGTCATGAAGTGACAGTTTGACAAACATTCTCCATACCAAATTATTCGGCCATATCTAATTGGAGTCTTAGTCGCACAAGTTTGCAAAGTTTCAAGCTCTTGTCATAAAAGCATACAAAACTACGTGAAGTAAAGGAGAAGCTAAAAGAGACTGAAGTTAGTAAATACCTATTTGAATTGCTGCACAGTCCCTCTAGAATGGAACGAACTTTCTTCTCGCTTTTTGTAGGAGGTGACAATACAACGGACTGAAATAGGAAAAGTTTATGATGTCTCATCATAGCTACTTGTTATGTGCACCAAGAAAGAAAAGACAAAGAGGCAGATTGGCAGAAACTTAGAGGATAGGCAATTTAGTTACCAGAAATGATGGTGGCAGACCATATCGCAAAATGCTTTCACTGAACACACGTACAGCACAGAAGTGCATCCAGGAGCTAAATACCTGAATGACAGTGAAAGCAAATCCAACTTCAAATAAATCAAGATTGCTAACAAGAATTGCACTTCATGATCGAATGCTGAATTTCTTATTTTAACTTGTCGTGAGTGTCTGTGTATAGGGGAGGAAGTTGTAATTCAGAAACTTGCTCATAGTAGGAGGGCAAATTTCTGAATGTTCTGTGTGGACAGATTAAAAGAAGATTTAGAATTGGTGTCCTTCCTTTGATAATGAGGTAGGGATGAATTAAAGAGAGAGCATACTAAAAGCTATAGAAGAGGTTGATAATTCCAGAGGACAGCTAATAAACATGTACTACAGACATTACTAATAATCGCGACTAAATGTAAGGCATTATTTACAAAATATATATTGGTGACGAGTAACTCTAAGAAAAAGTGGTGTCTTCTGAATGTGTTTTACTAATCTATAATCTCTAAAGAGATGGGAAAAAAACCTAAGAGTCCAGTCAGTCAGAAAGTAACAGAAATAGTTGAGCAAATAAGTTACATAACAAAATGTTACACGTATACGTATGGGATCCCACATAGTGGGATAAGGTGCAGTTGATGATGATGATGATACGTATGGGATCTAAATAACTTCCAGCAATGAGATGGGGTTTTTGTTCTACTCTTTGTTGATTCTTGTGTTGTCAAAGTGAACAACTAGCTGCTGGAGTGCCTAGAGTCCTGCTAAGTAAGGAGTGCTGATATTATGCATTATGTTTTTATGTGTCGTTACACTGAAATCAGGTTGTATCAACTCCATCTTATCTTTTCATGCATCGGGTTTGAATTTCAAATGAGATAAAACAAAATTTATGTTATATATCAATGTGTTGTATTCCAAATATAAGCATGGCCAGGGAATGTTCAATTAATTAGCTATTTTTACGATGAACTTTATCATGTTGGCAATTACATGAGTACTATGAGTTTACTACTGACAACAAGAGTTCCTATTAATCCTAAATAGGTTTGCAAACAACTGAATGCACGGTAGAGAAATCCAGTGAAGTTTTTCCTTCGAATAAAGCCTAACAAAATAAGGAGAAGAAACAAAAAGAATATAACGTTTCGTGAAACCAATACAAACATGCATGGAAACAATTAATCCAGAAAATTATCTCTGTGCACAAGTGGAATCCGCCTTTGAATTTTAAATGAGATAAAACAAAATTTATGTTATATATCAATGTGTTTGTATTCCAAATATAAGCATGGCATGGGGAATGTTCAATTAATTAGCTATTTTTATGATGAACTTTATTATGTTGGCAATTACAAGAGTACTATGATTTTACTACTGATAACAAGAGTTCCTATTAATCCTAAATAGGTTTGCAAACAACTGAATGCACGGTAGAGAAATCCAGTGAAGTTTTTCCTTCGAATAAAGCCTAACAAATAAGGAGATGAAACAAAAAGAATCTAACGTTTCGTGAAACCAATACAAACATGCATGGAAACAATTAATCCAAAAAATTATCTCTGTGCACAAGTGGAATCCACCTTTTAAGTTTATGCATAGTTCCAGGGTAGAAATCAGACCCAAACTTAAGAAACCAATGGCAGACTATCGGTCTACCTTAGTAACAAATAATGGAGTGGAAGAAGGTTTTGACTGCTTCAAATTTTAGCATTAAGTAAGATCAGAGAGGGTCTGATTAAACCAGCAACAATTTCAGCAAAATAAAAGGTTCCCATATATGCCAGTGCATGGCATTGGATCATTTCAGAAATTTTAGTGTCTAATTCCACAGAAACAATCTTCCTTTTGTATTATTATATTAAAGTACTTTAACTCCCACAAACTTAATAACATAGTGCCATGGAAATACATCCGCGTAAACTAAATTTCAGCAACTTATAAAGGGGAAACAGAGACCTCTCCATAACTGGTATAACACCATTGCAAAAGAGAGCTTCTCAATGTCTCCTGGTCTTGCATCATCTTTTCAAGCTCCTGCTTTGCGACTCTCTTGTGTTTCTGAATTATATTCAAAATCACGAATCTATGTAACACAAAAATCAAGCATATATTAGGAAAGACACTAGTGCTGGTAGACCTTTAAAACAACATACTTAAAACACAATTCTGTATTAGTTGCAGCAAGATATTTTAAAATACCACAAAGAGAAGATGAAACATCTGGCAAGACAAGTGGGATGACGCATAGCTTACCTGAAAGTTTCTTTCGCGCGCCTTAGTTCTAAAATTGTCAGCATCACGACTGAATAATGTTACAGTATAAAGTGCATATTCATTGTCCTCATGTAGTTTCTTGGAGGATCTGGGGACCTAAAACAATTAGTTCAATTAAAAGCTGGAATTTTACTAATTCAAAATTCATAATAACATATTTACGATAACTAGAAAGAGATTAGTTGCCATACAAGCAATATGCCAATTTTCATGTTTGATGAGTACTGGAAGAAATTCTTCTTTTTATTCTTGGCTTGTAACCAACTCAATGTGCAATTTGTCATCAGTGTCGAATGCAGACAGGGCATGCTACTGCAATTTAATTGAAATGGGACTGACTCATAACTAATAAATGGAGTACATACCACATATGTTGTCAGTGTCTCGTAGCTCGACAACCAATCCTTCTGAGAATACTTAGGAACAACTGCAAGAAGGGTTGTTAAGTGTTCTGAACTGATAATATCTTGTGGTTTTACCAAATTGGAAAGGTCACGAACAGCTAGACTGCAATGAGAAATAACTTGATCAGCTAGAAGACCAAGCAGTGAGTTACAATAGAACTTTATTATAATTGAAGAAAGAAAATGCTTCAAGAATGCCAAGAAAGAGGCCTACTTCAAAACACCTACGAATTCAAACAGTTCAACAGCTGTGTGTGTGGGGTGTGTGTGTGTGTGTGTGTGTGTGTGTGAGAGAGAGAGAGAGAGAGAGAGAGAGAGAGAGTATTACTCTCTCTCTCTCTCTCATATTATATATATATATATATATATATATATAAAGCAGAACAGTCTATTTTTTTTGGAAATAACTAATTTTCCACCTAAAACATGTTACTAAATATAGTAACTTTGTTATATTTAAAGGTTATGTGTGATTAACTTTTTCGTTTTTGATTCGTTTTTTTACGTATAATATATCAAATTAACCATTTTCTTACGATCTTCAATTTGACATCCATATTGCATATATAAAATAATAAAAAAATTGAGTTTGTAATGCGTTTTAAAAATTCTGCATTTGGGTAATTGCTTATTGGACATCATGATCGGCTTTTTGTGATATATGTATAGTTGTCATTTGGGCTAAACCTATTTCTTCATAATTATATAGAATTATATTTAAGTTGATTAAACTTAATTAATAAATACTTATTTAATTGCTCAAATATCTATCTATCCAAATATTATATATGTTAAAGCTATGCATACATAACACTATATATAAGAAGAAATTAAATTTGTATATAATATTACATATATACATACATAGCACAATCAATAATAAAGTTGTTTTAAATTCCAATAATTTTTAGGGTTTATAAAGATGAACAGTTGCAGAATCATTAAAGAAATTCAATAAAAATCAGTTTCTACAAAAATCAGGTTCCAATAACATAATTCTTAATAATTATATAAAAACTATTTGTTTAAAATCAAAAATTGACATTTCTTTTTCTGCAAATACCTTTTAAAACAGGAAAGATAAGATAGTGATGCAAATAAATAAGTGGAGAATTCCCAATATAGCATAATGAATGTTGCTATATTTTAGATTTTAATTGTGAAATGCCTAGAAACAATACATAAGTTTTTCCTTCTGCATACTTATTTGCAAACTATATATGGAAATTAAATATTCTCTAACAATGACAATAAATCACATATCATATTTCTAATACCGAAATATGCATACATGAAAAGCATAAATTTTTATTTTTTAAATGCTTTTATATGAAATTCATTTTTTCATGTGTATCTGAAAACTAAACCATTTCTTTGTTCTGCAAATACATAATAATGCAAATAAATAAGTGAAAGATTCCCAAGATATAACATAATAAATGTCGCTCTAATTTAGATTTTAATTATGAATTGGTTTGATACAATACATAAGTTTTTCCTCCTCAATAAATTATTTTTAAACTATATGAAAATTCTAAATATTGACTAGCAATCACATTAAATCATATTGCAATTTATAATAATTAAAAGAAGTTTTCCAAATTTTATAATAATTTTTTTATTAATGTATAATTATATCTTTAAATTTTTTTATTTGAAAATATATATTTATATTCAATTTAGCATTTCAATTGTTTGAAAAAATGACACGGCATCCCACTTTTTGAATACTAGACTTAACGAAGGTATGTGTATTTTGTTCTTGGGGATTTTTAAGTAAATTAGAATTTTTTCAAATATTGTTTCGAATATTTATGTCTTCTGGGCTCACAAATTTTTGTCCTGTGACAGTAAATTTTTGTTGTTTCATATTTTGTAGTTATATTTTATTTTTTAGTTGATTTATACAAATTGTATCATTATTTTATTATTATTTATGAAGTAAACTAATTTAATCTATTTTGTATAATTGTATTTAAAGAGGTTTTTCATAATTTATAGGGATAATTACAAAAAGTACCCTTGAGGTTTGACCTAATTACAAAAAAACCACCTAACTTTCAAAATTACAAATAATACCCCGAGGTTTCATTTTGTCTAGCATTTAAACCCTTTATAAGCAAAAATCATTTCAAAATCCACCTTCGTATTTATAAAAATATTGCAGTTTACCCCTTAGTTTTAACACTGGATCAAACCTCGGGGTACTTTTTGTAATTTTAAAAGTTAGGTGGATTTTTTTGTAATTAGGTCAAATCCAATGTTGTAAAAATCGCTAGGCGCTCGCTAGGCGGCAGACTGGGGCCTAGCGCCTAGGTGGAGCCTAGGCGGGGTTAAGCGGGACCTGGGCGGGATTAGGCGGGCATAATCGGAAAAAAATCGTAGGCGGATAAGGAGGGCCTAGCGCCTAGGCAGGGATTAATCGGGGCTAGGCGGGGGTTTTTACAACAGAGGTCAAACCTCAGGGTACTTTTTGTAATTATCCCTAATTTATAATAATTTATGGTTATATTGTATAATTTTATGATTTATAATTAAATTAATTTATCTATATCTTTTAATTACTTATTGAAATCCCAGACTTTGCAATCACTAAAAACTAAAAGTTATTTTTGTTTCGCACAGGTAGAATACTAGCAAGAATACATCTCTCAAAGTCCATTCAGAAGACTGAACATTAGTGGTTGCAGAATTTATACATTCACCAAATTTAGCCGGTAGACATTTTAATCCGTAGCAGCAGAGATACAGCTCGTTTTCTAAACAACTTAAACCTGATAAAGGGCATAACAAAGAGACTATACAATAAATGGACTCTCCAGATTCATCCCGATACTTGTGCCACAAGTGACATACAATATGTAAAAGTTGTACTTTCTTGATTTGGAGAAAAAAAGGGACTATTACGAATATTCAGGTAAATCAGTGAGACCTGCTGAAGGCAAACTCTCATTATAAACTAATAGTTTTATGAACATCAGACATATAGGCATATACCAGCTTTTGGTATCAATGTCTACCATATATCTCTCACAAAAGAGAACAATGGATTCACTAACACACATGCACTACGCAGCAGGAACAAATAATAGCCATCATAATACTATGCATTTTATTTCCTAGTCTGTAAAAATTACCATGAGCCAAACTCCAGGTCAAGTAAAGTACAGTTCACTCACATACCTTCCACCCTGCTTTCTATTTATGGCATTCAGCTGGCTACGCACATTGCTGTACTCAGAAACACGAACCTGTGAAAGAAAATCCAGACAGCTGTAATATGCTCAGAAAAGGATTCAATGCTAGAGACTTAAACAGTTAAGGCTGAAGGCCCAGTGTCAAGGAGGACATTGAACTTATAAACAATAAACCAAAGGGGAAAACAGAGCACAAAAATATCAAGCAGAGCAGAAAGTGATTCAACCGAGAGAATCAGTCCTGAAACCAATAAATCTTTATTTTGATAGAGTTTACATGATATAATATACTAAAGTCTGCAATAACAAAACTATTAGACGGATATACAGGTTCAATGTATCAATTTCCAAATTGCATTATCTTTTGTGTCATTGGAGAAGGAAAACGATATTAATGTTGATAAATTGCATAAAAAACAGACTTGGTCTCCTGTAATCTGCTGTTGAAGTCACTTTTGCATCAAAGAACACAGGAGAAAGATTGCACTGTTTGCCTGTGCTCAGTCAGCAAGAAAGGACCAATTTTCTAATTCTCAGAGCTAGCATAAACATGCTTTCTCCATTCGTTCTATAATAGACCCATTCCATAATGGCCTCTGTCAGCAGGTAGCTAACTAAATATAATGGAATCTAGCGAGTGTATCTGCATCTTAAACCTAAGATTGCAATTGCTTTGGATATTTTAGTGAAGAAAGCAGAAAATTTGGTTTAAATTTTTATCAAGTACAGCGATATACTTAATTTAAAGTAAAAGCAGGATTTATTATCTGTTTAATTGAACAAATTACTAATAAGCTAAACCAAATAGGGTTTAACAGTTTGGCAGTTCAAGCCATTATACTGTATGTTCTTAGATCTAAAAATTCAACTAAAATATAAAATTGCAAAACATAAGACACACGAAAAATAAAACAGTTCTTAATCATCACTCTCAACTAGCATTGCTTCTCTATAGTTGCCTAGGATCTTCCCAATACCGCTAAGATGATAAGAAAAATAGGGTCAGAGAGATTTTAGCTAGGAAGTATTTGATCATCCGAGTTGAAGGAACTTCTTCCAACATTAACAAGTAGGTTCTTGTCTTACAGGAAAAGAAGCAACAAGTGGAACTACTAGCTGTGGTACCATCTATAAATTTTATTTTAAGACTAAACAAGTTTCTAACTAAGAAATCAATCCTCAAAATGTCAAGGAAACCTCTAATTGCCCATTTGTAGAATTGTTTTATGAAAACAATCACAACTCTAATGACATGTACACCAAAATACCGAGATTCATAGATGAGTAAAGAAACCAATAGTTTCTCAGAGGACTGTTGAAGAAGGCTCCAATCAGAAAACATTTTTTCTGTTCTATCATTATTATCCAAATTGTGAGTTCATCAACTAATGACACTGGATGACTGGAAACTGACCTGAAGCATCTTCATCGATGTTCAATACAATATGAGTATAATCTGAAAGGATCACATTCTCCAGCTATTGATGAAAACTTGTCGGGCAATACTCAGCAAACTTATGACATCAATCAATTAAAATCAACTCTGTAGTTATTTATCATGATTATTAATATGAGAGTTCTGAACTTCCTAATGGCCATAATTATGTCCTCACGGAAATTACTAGGCAACTCAGTGACCAGAAAGGGTCAGTTCTGTAGGTTAAGAAGCTGCATTGGATGAATTATAAGTGTCTCAACAAAGAAAGCAAAAGAAATGGATAAAGTAGCGTTAGCATAATATCAAATAAACAAGCCCAACCTTGCTGTATTCAATTCTAGAGAAACGTCAAGTCCTGTATGCTTATCGTGGTGCTTCCACTTACGGAACAAATTCAATTCTAGGAAAGAAAAGCGAATTTTTGAGTTAACCAAGCAAATTTTATCGTCTGGAATGACAATTTTAATCTATTCAACATATACTACCGTGTACCATATCAACAAATTTAATAATGGAAAACATGATTTTTGGATTCACCATTTAAAACGGAACCAATGGCTGGGGATATCAACTCAAAAGAGTGATCATACCTTGAGATCATCCTCAATCTTGGCAATCTGTACATGAATTCCATCCACAATCTCCTTAAGTGGTGACATTGTTGGATACTTTGCCTCATCCCACACAAACCTACACAAATCATAAACATGTTACCAAATCCATATGCACACAAAGAGCAAAATTCAGTACAGAAAAGAAAACGCAAGAATGAGCAGCTAATTGCCTAGTGAGATAAGAGTCAACAGGAACCCCATCAACAGTAAGAGAGCTACTGACAACTCCTGAGACCCTCTCCAATTCCTCAATCTGACGCCGGATTTTGTGCGACACTCCTTCAATAAAGCTGTTGGCCTAATGAAAAAAGAAAGAGATTAAAAAAAAAAGAGTAACTCCAGAAAACCAAAAGCCTATTCTTGCCAAACCGCAAACCAATTCAAGCGAAATCAGCTAAAATTCTTTAAAGAACTCGCCTTCAATAGGTCGTCACTGAGAGCCAATAGCGAATCCAGGGTGCCCACTCGTAGATTCGGAATGTTGAACTGAAAATTTCAGAAAAACCGACATTCGTTTTTTTTTGAAAATTAAGACATTTTGTTTTTCGATCACTAGGGAGGAAAACAGGAATTGCTAAAACAGATCTGCCATGTACAACAAATAATAAAGCATATAAGCACGTATGTCAATTTACTCTGTAGAGAGAGGTGTCGAAGGCTTGTTTAGAGATTGATTCTTGGAGACGACTCCATACGGTGGAGGCGGAGGAGCCTTGCCCGACGGGAAGAGACGCCACCCAGTACCGAGTCGCCATTATCGCCAATTTTCGGGTTGATTGATGGATGCAAATCAATTTGCCACACAGAATTCTAAATTTTGGGGGGAAATTGAAGGGAATGAGGAGTGAAGATGAACAGATAGTTTGACTAAATTAATGGCTTCCGTGCTGCTGATCTTGATCAGCAGATGTGCTCCCACTTCAGTTCATCTTCTTTGCAATTTTGGTAATAAAAGTTTTCCAGTGTTTATTTATAAGAGGAAAAAACAGTAAACCCCTCAAACTATTCGATTTTTTACACTTTACCCTACGAACTAATTTTTGTAACACTTTACCCTACCAACTCCGCGCTTTTGTCACTTACCCATATAAGTCTCCCGTCGGTCACTTTTTTCGCCGGAAAACAAGTCACGTGACTTGCACGCTGATATTTTAAGGGTATTTGTGTCTGTTCACTCTTCTTGTGCTGGTTAAATGGTCATTTCATCTTATATGTGATATTTAGAAGGATTCTTAAGATTTGGGGGAAACAATCATCTTCTTCACAGACTTCTTCAAACGGCCTGAATAGAGGGAGCATCCATGTGGAATCAAACATCCGAGGTGCTTGTGGACGAAATATGTCACTGTGGTCGAAATGCAGTAAAAAGAACTTCGACCGACCTCAATCCTCGGACGAGGTATTCGGCATGCGAGAATTTAGGGTAAGTGAAACCCTAGTTTTGATTTGTGAAAATCTTTCGACATTCGGATATGCAAATGGGTATCACAAATTTTAGCTTATATCTCTTATCTAAGTAAAACATATATTTTTTACAGAGAAACTTTATTTTCAATATTTATTCGTATTTTTTGGAAAAAGCCGAAATTAATGGAATTAATGATATGTCATGAAGTTGTGTGATTTTCTCATGTAGAGAGTTTATATTCAGTAATTAAACTGATTTGGATGAATTTGTGATTTTTACAAATTTAGGTCAATTATTTGTGATGTTTAATAATAGTTGAATGCAATTGTATATCAGGAAGTCGGAGGTTGCTATTACTTTGTATGGATTGACCCTCCAATGTGTAACTGGGCTCGTCAAATTATTCCGGGATTGCTAAAAAAAGTCAACAAGCTGGAGGACAATTTGAAACAAGTTAACAAGTTGGAGGATGATTTGAAACGTAAGAGATCGAGAGAGAAGTGCTTGTGGTTTGCATTGGTGATATCTTGGAGTATTATGTACTTATTTATGTAATAGTTTTAGGTAAGAATGTCATGGACCTATTCCAATTTTCAAATTCAGATGGATTGGCCATGATGTAATCTAAGTATGAACTCATTAGGATCTATGTAATCTGAGTATGAACTCGTCTGGATCTATGTAATCTGAGTATGAACTCATTCAGTTTATGTAATGTATGGTTTATATATATGTAATCTGATTATGAACCTGTTGTATTGAATGTTGAAAAATACATGCAAATGAATGGATAATACATTACAGGAGGTATGAATTTGCACAAAAGAAGGATCATTCCATTGCAAAACAACTTGCCCATACAAACGGTTTGTGGAGTTAATATCCCAAAGATACAACATCCTCACGCTTCAAAATACGATTGTTATGAATAAGTCATTGACAAAATACATACATCATCTATGTGCTCAAAATATCTACAAAGATCTATGTGCTCAAAATACATAACTGATAAAGCTTATGATTAAGTCATAGTCAAAATGCTCCCAAATGGAAGATGCCCCCAACTTTACATCTGATTACAAGTTGGTGCCTCTTCTTGTTCCTTGATGCATACATTTTTCTCGCTCAAACTTGTAACTGTTTTCTTGTTCTTTGAGAATCTCACGATTGTGTAATGGCATATTCTTGCTGGTCCCTTGATGCTTCACCACAGGACTTGTGAATGCTTTTGATTTGGGTGAATTTGGCTTAGAGCTCCCGAGCAACGCCTTCTTGGTCACCTTCAATTTTGCCCTTACACCAAGAGTTTTTTTCTGAGCATTTTCTTGTGCTTGGGACTGTTGGGTAGGGATTGTCACCAACCCTTTGCCTTTACCCTGTATATGCACAAACAAAATAATGAGACAATGCACAATCAGAAACACTAACCAAATCACCATCGATACAATAAGATGTAAAATTGTGACAAATCTAAACACTAACCAAATCACCATCGTAAAACACTACGGTTTGAATTTTAGAAGGTGACAACAATGCACAACTCCTTGTCCGCACACCCTTTGTCGGTTTGAACTTTAGGAGATCCACTCAACAATCTTTTCCTACTCAGTAATAGAACATGAGTTTTGGAAGATATGCCAAACAAAGAACCCGTTATAATTTATGCATACCGTCCACTTGTATTTGGGTCTCGAGGAATCAAAATCATTAATGGCCTATCAACAAATTCATTCTCATGCACTATCTCGCTTTTTTCCCTACATATAATCCAAACATAAGATGATTATGAATATATATTGCGATAAATTAGAATTAGAAATCAAATTTAGATGTTGATATTACCTTTTTAGTGGCTCTTTCATGTTAACGATTGCAGGATATCTAACCCTTCTTGTGTGGGTGAGAAGGTTTAAGTAGAGGACAACCTCTCACATTGTGATTAGGTTTCTTGCATCTTGAACATGTCATAGTCACACCCTTCTCGCCCAACCTCACATGTTGGCTCCTCTCATCAATTTTCTCGTGAAATGTTAGTCTCACCAAACTCTTTTCTTTCGTTATGTTTCTTTGGCCTTCCAGGAAGTTTCTCACAGATCGAGGCAAGAAAGTAGGGAGATCAACCTTTGGCCACATTGAAGTATCATCCAAAGTACCCATCAAATGGTTGTATGCCTTCATGAATGTCTCTTTTTTATAGCATTGGTCAACATATGCCTCGTGTGTGTGCCCCGTAGTAATAAATGGCAGATTGCATGAGCACATGGAAGACCGCCGTTCCCATCTCCTACAATCGCAAGTTTTTTCTCCCAAGTGTACTTGAATCTTGTACCATGACAATTTTCAACCTCAAATTGATCTTGGCCATTCCAATGGGCTATAAAGTCCATAGACTTCTTCTTTGTTTCTTCCAACAGTTTTGAGATTTTAGGACATATATCCCCATGGTATTTTTCCATCCGATCCCTCCTCACATGAACCCTTCTCATTAAAATCACCTCACAATTTCCAAAGATACTTAGAATAGGTCTACATCCGCCTCTCATAATCATTGAATTAAAACTCTCGACATATTGTTCAATAATATGTCACACTTTGATAGAGTCCTAAAATGAGACCTAGACCAATTAGCTGGAGCCCTTTGACTCAACCAGTCATATGCAACAACATTTCTCTCTTTTAATTCAGCCATTGTCCTCTCAAACTCAACTACTCTTGTTGCCCTTGCAGACTTGCCAAAGGATATTTTTCAATGCCAAGCCTTTGTGATTCTCGCTTAAAGTTTTTATACAAATGCATGACACGAATCTGTGTTCACCGCCAGGCAATAGAGTCTCAATTGCATCAATCAACCCCTTTGCTTATCGAAACTATGGTCCAATGGTAATCTGTTTATGATGTTCAAGTCCCGCACTAAGAGCTCTACAAACCACAACCAAGACTTTTTTTCTCCTTCTCCACAACCGCATATGCAAAAGGGTACATACGATTGTTTGCATCTACTCCAAAGATTAAAAGAACACCACCGCAGATGTCTTTAAGTGACAACCATCCAAGAATATAACAGCCTACACCCCTCCGTAAATCCCATCTTCAATGCACCCCAACAAATATAGATTCTTTTAAAGACAGATTGCTCACCAACTAGTTTACACTTGATTTTGTGATTGTGCCAGGGGTTGGAATTTCTAATTTCTTCAAAGATATGACCAAAGCATGGCATATTGTTCACTATCGAACCATTGCCCATATGAAACACCTTTTTTTGCTCGTACATTTGGCTTTTGTTAAATACTTACAAATCCTTTTGAAGGATAGTCATCATAGAATCCATGTGCCATTTTGGATCACCCAAATTCTATCTTTGTACATTTGACTTACAAATTTAGAATTTGCATGTGATACCCTTTGAAGCCCTAGACATTGGTGTTTCCCATAGTAAGTTTTGACTTGTACAGAGTCCTCATTCTTTTCCTTCCTAGCATATATCACCCAAGTAAGCGGGTTTCATGCTTGCATTTTGCTTGCACTTTATTCTTTTCATTGATTGTGAACATTATATCTCTCCCCTGTTTGATGGAGTGATTTCTAACCGCTTGCCTAAACATAGGGATATCATCAAATACATGCCCAATTCAAACTTAGGATCATTGAGGTCTAGCCTTGGGTTGAAAACAGGATTCCCATTATAGATATTCTTATTTTGTAACCACTTTTATAGGAGCACTCAAGTAGATGTTGTAGCTTCGATTTACACACATTTAGACCACCCCATTCAACATCTACATCAATATTATCATCAAACAGATTATCATCATCGATACATCATACTCACTATCTACAAAGTTCTCTCAAATATCACTATCGATTACTATTGATCATCATCACTAGCATTATCATCATTGTCATCAAGTATATCACTCTTCAAATTGATATGCTCATTCATTGCCACCTAACCCTCCCCCATCAACACAATTAGTTTGGTCCAAATTAAGGTCAATGTGGTCTTCATTTTCACCAATAAAATTTATGACTTCATTAAGAGAGGAAAATCATGCATTGAAGTCTGTGATTCAAGAGAGATGCAACAATTTTTTCATGCTCAACAAACACACCAATTATCCTATTATCATCTACAAAGTTCACCAAATTCAGAGCATCATTATCATTTTGTAATTGCTTCAGATCACTACTATCATCCACCCCACTTCTACTGAAATGAAAACAAATAAATGGCTTCATACCTATCTCGGTGGCCATACTATTTAACTCAAGTAGTGACATCTCATCGGGTGACAATAGTCAATGTGTGCAATGTCGATGCTACATACGTGATTTTTCCAAATTAACAAACATCCCATTGTGATGCATTCGGATAGTAAAAACTCGGAACATGGACCTGATAGGGTAGGTAGCACAATAAAAAAAGGATGAGAAACATTATGTGGGGACCCAAAAAAACACAACCAGACAAAAAAAAAGAGAAAAATAATAATAATACACAAGAATTCATAAAACTGTGGGGACCAAAGAACAAAGCTATGATTTTTCCACATAAATAATCTTTTGGGGGACCATAACATATACAACATGTTCTTTCTAGCGGACATTCACAGAAAATGTTACCAAAAAGATGGACAAATTAGAAAAAAAACCCTAGATTTCAGATTTCATTAAACATGTTTCTAAAACAAACAAAATCAATATTTTTAAGTTTTTTTTTTGAAAAATGAACAAAAACAAAACCTAGATTTCGGACTCAAAATATTGCGAGAGAATTACTTATACCATATTCAGGTGAACTTCTTCCAGCTGGTATACTTGGATCGCCATCTTTTCTAATCTTCCACGCCATTGCAAATATTTTGCAAACATTCACTAAGAGATTTGGATTTTGGCTGAGAATTGTTCGAACAGATTAGGGATTTTTTCTCTAATAGACCGATGTTTTGGTTTTTGCAAAAATGAGGATTTGTGTGGGATATGCCAGGAAAGGACACAAATACCCTTCAAATATCAGCGTGCAAGTCACGTGACTTGTTTTCCGGCGAAAAAGTGACCGACGGGAGACTTATATGGGTAAGAGACAAAAGCGCGGAGTTGGTAGGGTAAAGTGTTACAAAAATTAGTTCGTAGGGTAAAGTGTAAAAAATCGAATAGTTTGGGGGTTTAATTTTTTTCCTCTATTTATAATTTTAAAGTCTTATTCTAATATTTAGGTTTTTGTGTTTATTGCAATTTAATCCATGCTCTTGCTATTATAACAAAGATTCCAATTAAATTAAATAATTAGTCCTTGCCCAAATGTAAGGGTGATATTTGACCTTTTTCTGAACTAAATTCAAATTGAATTGCTATATGCGGTTTCACTAATAATTATCTTTAAACTTCAATTTTACCAAGTAAAAGCAAAGGCGAAGTATTGGATAGTGGCGGGCGGTTTGGCTTTTTTAATGAACGAAAATATCATATGATTGATAAAAAAGTCGGCGAAGTGCGTTTTGATTATTTTCAATTCTAAAAATGCAAACACAAGCATTTAAAGAAAGACGTCCCACGGTTGGAGGCAAAAACATTTATCTCTAGGAGAAAAAGTGGACCTCGATTGGGGGCAAAATGCTTGAGTTTGAAATTTGAAAATTTCATGGGAAGCAGAGTGAATCCTACCTCTTCAACCATGAATTTAGTCAGCACTTGTCTTAGCTTAGGAAGATCGAAACTTTTCTCGTTATCTCTTCTTGTTTTATGTTGATTACCATTTGCTTCTTCTCAATCTTCCGCACCAACCTCTTTCTACTATTTTAATATTCTCATCTTATTAGTGCGTCTTTCTCTTTACTCTATTTTCTTTTTCCCTTAAATTAACCTTTTTTTCCTTTAGTATCTATAATTGCTATCTTGTTTTGGATTTGGCTTATGCGTTTTTCGCATGTAATGAGAGCTATGTAGAGAGATTGTAGAAACCGGGATTGAGATACCATCCATGGCAAATGACATCGAATGGAAACTAAGTGGACTTTCCCTGTCAAAAACAGAGGTGGAGGGAGTTGTCCTAGAGGAGAAAGATGGCTTCAATAAAGATGAATTTAAAAAGATTTTATTCTGCAGGGTTTTGGATCACACAGAAAAAATGGTCGGTTGAAAAGAACACTTTGAGCAATATGGACAACCAAAGAACCATTTTCAATGAGAATTAGGGCATAACTTTTTCCAATTTGTATTCAAGGGAGGGGAGGATAAAGTCAGGATCCTAAATAGCAAATCCTGGAGCTTTGAAAACCAGTACATTATTTTGAAAGAGTGGTCTGAATATTTGGTTAATCAACAAGAGGCATTTTCAGAAATTGACATTTGGGTTCAAATATGGACTTTACTATCACATTGGTTAAGTGCAGAGCCGAGACATAAAATTGGAAGGATTTTTCCTAGGATTAAGGATGTGGTCATTCCGGAAGGTGGAAGTAGCAGAGGGTGACATATCAAACTCTTGATTTCAATCGATCTTGAACAACCTTTTCTTATGGGGACGTCTACCAAGCTCAGAGGCAAATCAATTTGGGTAGATTTCAGATACGAGAACCTTCTAAATATGTGTTTTTACTGTGGTAAGGTTGGGCACCTTGAGAAATTGTGCAGTAAAAAGAAAGAGGATATTCAAGAAGTAACCTTTGTGAATGTCAATATGGAGTGGTCGATAATTGTTAGGCAACCCAAGCGTAAATGTTTTTCCATGGTCGAAATATTTTTTCCCTATGCACGCCTATTCGGTTGAAGAAGAGGAACCCAATCCCCCAACGGCTTTTTGAGAATGTTTGGACAAGAATGTGCATAAGCCGATAAAGAAGGATAAGGCGATTATAAAGGGTCCTAGTTCGATTCAAATTGATTGCTATGAAACCGGTGTTTTAGAACTCAGAGCATAAAATTAGGAATGAAGTTAGCAAAAATTGGTTCCTTCTTGACCCTATGGAACCGTGACAGCTTCCAATTCATGAAGATGTGATTAGGACCCCCGAGAAACATTACAAATAATATTTCAATGGGACCAAAAGGAAAAAGGCAAGGCCACAAAACTTATCTCCTCAAATAAGAAGAAGGAAACTATTGATTTTTTTTTTTTTTTTTTTTTTTTAAAATAACACCCCGGGGGTGGGGATTGAGGCGTGATCCCCTACCGTATATCAAATAATCAAGGGTCATACAATGTCATGCCCATATAAGGTGGAGAAAATCAAATAACAAGTGATCTATCACTACGATATCTAGAAAGACTATCATAATGAGAATCTAAAAATACAAGGAGAGCCAATGATCTATGAAAATCAAGCTCGGATATCCCAATTGGTCCATCCGAATGAGCGCAAGGAGGTGGTGAGAAGCCGTGCCCTCATCAACAATATGATCGCTAAGGGCAGCCCGCTCCCAATTTAGGTGATCTCTATTTGGTCGATTTCCCTCTCTGTGTATGTGGGAAATCGAAAACCGAAGGTCCTCAACATGTTCCGAATGTGAGTCGGTGTATGTTGAACCCGCAAGAGCCAAGGCCACCGATGTGATCATGGTGACTACCGCTGCGCCCAACTCGATCCAAATCAAGTGAGAAGCGTCGGGCATGCCGCAATCCCATCTCAAGCGCTAGTAGCTCGGCATGGAAGCTAGACACCGCCCGGAAGGAATCGTGAAACGCCAACATAAGTCCGCCAAATGATCCCGTATCAATCCCCTCCGCCGCCTATCAATGTGCCTCGGATCAAACGAACCATCCGTGTTCACTTGATCCGAGGGAGCCGAGGAGCTCGCCAAATCACCATCATCGTCCCGCGTGGAACTGTGGTGGAGCACTCCCCGCAAAAATCCAACAAGAGGGGAAGCATCCGGACTAACGATGGGTTCGTGACGCCGACCAAACAAGGATCCGCAGATACCGCTCCACCCGCCAAATAATGTGAGATGCCAAGAAAGGAATTTGTCGATGCTTGACACTATTCCTTTCCGTCCGCACAAACCATAAAATCAAGTAGGGAACCAAGAAACTCAAGTGCCTCGTGTGTGATCCGTGTGTGCGGTTCCTCCAAAAAGAAAGGAACAATATCATATCGGTGGTGTGTGGAAGTGTAGTGTCAAACCAAGGAAGAAAGTCATTCCACACTGATCGAACAAAAGATCATTCATCAAAAAGAGGTGAGGGATAGATTCGACACGAGGAGAAGAGTGTGGATTATTCAAGCAACACCAAAGAACGTGAGGCAAGGGAAGTGCCACGTGCAAGCTTGATATCCACAGGGGAAGATCATCCAAGGAATGGAAGAGAATTATCCACCAATATTGTAGGAACAAGAGAAGTCTTCAACTTATGGATGAAGAAGAAGAATGCGAGCCAATGTGGGGTCTAACAACCATCACCACCAAAAAGTATATAAATGGAGAGGAGTAGTCGAAGTGGTGAAGGAGACCAACCACGAATGGCCCCAAAACCGATCATGAATGTTATGGTGTGGAATCAGAGAGGTTTAGGAGAGCCTCTACGGTTTCCTATCTCAATGAGGCTTGGAGACTCCACATTCTCGGATTTAGTGTTTATACGTGAAACAAAGAAAAAAATAGCCTTTGTTAGAATAGTTTGTAAAAACTTAAAAGTGGAAGACGTGGAATTGTATTGATGTTGTGGGCAGTAGTGGTGGGATGTTGGTATATTGACAAGATTCTATTTCATTCACCTAGATTCAGTCATGTTCATTTTGCATGGAGTTGGAATTTACTAATAATGGAGATAATACTAAATATTGGGCGTGTTCACTTATGCAAGTATAGATGTGGATACTCAAGTGGAATTACCTCAATCAAGCTAGGCCTAAATGGGGAAAATATTGGATTATTCAGTGAAACAAATGGTTCATGAGCATTGTGTTCAGTTGCATGCTTACGTTCAACAACAAAACATCTTCGGTATACACGGATCATGGCTCAGAAAAAATAAGGTCTGGCGATATAGAGAAAGCGTTTAACCTTGAGTCACAAGAACATTTAAAAAGTAAAAATGCAAGGATGTTCCATTCTGCTTATTTGCCATTTCACTTTGCCAGGAACCTCTATTTTATAAATTCATATACATATGCAGCAAATAATCAGATTTTTGGATTTCTTCCCTCAGGATATAATGCTTTGAGAACCACTCTTTTGCAAAAAGAGAGGGTGCATATTGAGAGATTACTCCAGCTAATTAAAGGGAGTGCTCTGAAAAAGGTGTAAGCATTGTTACCGATGGATGGATGGATCCACAAAGAATGACACAGATTAGATTTATGGCTACTTCTGAAAGGGGTATAATTTTTCTGAAGGTTGTTGATAGGTCAAATGAATAGAAAGATAAACATTGTATAGCCGAAGTTGATTAGTAATACAATTTTCGAGATCGGGCCACGAAATTTTGTCAAGTTATTAATGATAATGCTCATGTCCGCAATATTGTTGGTATACTTGTTGAGATTGATTACCCTCATATTTTTTGGACTCCATATGTAGTTTATACATTGAACCTCGCGTTCAAGAATATTTGTGTGACTAGAAATACTAAAAGGAATTATGTTGTTTATTTTGAGTGTCATTGGATCACTAAAAATGCAGATAATACTTCATTCATTAGAGACTTTGTCATGAATCATTCAACGACATTAGCTATGCTCAATGAGTTTGTTCATCTAAAGTTGCTCACGGTTGATTAGAGATACAAGGTTTGCTTATATTATTATGATGTTGAAAACTCATAAGACGTGGTCTTAATTTAGTTATTAGTGAACGATGGAGTTCTTACCAAGAGGATGACGTGGGGAAAGTCACATGAGTGAAAGATCAAATTCTAAATGATCTATGGTGGGACAAAGTTGATTATATTCTTGAGTTTATAAAGTCTATTTATGAAATGCTTGGAAATGTGACACGCTTAAACCCACTCTTCATTTGGTTAATGACATATGGGATACAATGATTGGGCAAGTGAGGATATCAACATATAAGTATTAAAGAAAAAATAAAAATCAAGGTTGATCATTTTATGATCTTGTGTATTCGATACACATTGATAGATGGACAAAGAATTTTACGCCGCTCCATTGCATGGCTTCTCAACCCAAGGTAATCCTATATGTCAATGTCTATAACTACTTTTCTTTATTTTGTTTCTCATATATATATATATATATATATATATATATATATATAACACTTTATAGGTATTACATCAAAGAATGGCTGGAAGGGGTTACAATCTGACTTGTTCCACATAGAGATACTGAGATATCTGATGAAAGGATCAAAGGTTTTAGAAGATACTTCCAAATATCGAAGACAAAACCAATGCCAATTTGGAATTTGCAAGATACTCAGGATGCTTAGATCCAAAAGCTTGGTGGATAGTACATGTGGCTTCAATAACTTTACTTCAAAATCTAGCTTTGAGGCTTCTCGGTCAACCTTGTTCTTCATCTTGCTCAGAACATAATTGGAGTACATATCATTTTATTCATTTTATGAGAAGGACTAAAATCAATCCCAAAAGGGCATAAGATTTAGTATATGACTATATGTACATACAAATCTTTGCCTATTATCAAGGAAAAATGATATTTACAATGGGAGAGACCAAAATTGTATGATTTTGGGGGAGATGAATGGGACCCATTTGAGGGTGTTGGAGTTCTCGAGGTTGCAAACTTATCTCTCAATAAACCCGAGATTGAAGTTGTACTTTTTACTAATGATAGTAATGGTGGAGATGAGATCAATACAATTCCTATTTGATTGTGATTGGAGTGACTTTATTTAGTTTTTTAAGTGTTATTTGAATTTTTAGATTATGAAACTTGTTACATTTTGATAGCTTTTAGACTTATCATATTTGAAGTTTGAGTATTTATGAAATTTTAATTTTTAATGGTTGAAATACTGAATTTTTTTAGTTGTACTTAGTACATCTATATGTATAATAATATAAAGAGACAAATACACTTACCCATCCAAACTATACTGATTTTTACACTTTACCCTCCAAACTTTAATTCGTGACACTTTGCCCCCTGAACTATGAAAATCATTACTTTTCACCCTATATGGACAGTTTTGCCCCTATGTTTTATCCTTTTCAAAACAATAGTTATAGTTATCCCTTTAAACCCCAATTTGTAGCAAACTACTACATAATAATAAATTTATTGCATTAATAAACATAAAAGTTTTACTCCATAATCAATTTTGTTTTTGGATTTATCGAGAAATGAAAACCCCTATTTTTCTGTCCCATGTTTTGTTCGTGACTTTGTTACACCTACTTAGATCTAGTCTCTATTCAGAGGTTTTAAATGGATCATGGGTTTCGGCCTTATAAACTCAACAGACATACTTCAATCAAAATTCTCATTTCAAAATAAATCCGTATACAAATTAGGTCTATAGACCGAAAATGAACATAGTCCATTACGACCATATCGGCCCAACATGCTCCATAAATTAATAAATCCCTTAAAATTCATACCTTTTTGATCGAAAAACGACCTCGGGTGAGATGGTTCGCAACACCACCAGTCGGAAAATTATCGCCCCAGATCTTTTGACAAACAACTCCTCACTGTTCAACTTCAACCCTCAGGGAAGATGATATGCAAGTTATCCAACTCCTTCAAAGCAACTGTTCAGCACAACCTTGGTTCGTTTCCTACTCCAAGCGTATAAGTAATTCTTAAACGGGATGAATTAATAATACATTATGAACACATGTTGAAGCAGAAAGCCTCTTTTTTATTAAGAACTTATAGAAATATTTATTACATTAGTAATCTCCTTTTGGGAGGAGAATACTTGTTTAGCCTCTCATGGATGAGGCTTGCACTCGTAAATACATAAAACTTGAAACTAAAACACTCAGCTAATACAAATTTTCACTCAGAATTTATTATAAGAAAACTAAGGAAAATGTTCAATGTCCCCAGCTTCCTTCAATTCTCGGCTTTTATAGACTTGAATCCGGACTTGAAAGGCGGACTCCAAATCTTGTTGATATTTATGATGTCACTGCTTACGTCATATCCTGCATTATTGCTTGCCAATGTTTTCTTTTCTTTTCTTCCGCGTGACTCCCCCATGTGATGTTTGTTGGGAATCTTTTAAAAATTTGGTTTACGTGGTCCCCGATGATAACGCGCGTCTTGTGAGTGGGCCCTTGTCTTTCCATTGCATGGTCTGTCGGTCGGGTTTGGGTCGAAATCCTTTCCCAAACTCGGGTTCTTTCTGCTCGAGGCATGTTTGAGATCCGATCAATCCAACGACCAACATGCGCCATGTTACAGAACTTCCTAGTGAGGTTTCTTTGTTTGCCACAATCTTGTTCTCCGCAGAGAATTCTTCTCTTTGTCTCAAAAATTTCCTCTGCGAATCCTCGTTGTTGATCCAGTCATCGAATTCAAAAGGAAAGATCCATTTTCAATTCAGGAAAAACTTGAATGGATATTTGACTTTGTCCATTTGATTAGACAAACCCAAAGTCCCCATGCCCACCTTGTAGAAGCTTCGTCTCGTAAATTGCTCCTACTAACACCGGTACTTCTTCCGTGAAGCCGCTTGATGTATTTTAAAGGATTTCCATCCGGTCTTCTTAGCTTGATGAAATGAAAAGCATCATTAAAGCCTTTCTTCGCTGGTTCGGGAGTTGCACTGATAAAATACAGTTCCAGAATATCTCCTCTAGCCAAATGTGGATTGTTGGCCCAAGTCTCGTAAACTGCTTCCCCAATCCATTTCGGTAATTTTGAAATTTCTGGGAATCCGGGTGATACAGTATAAATTGAAGCTAAAGCTCCAAAAATATACCGTTCTTGTACTTCATTTGGATGACTTCCTGGTTTCATCCAAACTCTAGGATACTTGCCTGAGATATCAACCATTGATTTTTCTGGGTTAATACCTCTTCTTGTAACTAATTTCTCCCATTGTTGTTGATAAACCTGCATTGAAGAAATCTTAATATCGTCAGTTTGAACCTTATATTTACCTGTCTGTGGCCTAAGGTCCAACTCTCCCTCTTTTACCCCGAGGTCTTTGGGTTGACTTGAAGACTCGGGCCGTGACATCGAGCTTCAACATTCGTTACGATTTGTACACCCTCGGGGATGCATCACCGCAACACTTGTGATTATGGTACTTGAATCCATAACCTCCGGGTTAGAGCCCCATTCTCTATGCGCCCCTTTTTGCATCGCAGAGATGCGGCCTGGAGGAGAGACCCTTGCGATCTTTAAGAATAATTATCCTTGCGAATCGGCATGCTCGTATTTGACTAGAAACAAATTTATGGTCAGCTTGTTGAAGTCGCCCAACAACTTACGCATTGAGACATAACGTCCCAAAATCTCGCTTCTAGACTCTCCAGGTTTTTTCCCGAGATGTCTTACTCGTTTAAGGACCAAATCAAGAACGCGTCCTTCCATCTCGTGTCAAAAATCGCAAGAATATTTTCATGAGATTTTATAATGACAATATCATAATCATAATATTGACATTCAACTTGCCATCTAAGTAATCTAGCCTTTTCTGTTTTTGATTCAATTTTATTTTTGTAAAAGCCTTGACACTTGAATTATCAATTTTTAAAGTAAACTTTTTAGCCAAGAAAATAGAGGCCATTTTTTGAAAGCCTTTCCGATCGCAAAGAATTCTTTCTCATTGATATGCCATCGATTCGCTTCATGTCGTAAAAAGACCACTACAATATCTCGCATGGCACTTCACCGTTTGGTGTGGCTTTGGTAAGAACCATCGCCCACCAATAGTCACTAGCGTCGTATAAAGAACCAGTTCATCTTCATCTTGTGGAATTGCAAGTTTTGGAAGCTTTTTGCAAATTTCTTTAAGTCGTTTTATTCCTTCTTAATGTTCATCTTCCCATTTGAATGTGGCATCTTTTTTGAGCAATGGACTAAATACTTTCTCGTAATGTGCTAGATTGTTTATGAACATTCCAAAAAATTAACAACTCCAAGGAAACTCAAGTCGCGCTTATCCTTTAGTATATCTGGAAATCCTTGTATCTTTTCCACAATATGGCTCTGTAGGATGATTCCAGATTCATCAATTTCAATTCCGAGGAATTCAATCTGTGTTGTAGCAATCACTGCCTTCTTTTCTGAAAGCACTAATCCTTCCTTGTGGCAAACATCTGAAAATATTTCCAAATGTTTGAGATGCTTCTTCATGTTCCTTGATGCGATAAGAATGTCATCGATGTATACGAACATGAAACTGAAATAATCTTTGAAAAGATTATCCATCTTTCTTTGATATATCTGGGGTGAATTAGCCAATCCCATAGGCATCACGTTCCAAATATAGTGTCCTTGTTGTGTGGAGAAAGCTGTGAACTTCTTACTTTCTCCCTCCATCTTAATCTAGTAGAATCCAGACTTACAATCGAACTTTGAGAATATCTTGGCCCCTTTGATACAGATTAACGTGATGTCCTCTCGCTTGGGATATAATATCCGTCGAACTCCAAAATGTTATTAATCCATTTGTAATTAATAACAAGTCTCGATTTTCTCTTTTGATTTCTCCATGGTTTCGACTAAGAATCATGGATCGTTGTATGGAGAAACTCCTTGTGAAATCAACTTAAGGTCAAGATGTTCCTTAAGTAATTTCTCGCATAACCTCACGATCCTCCTGGTTCATAAGGATTGGTTTGAATCGCACGAACTCATACTCCTTTCCTGGTTTAACTTTTAAGGACGCTTTAAGCTCGTTTATCCCACCATGCCAAAGGATCTTCATTATAATTCCTTTGGATCTTCTTCTTGATATCCTCAAGTGATATTTGTTCTTCTATTGTAACATCACTTTGCGGATTCTCCATTAGGCTCATCATCAATTTCCGCAATTGCCTCCGGAGGTACTCGTTTTTCTCCTTGTATTCGAATGAATACAAGTTATTATCCCATATTTTCTTATCCTTATAGTTCGAACCGAATTGTCTATAGGATAATAATGCTTCACCAAATTTCCTTCGATCCACCATTTTTGGATTTCGGAGTTTGGCTTCATCACCACGCTTGCTGCGAAAATTAATAGGCATTTTTCTGTAAAATGCTTCCCGCAGTCTCTGGACAATAATCTTATGATCACATAATGTTGTGAAAATAAGTCTTCTTGCCTCATTTTCCTGTGTAAATCGCTTGAATGTTTGTAGGAAATTGTTTCCTAACAAAACATCTCGCTCCTCGTATCATGGAAATAGATTGGTGGCGTCTTCACTTTGTACCATGGGGTACCGCCATGCCTCCGATCATGATTTCTCGCTTGTTTAATTCCTCTCGTTAAGAATAAGAATTCTTTTAGAGAAATCTCTTCCCGCAATAGCCGGTAAATCCTCTCCAATTTCTTTAGGAGAAACATCCACCTTTGCAAAGACATATTCCTAAGACTGAATCAATATAGGCGGCAAAATAGTCGGCCTTGTATTCAACATATAACATTCCGATAGAAATATATATGGAGAATGGACTAGTGGTCATCGATTCTCGTATATTTTATCACCCATCGTGAACTCCATTCCTTCTTGTAATCTTTCCCAAAGTTTATGATCCTCAAGAAATTCAATCCCCAATATTAACGCTTTGGGATTTTCCCCGATACTCCCGTGATAGTCACCAATTTCACCTATCTTCAGCTTCCTTGATAACTTCCAACTATCGGTTGTTGGAGATAATATAGAACATCACATGGAAATATATTATCCTTTTGAGTGATGTCGAATATTACTTCAACTTCTCTCCATCCTTCTAGGCATTTCGGCTCTCCTTGTGTTTTGAAAACATCCGGGATGCGCTCGAATCAGATCGGGTCTCTTTTCCACCCAACGGCCATCGCTTATCATTCTGCCTTATTGGAAATACATCCTTCGCTCAACTCTTAAGCTTCGACTTTTGTTGAAGATGGTTGATCTTGAATTATCATATCAATCTCCATTATAGTTGGAGATTCAATGATTTCTCGGTAGAACCACCCTGGCAAAGTCCTCAAAGATTCTTGGGACTTCTATAAATTCCTTTCTCAAGAATACCTCGAATGATGTGTATTCGAGAGAGCATAGAAAATCTTGTATGTGATCGAGTAAGGTCTATTTCTTCTTTCATCAAATCGACTCTTTTAAAATCTTGATGAAGGGTTAGAACTCGTTGAAATCTCGATCTCCCAAATTGTATGCAATTCTAAGATAAACATAAAATGCCAATTTTCCTACATACAAATTTCTCAGAACCGCTCCAAGGCACAAATCTTTGAGATGTGAGATTCGCGTTTGTCAAAGATAGCCAAATTTAATGGCTTAATCTATTCCTTTATTGAATGTTGCCTTAATAATAACTCTTATGGCTCCAATATGAATCCATGAAAGTGTGTTGGCAACGTCTCTTTTGATCGTGCTTTTGATCTCCTGGATTTCTTAGTAAGGGACCAATCGCATCTCGATCAAAGTTACCGGTGAATTCCATTGGGATGGCAAATTCTCCAATAGTTACTCTGTGGATAATTTGGTGCTTTCTATTACGAAACCTAATTTTATCCAAGGCCTTCTCCATAGCTCCAATTGTAAATCCATCGTATATCCTAAGTTTTGGATCTTCTTCATAATTCTCATAAGAGACTTATGAGAAACCGTAGTGTGAGAGAGAAATCCCGACATATCCTCCCTAACCATTTGTCAAGAAATTCTTCTTCACTCCGATTCTCAATCGGATTCACTTCCATCGTCGAATAGATCTCTTCTTCATAGATGCTTTCATCCGAGGGTAGATCCTCAAATTGATACACTGGATCAAATCTTGATAATATGCCTTCTTCAAATTCGATGTTGCTTCGAATCGATCGATTCCTCATTTACGGTTCTCGGGCAACTGCTGAAATATGCCCTCTTGCTCCACATGTCCAAAGAATTACAATCTTTGAAACTTTCATTAGCTCGTATGAGGTCGCCCGAAAGTTCTTCTCCTGGGGTTCCGCTGGTACTTGCTTGATTTGAACCTTTGATGAGGCTCTACTCCTACTTGGGCCGGGTCTTTGCCCCGATTTGAAGCTTCGGGCTTTTTGTTTTGACTTAACCTTCTAGGATCGCATGAAGACCTACTTCTTTTGTTGTTGCTTCCCGGCGGTATGGATGGCTTATCTTCTTCTTCTTCTTATGCCGCCCGGGTTGACTCTCCCACAATCTGTTGGGATATCATCACCGATACAACATAGAGGAACCGATTTGCTAATTCCTCATAATCTCTTGTAATTAGGTAGATAGTGTCGCCTAATAGCACCAGATAGCTTGGCTTTTAGGAAAGACATTCTTCTAGCCACGGTATCTAAATCCGCTGCATCCTTGTATTCCCTTATAAGAATTTCTCTCCAGGAACTTGGAATTTTTGCAAAGAATAGCTGTGAAGCTTCTTTGTCTCCAATTTTCAACTTCCACCGGTACTCGGTGAACAACTTGATATATTCATCAATATGACAAATATCATGTAACTCGAGGCTGTAGAGGGCTTGTTTATATCTTTTTCTTTTTACTTCTTTTAATCCCTCAAAGTAACCTGTGCCGATAAAATGGATTTTGAAAAATTTTGCCATATCATCGACAATTCCTTTTAGTGATTCTCCTACTGTGATCGCGCTTTTCATACTTGCTTCGGTCATATCCCATGCAATCCTTACGGATCCCTCAAGACTCATTTCAAGGAGTAAAATGAAGGAATCTTTCGTAAGATCAAGGGTACCTGCTGCAATCCTCATAGCTGATGCCCATTCATCAATGAGAACTTCTCGATTTTTAAAATCGGGATATCCATTAACATCAACCCATATGGATGTATTGGGTCGAGATTTGATCTTCCATAAGGCGTTTGATAAACATTTGGAGAGGTTGTCGAAGTTCCCGCAAGAGGGGTCAAGCTCCTATTCCGAAAGTGTTTCATTCTCGTGGTGAAATCTCCAACGTGATGCATTCTCTCGTCACTGGGTTCCATGATTTGAACCCGCACTTTGGCGACATTGGGAATTGGTGGCGGTGGTGGAATTGGTCCACCTTGTGGGTCATAGGTAACCAAAGTTGTTCCATCTCTCGTGTTCATCTTTAAATCTACAATTCCTAATCCTGCGAAGGATCTTCAAGGTCATGTAGATCTTTAAGATCTCCATATCCATCACTTTTTAATTTGTGACGGATTTTTCTTTGATGATAGCAATTAGCTTTTCATCATCATCAATTTTCGAATCATCGGTTGGTTTCCCCTTTTAGTGTAAATTGAGCGCCCCAAAATATACGTTTCTTTCCTCCGGAAGAACTTCATCTCCTCCAGGTTCTTGACTCGTTTCAATATTATGAAAGATTTCAAGAGTTTATCCGATATTTTACCATCGTCTCCATCCTGGTTTTGAATCGATGAACTTGTCTTGGTAGATAAATATGGCGGTTGCCATAATTTCGCACCATCTTTCGACTTCCTAATATCTTTGGAGATCTTAGATGTGTCCGGAAGTATCTCGTTCCATTCTAGTACTCCATCGGGAATCATGATTTTGATGAGCATTTGCGATTCATCGATCAACATATAATATCCGATTTACCGTAAGGAAATGATAATATGCTCTTGTCTTTTATAGTGTCTCAAGGTTTCCTATCGGCTCTGGCATTTCTTTTCAACATATTGGTTATTCCAATATGCTATCTTGTCTTGGTGATCTTGTGCATACATTGTCAAAATTTGACGATATGTCCTATAAGGTGTACATCTTGGACAATCGCCCAGATCCATATTCTCGGAGAAAATTCTCTCTCACCAATTGTTAATTACATAAATATAATAAATATAACTAAAAGTTCTCAATTAACCTGGCTCTGATACCATTTTCGAGGATCGCAAGACCTTGAGGAGTAAATGTAGATAATACAATAAAATTTATGGCATAGGTGGTAAAGTACAACAACTTTGAAGTTTAGAGGGTAAACTATAAACCAACTTTCATGAAACTAGGGTAAATCTATAATTTAAGGCAAAGTGTAAAATTTCGCATAGTTGGGAGTGGTTAAGTGTAATGATTTAAAGTTCGTATGGTTAAGTGTAAAACTTCGAATAGTTTGGGGGGTTGAATGTTTTTATCCCTAATATAAAATATATAACTATATATATCCCGTACCCGTATCCCTAAAATTTTAAAAAATCGTATCTCTCGAACCATATCATATCATACCCATATTCGTAAATTCTATCCCATCAGACTCAAAATTGATTAATCATGGTATGTTGTTTGCTCCATAACTTCATCCCAACAACAATAGTTATTAATTCTTTAGAACATGAAATGACAGATCTTTTCACAAAGACAAAACAATGCTCAAATCAAGATCGTGCATTCTTTGTCCAAGTAGAGTCATAACAAGTTTGGAATAAATTATAGGAACGAACTTGCAATATCTATATACAATGATTGGTGTGCCCTACGATCTTGAATATGTTGAATTTTTTTGTTGCAATTTAATGTAGTTACATGATGTTGTAATGAGACTCATTTAAGTAGTTGTTCAAGCAACACATTATTAGAAGAATGTTAAATCTAAATTGTTAGGCGACACTATATTTTTGTGAAGACTTATCTTTGTTAAATGTTATCGTTGTCTTCTTTAGTTTTCTTTGGCAAAGTGATTGACTACTAATCTTGAGAAACAACTTGTGCCTCGAGAGACCTTGGCAATAGTCCTAGGACCTCGAATGAGTCCTCGACTTGAAGCTTCAACTTTTTTTTTTTTCGATTTTTATTGTTTATTTATTTTTTTCAAAAACAAATTCGAATTTTTTCTCAAATTTTTCCATTTTTTTGAAAATGGAAGACATGATTGTGACGCTTTGGAATTTTGTGCATTTACATGAATGTTTGGTCTCCTAGACTCCAAAAGTTAGTCATTCGCTTGTCCATACTTGGCCTTTGATTTTTGTGCATTCAAATGAATGCTTGGTCTCCCTAGACTCCAAAAGTTAGTCATTAGCTTGTCCATACTTGGCAAGTAAGTTAACATGTATCACAAGACCTTAGAATAGCAAAATATGCTCACTTGAATTCACCGAGGAAGTTTTTTGGACAAACTCTTGGTAGACCTTGTTATATATGCCAAGGGCTAACCTCGATTCTTTTTTCAATGGGTATATTCATAAGTTGGAGTGTGGCTTAAACCTTTCGTCACTTTCAGGTTGGAGATTTTGCTCCCTGGGAATCAACCCAAGGCCATGAAGTGAGTCCTTAGCTCTCACATTCTTGACCATGTCTCATGAAAATGAACCCTCGGATTGTATTCCTCTAGCCTAGTATCGCCAAATACCCATAAATCTCCGGTTCTTGATCCCTATGATGTAATTTCAACTCTTACCATAGGAGAAATAAAAAGGTTTAAAGCGGTGTCTTATTTCCCTAGGCACTGGGAATGTTATATCCCACAGGCCGGGGAAGGTGGTTTAAATATGTTACCGCCAGGGTGGCTATGCCTAAATGAGAGTATGTTTCATTTGGGTATGAGGTTTCCTCTTCACCCTACCATCATAGAGATACTTCAATTTTATGGTGTTTGTTCTACATAACTCACTCCTAATGCTTGGAGGGTCGCCGTAGGATTTATTATTCTGGCAGCTTCAGTACCAATCTTCGTGAATGCCGCAGTCTTTGCTTCCATCTATCGGATCCAACAGCATCCCAGGGTCAAAGGCTTATGGTACTTTGTGTCTAGGATTAAAACTAAGCCTCTTGTGGAAGCCTCCACAAAAACCAAGGGTTGGAGGTCCAAATATTTTTACGTTTCACAAGAGTGTACTTGGGGCTTTCCTTCTGAGTGGAACTATGGCGACTCTCTTCCTTCCCCGCCTAAGCTTATCAAAAATGAAAAACAAGCTATGTTGGCACTCATTATCCGAGGTCCCGTAAGCTTAGATAAGCTTATCATCAAGATAACTTAATAGCAGCAAAGTGCTTAGTCATTTTCACCCATCCTTGGTCGTAGACCTTAGTATGCACTTGCTACTCTTACTTTGTTCTTTCATATGTATATTTACCACTCAGCTGACGTCTCACTCTTTTGTTATGCAGAAATGGAGGTTAACAAGGCATGGAATATAGATAGGACTAAGATCTTGGCCCGAGTAGCTCGAGACAAGATCTCGGTCAACCTTCGAAAAGAATTTTACTCCTCATTCTCGGGAAGTCTAAACCTATGCCTATGCCTCCGACTTCTCTTTCTGACCGTGGTGCACATGAGGAAGGAGAGAGTTCAGATCCTCACTTTGGTGCCAAGGACCCTGATGCTCTTATGATTGGAAACGTGGACCACGGATCTAGAGCGACAGGGGTAATTCACTTAGTAAGTTTTTCCCTGAGTGGAATGTATACGAAGGTGATTCTATGTTCAACCGAAACATCGCTATAGAGATGATGTCCAATCTTTTGAATGATAAGACCAAGGTCGTAGAAGCTACTTCTAAAGCATTGTTACGATGGCTATGATCTTCCTTTCAATCTTGAGCATATTTTTGCTAAGCCTTTGCTAATCACTTTGTTTATATTTCAGCTAGTCCTCATTCACCAAGGTATGGTGTCCAAGATCAACCATGGATCCAAGAGGATTAAGGAGCTGATCCTGGAGCTGTAGAGTGAGAGCAATCATAGGTTTCAGGCTGAGGACTCTACAACAATCATAGGTTTCAGGCTGAGGTAACATTGGACAAAAAGATGGGCTAAAGTGAATCGTTTGACTGAGAGTCTCGCGTTGCTGGAGTTGAAAATAGATGAAGTATCTCAGCAAGCTGGTGAGGCCAACCAAAGAGCTGATGAGGCCAACCAGAGGGCTGATGAAGCAATAAAACCCAAGGAAGCCATGGAGGATACACTCTTAGATCATTGGTTAGACGGGATTGACGTTTGCAAGCAGGCATTTCTCACTATCGATCCGTCCTTGATGTTAGCCACTTGGTTCCTTCGTTCCAGATTCTACTGGCGATGATCCGGCTGATGCCTGATGACATGTTGTATTGTTATCTAATGCTTGGTCTTTCGACTGATGTATGATTTATTTATGTACTATATTATGAGACTTTAGAATGTTGTACTACTATGGTTTGTAAGACTCTGTGTGATGTTTGTTTCCATATGAATTCAAAACGTACATTGAAATTTGCAAAGCTTTTACCATAAATTTTCTGAATTTTCCACTAGGAGTTTCCTTTATGTGGTCCCTTGATGTTTCAGAGTTGAAAGATATCCATTGTATGGAATTAGGTTTGGAAGATTCCTTAGCCTTGTGGTTCGGGTCATCCCCTTCCTTGGCCGGTAAAGGCCTCAACTATTCTATCTTCGGAGATCAATCCAATAGATGAATAATTGGATCTAGATAATTTCCAGATCATTTCCCAAGGAGTTTTTCCACAGTTGCTAGTTGGTTGATCAGTCCAGGCGTCACCACTTCTCCTTAGAGCCTAAGCAAGGTTAGGACTTTATTTCTAAGGATTGATCCTCGGAATTAATATCAAACTTGGGATTGTTCATCCCTTTGATAGGGCAATGGTATTCCTTTGCAATCCTATCTTTGCAATAGTGGAAATGGTTGTTCATCGCAATCCTATGTTACTCAGTTGGTTCCAAGAATCATTTTTAAAAGGAAATAGAACTTTTATTTGCAACTTGAAATAATTTTGGTAACAAAGAAATTGTTCAACCTTGGTGCTAAAAAGAAGTCAAAGACATAGAAATAAAATACTACATATCCTACTAGGGTATATGCTTGCCCCCGAGATCTTCCAACTTGTATGTGCCCTCTTTCACAACTTTACTAATTCGGTAATGGCCGTCCCAATTAGGAGATAACTTGTTGTACCTTTCCTAATAGTTGAATTGAGCTTTCCTAAGGACAAGGTCGCGTAACAAAAGTATCGAGACTTGACACGATCATTATAATATTTGGCTATCATTTGCCGATAAGGCATCTTGACCTGGCTCTTTCGTATGCTCCAATTAGATCAAGGTTAACCCCGAGTCCCTCTCGCATTCTTTTCTACATCGAAGTTCTCACTCGAGCTTGGAAGTCCAATCTCTACCGAGATGGCCGCCCGAGCCAAAGCTCATGCTAAAAAGGTCTCTCCTAGAGTGTCTTTGGGGTCGTTTCGGTAAGCCCACAACATTCCGGGAAGGATGTCATCCCAAAGACCTTGGCTTCATCTATCAACATCTTCAAAGCTAGCACGATGGTCCTGTTTGTCACCTCGGCCTAACCATTTGACTGTGGATAGGTAACTGAGGTGGTTCTAAGGTCGATGTTGAGGCCTACGCAAAACTCGCGAAACTGCTCATTATCAAATTGTTTTCCATTGTCTGTAACAATTGCCTTTGGAACTTCAAAGCGACAAACTATAGACCTCCATACAAAACTCCTTATTTGTTTTTCAGTGATGTGAGCCAAGGGCTCAGCTTCAGCCCACTTTGTGAAATAATCTATAGTCACAACTAGAAACTTTCTTTGCCCAATGGCTTGAGGGAATGGTCCCAAAATATCCATTCCCCATACCGCAAAGGGCCAAGGAGTGGATATCAAAGACATCGACACTGCCGGGGAATGCAGGATATTGGCACTCCTCTAACACTTCTCACATTTTTGTGACAAAGTTCGTAGCATCTTGCCTCAAGGTCGGCCAATAATACCCCTGCCGTATGATTACTTAAGCTAGATCTCTAGCCCCCATGGGATTGCCACATACTCCTTCGTGTACTTCTCTGAGAGCATGGTCTGCTTCACTAGGTCAAATAGATCGAAGGTAAGGCATAGTATATGAACGTTTGTACAGATGATCGCCAATGAGAGTGTACCGAAATGAGCGATAAATGATTCTCCTAGCTTTATGTTTAACCGGGCAACTTTCCATCCTTTAAATAATTTTTTTATAGGGTCCATCCAACTAGGTTCTTGGTCCACGCTCATAACTTGATCTTCTTCAATGATGTGGTTGGGAAGGATCTCAACTCATCTTGTCTTGATGAGTTCATGATAAGGTGAAGTTGCGAGATTAGATAACGATCGCTTTAGCATTTTTTGTTCATGGAACATGTTGTATTCTCAAGTAGTCAAGCCGAGCTATCGATCCTTCAACTTCCTAAGATATTTGACCATTGTGGTATCCTTGGCCTCATAATTCCTTTAACTTGATAAACCAACCGAGAGTCACTATAGGATTCCACTTGTTTGGCTCCAACTCTAATATTATCTTTAGGCCAAGAATTAGAGCTTCGACTCAAACCTCATTGTTTGTTGTCTTGAAATCAAATCTTAAGGCATAATTAAAGACATAACCTCGGGCTTGTCAAAGTTAGGCCAACACCACTCCCTCCTGGTTTGAATAACCATCGACATACAAAGTCTAGATGTTGTCTTTGCCTTCAATGTCGTGGTTGGGCTCATTCTCGGTTGTCGAGTGTTCGACAACCTCATCGCCGGGCAAAGGCATTCCACTATTTAAGTCGCCCAAGACTGGGCTTTTATAGCGGTCAAGGTCGGAATTGAATGTCAAATTAGCTAAGCTCAATAAATCATTTTACCAACCTCTCTGAAGTCTATGGCTTTTGAAATATTTGCTTCAAAGGTGGGTCGCTGAGCACCACCACAAGATGTGTTTGAAATATGGTCTCAACTTACGAGTGAGACCACTATTATTAAAGCCAACTTCTCGATCTTTGGATAGCACACCTCGGCACCTCTAAGGACTCGGCTTATATAGTAAATTGGTTTTTGAAGTCCATTTTCTTCTCTAAGCAATACAAAACTTACAGCTGCATCTGATGCTCCAAGATATAAGTATAACACATCTCCCTGTTGGGGCTTTGTCAAGAGTGGAGGAGAACCCAAGTATGACTTTAGGTCCTCGAATGCCCTCTGACAATCATCGGTCCATAAGAAATCCCTCGCATTCCTTAGAATCTTGAAAAATGGTAAGCTCTTCTCTGCAGATTTAGATAAGAAACGACTAAGGGAAGCCAATCGTCCCATAAGTTTCTTAACATCTTTTACTGATTGGGGAGGGTTCATGTCCGCCAATGCTTTGATTTTCTATGGATTGGCTTCCATCCCTCGTTGAGTAACCATATAGCCAAGGAACTTTCCAAAGGTTATGCCAAAGGAACATTTGCTAGGGTTAAGTTTCATCTTGTAATATCTTAACACTGCAGAGGTTTCGTTGAGGACGCCTATGTGGTTCTCTGCCCATTGGCTCTTCACTAACATATCATCCATGTATACTTCCATATTTCGTCCAATATGACCTTTGAAGATTTTGTTCACCAATCTCTGGTAAGTTGCTCCTGCGTTCTTCATACCGAAGGGCATGACCTTGTAACAATACAATCATCACTCAGTGACAAACGAGGTCTTTGCTTCATCATCTGGATGCATTCTTATTTGATGGTATCCCTAGAATGCATCCATAAAGCTAAGAAGTTCACATCCAGCCGTAGCATCCACCAGTTGGTCAATCCTTGGGAGGGGAAAGCTATCCTTTGGACATGCTTTATTTAAGCTCATAAAGTCTATGCACATTCTCCAATTGCCATTGGGTTTATGAACTAGAACAACGTTTGACAACCAGTCAGGGTAGTTAACCTCTCTTATGCAATCAACATCAAGGAGCTTGTCCACTTCTTCATTCATGGACTGGATTCTATCCATTGAGAAACTTCTTTTCTTTTGCCTTATGGGTCTAAACTCAGGGTTCACATTAAGTTTATGAACTATGACATCAGGATCAATCCCCGATATGTCGGATGGACTCCATGCAAATACATCAGCATTCTCCCTTAGGAATTGAACAAGCTTTGTTCATACATCTTCATCTAGCAAAGACCCTATCTTCACAACCTTTTCATGGTTCCCTTCATAAAGTGGAATAGAAATTAGGTCTTCTATCGTTCACCCGACTTCGACCTTTGTCTCCGTGCTCCAAGCTTTCAACAACTAATGCCTCAAGATTTTGTCTTTCCTTTCGAGTGAAGCAACATAACATTGTCTTGCCACTCATTGGTCTCCGGACTCATCCAACGCCAGGTTTAGTGGGGAATCGCATGAGCATATGGTATGTGGAAACAATAGCCCTCATTTTATTCAATCCTAGTCATCAAGGATGACATTATAATGGAAGGTACCCTTACAACCGAAAATCAATCACAACCATTGTCTCCGAGGTGGGTCCCCGATAGTAAGCGGGAGAGTAATCATTCCTTCTCGGTTCCCACCTCTCCCTCGTGAAACCAACCAAAGTGGAGTTTTCACAGGCTTTAGTAAGTTCTCTACCAATTCTCATTTTCTCAAAGGCATCATAGAACAAGATGTCCGCGAACTTCCATTATCCACCAAAACCCTCTTTACCTCATAATTGGCTATAGTCAAGCTAATAATCATAAGATCATCATAAGGGGTAAGGATTCCTTCCAAATCTTCATCGGTGAATGTAATAGATTCATCTGTTTGAGGGCTCTTTCCTCGTGCATCTTCTCGTTTGAGGTTGTCTAGCGTATGATTTTCTAGTGGAGTTGGTTTCTCCTCCCGAAAGCCCTCCCGCATAACGGCTATGACTCCGCGCGGGTGAATGGTGTCTCCTCGACTTCTACCCCTTTTGGTTTGGCATATGGGGCTTCGTTCTCTTGGATTTCTTTCTTTAGGTGGAGGACTTCCTCGGTTGTCACCACAAAACTAGCAAGATAACCTCTTCATATCAAGTCCTCAATTTCATTCTTTAAAGTTTAGCAGTCTTTAGTGTCGTGACCATGGTCACGATTAAATCTGCAATACTTATCGCGACTTCTCTTATGGCGGGGTCCTCATTTTTGAGGGCCACTTGACGTAATCCTTATCTCGATGTACATCAAAATTTCATTCTTAGATGTGTTCAAGGAGTGTACCTCTCAAACCCGGAGGGTATCCTTTGAGGAACTAGTAGTGATGACAACCTATCCCAAACCTTCTTCTTGTTTGCGTGTTCATTATCGCCATTCTCGTCTTTTTTTTCTCTTTTTGTCTAAAGACTCACGTTCGGCCTCTATCCCAACCTTCGACATTTCTTCGATGTTGATATACTTTTCTCGCTTCTATTAAAGAGGTCACCAAGGTTAGTGGAGGCTTTTTTGCCAAGAAAAAAACAAATCGTGATATTTTTCGGACACCATTCATAAGCGCTGCCAAGGCCACTAATTGGTCAAGATCCTGTATCTCGAGGGCTTCTTTGTTGAAACGCTGGATAAAGCCTCTCAAAGATTCATCCTATTTCTGATGTACACCCATAAGATGTGCCAGGGCCTTCTTGTACCTTTTGTTGCTTACGAAGTGGTTGAGAAACTCTTGAGCCAATTGCTTAAAATATGAGATGGATGCTGCAAGCAACGAGGAGAACTAAACCCTTGCAGTTTTTCTTAATGTAGAAGAGAACGCTCGACATTTGATAGTGTCGGTCTCCCCATGGAGCATCATATGAGCTTGAAAATTCTCAAGATGACCCGAGGGTCCGAAGTTCTATCATAATTTTCCATCCGAGGCATCATAAAGCTAGAGGGAATTTCTTCCCTCATGATACCTTTAATAAAATGAGATTCAAGAGGGAAAAGAGGTTGGTTTTCGCTTTTTCGACTTCCTTCCACATTACCCTAGCTTTTCATTCATTTTTTCCAATTTTTGTTTAATGTTGTTCTCTTCAACGATCTCAGTGCCTGCCTTTCCAAGGTCTCTTCTAGATCTGACTTCAGCTTCATCGTTGAAAGCTTTCGATCATTGGGCATGTCTAATGTTTTCTCTTTGTTAGGCCTATTACCCAATGACCCCTCTTTGTCAGTGAGTCCTCTCATTAACAATTTCAGTTCGCGAAGATCTTCTTCCATCTTTTGTAGATGTTGGGCATCTACGACCGGGATTCCTTGATCATCCCGAGGCCTATGTTTGTGAATAGGATCATCCTCATGTCTTGATGAGCAAAAGTTAGCACGACTACCCTCGGCATGTTGCATAAGCCGAGGTTTAACATGCGTATTTCGACTATTCTTGGTATTCTTCTTCCGTGGTGCCATTATTGCTCAGATCTAGTCGTCGTTACCACAGACGGTGTCAACTGATGATGTATAAAAATCAAGGACTAATCTGAGGATTTACAATGCCAAGGAGAAGATCCAAAGTCAATCAAAGAGTTGGTACAATTGATCCAAAGATCTGAGATTGACTGGACGTCGGCGTAAACCTGCAAAACAGAACCCCGGGGTGGTCTCCAGGGGTAGATACTCCGATGCTTAAGTTAGTGTTTGCTCGTAGAGATTGTGATTAGTGAGTTTTAGTATCCCCCTTACCTAGAGCCAATGTCATCTTTTATAGACCTTGGTTACCTACCTGGCCAAGGACTCCTCCCGAGGTTAGACTCCTTAGCGATTCTTCCAAGGTTGGACTCATCAGCTAGTTAAGATAAGTCTTATCTCCAGATAGTTGTCATCTTAGTGGTACACATGTCACGTCCTCACAATGCCACGTGTTGATGTCAGAATTATCCTCATCAGGTGTATTTAATTTGTGAAAGTTATGTTTATGGCTAAAATTCCTTAAATATGATGATTTTATATCATTTGTCAAAAAATGTAACACTGTTTTTAATGCATGTCCTTCCAATGATATTATTATAAATCAATCATGAAATTAATCTATTGTTTAGATATGTAATGTTGAAGTCGTCATAATGGATTCATCCGCAAGTGTAGACAAATCTGGGCATACTAGGAAAACCATAGTTCCAAGAAGGTCTTGGACAGCTGAAGAGGACCATGTTCTATTACATGCTTGTTAGTCCAAGTGGCCACGAAAATCGAGATGGGAGGGTGGATAGATTTTCCCCGATTTTCCAGTTTTTCTTCTCCTTTTCAAATGAAGGATGATGAAGCTTAATCAGAGAAATATAAGTTTGATAAATCAAAATAGACACGATAATTTATAGTGGTTTAACTCACCTAGAGCCTAATCCACTACCACCCGATTCCTCGAGTGGATTTCCTAACAACTAGTTTTATTGATGAAAAACTTGTTACAACTTTGAAGAGCACAAAACTCTTCCAAGAATAAGGAAGATAACCAAACTCTTCAAAACCTAGTCTAGTCAACCAAGTATGTTCTTATAAAAAAACACTTAATAAGTATATCATGTTTTGGATGATATTGATCACTCAAGATTACACATCAAATGAATTTATACAACTATGAAAGTACAAAGCCTAATAAGCAAGATGTGAAATTGCAGAACTTAGGCTATTACAACAAGAATGTGAAAGTGAAAGCTTGAAAGAATTTTACTGTGATTCTCTTGTTGTGTTGTAGAATTGTGTGTTATATTGATCCTTCAAATTCCTTAACTATTTATAGAGGAGCTTCAAGATTTGATTTCCAGCATAGACTCCTCCAATTTGAAATTTGTTTGCAAAAGAAGGATGAAAAAATCTACAAAAATGGTTAAAAAATGTTAAAGTTAACGTTGCTGATAAGTGATGCTGCAGTGGACAAAATTTTCTATCAAGTTTCTTATAGAGACTGGCGCTATGTATAATATTCAAAAGTTTAAAATTTGATACAGGTTGTTGTCAAGGGCAACCAGTGATTGCTAAATTTTTTAGGTTAAACCGCTAGTGTACGGAGTAGTTTATAGATAGTAGTGAGCAATGTCGTTGTCCACAGAGATTGATACGAAGCACATAAAGTATAGTAAATTTTGTATTCCAATTTTATTGAAGTTATCAAAAATAAACAAGATTAATATCTAATTAATTCCTAAAATTATTAACCAAAAAATGTCTAAGTATTATAGATCACCAAACTTCACAGGATTCCAACAATATGAATAGGTAAAGCAAGATGGTGTTTGGAGAAGCATATAAGCTCTTCAAAATATCTTATAAGATGTTTGAGAGCTTATAAAATAGATGAACAACTTGAATATATGCTTAGTGGTGTAAAAGCTTATTCTGATCCCATCTGTTAGAACATTTGATTAGTTGAGTGATCAAGTTTATATTTCAAGTAAAAAAGTGATAGCAAAGACTTAAAAAAAAGTGATTGTTAGCTTTGGTCTATAAAAATGTAGTTTCAGTATTTTCAAATGCCAAATTATTTTGTTCTGATTTTGCATAATATCATAAGGATTTAAAAGCAGGGGGAATAATGATTTAGATTTATGATTCTCCTTGTAGTTTATGTCATACACAAAGTACTTTTACATCTTATTAACCAAACAATCTTTTCTAACTTAAGCTTTTAGCTTCTATTTACAAGTGCTACCAACTTCTGATTCTCAAATGCGTTTCACTTATGTTGCAATATATTGCTTCCTCTAAAACCAAAATTTTTTGCAAACATTCCCATAGTTTACTGATGATCCATATTATCAATGAAATTATGTTTCTTTATTGTTGTTCTTGATTTATTAACATTTGATGGTTAAAAACTGCAGTCTTTTTCTTTTGGGACTTGAAAAGCATGTAACTCGACATCGAGTTAACCCTAAACCCTTATAACCTAATGTTAAGTCACATACAACTAACTCGTCATTGTAACTTGATATCAAGTCACTTGTAACTCAATATCGAAGTTAAATCTCGAGTTACACATCCTGCACTTGGTTTCGATCCGGTTTCATTTTCAAGTCTACTATATACCCAATCCAAAATTAACTACGATACTGAAATTATAAAGGATGAGCTAGAGATAAAATGCTTACATTGTTTTTCCGTCAAACTGAACTGACCGCCGAAAAATGAGAAAGAGAGGAATGATTATGAGAGATAAATAAGTGAAAGTGAGAAAGAGAGGAAGGTAATCTCTTGTAATATGCTTGAAGGGTATGAATGTCATTTGCTTTGCCAAAATTGTTAAAAACCATTTGTTTTCAATTCATGGCTAGTTTTTATTTTTGCACTATAGAAGGGGTATGAATGTCATTTGCTTTGCCAAAATTGTTAAAAACCATTTGTTTTCAAGAATTTTTTGTAATTTTGAGGGTATTTATGCTGCTCACTAGAGTGTTGTACGTTGAAATTTCATGATATCAAATTGAGGAGTACAAATATGAGTCGTTAGAGCATCTCCAATGCTCAACCAAACCAAAACCTCATGCACATTTTTCTATGTGACACATCGCTGCCACATTAAAAGTAAAAACCCCATATATTTTATAAACCTTTTCCCATAATTTATAAACTTCTACAACTACTTTTCTGTGGACCCCCTCATCAACTCACAATTCTTAATTATATTTTTTTTTATCTATATACCTTGTTATAAAGTGGGTGATAAAAATCAACTACTTTTTTCCATATCATCATCAACCGAGCACTCACAATAGAATGTATTTAAATGAACTAAGTTTTTGCATAAAAATCCACAACATAAACTAAGTTTTGTAGATGCTCTTAGTTAGATGAGTATGTGATGATGTCAAAAAATAATTTTAAGTTAATCATATATAAATTCTTTCTTGTTGGAAATTGGCAAGTCAACGGGAAAATTAATTGTTCACGTGCCAATCTCATAACATTTTTAATAACATATTCAGTTTTTGATTAAAAAAAAAAGAAATAATTAGCGAGTTTTTCAAATGCAGAATTATTTCACTAAATATAAAAAATTTCAAAATTTAATTTTTTCTCATTTCATAATTACATAACTAAAATGGCAATTCAGCCAACAAGTTTTAGAAGTAAAAGGTCCCAGCTTTAACCAGGTCCAAAAGTCGCAAGACCAATCTGATTCAAGTTATATTGATTTATGTCTCTACTAGGGATAGCCACCATGGGCGTAGCCAGAATTTTTGGTCAGTGCGGTCAAAAAATATATTATTTCGGGTGGGCGATTATCGAGTCGAAACCGAAGCCTAATGGTTCCAGTTCCAAAATCAGAACAGATGGTTCTAGTTCCAAATTGGAACCCAGTTCCTCCACGGTTAAACTGAAATCATTGTTTTTTCTCTTTTTGATAATTTTTGAATTTTTTTAAAAAAATGATTTAACTATTTTAATTACAAAAAAAAAGAAGAAATATAGAAATAATTTGACTTAATATCATAATAATATTATGTTTTGGATTTAAAATTAATAATAATACTAAGATGTCTACATTTTCTTAAGGTATAGATGAATCAATATGTAGTTCATATATAACATTTGGTTTAAGACGTGTCTAATGCGGTTGAGAATATAAAAACATCATAATAATATATATTTTTTCTAGCATATTTTACTGAAAAATAAAAACCATCGATTGTAACCTTGAAATCGGCGGTTTTAACCGATGGTTCGAACCAATGGTTTTCACGATTTTTTAGACCAAGGAACCATAACTAAAATTGACCTACATGTTTTCGATTCTAGTTTCAAAACCAGATTTAGGTTTCGATTCCAATTTAGAACCCAGTTTCGGTTCCATTTGGCCACCCCTAGTCTCCACCAATAAATAAAGTCAATATTTTTTTACCACAAAAGGACTATACAATGTGGCCTTCCCCCATAAAAACTTTCCAAAAGAGAAAAATACCTTCATCGGAACTTTCCTGGCATGAGATATTAAACGGGTTGCAGCTCGACGAGCTGGCCTATTTAGCCTGGAAGAAATAGGGTTAGGGCCTGTTGGGAAATTTATGTAATAGATTTTGATGATACCATGTAAAATTTAGATTAGGAAGTTGGCACCCCAATCCAATCGTAAATTAACTTGTAATAGATAGGACTTCGTAAGCTGAGTAGAAACAACCAAGTTGAAGACTGCAGGTCTCGATTGAAGATCGAAGAGAAGATCCAGTTGTATGGAAGCTGAGTGAAGTGAAGTCAAGTATCAGTCAAGTGACAGAAAAGCTATCATAGTCAGCTGACTGATAGCTAAATCATTCCAAAATCATTGGAGTTGACTGTCAAAGGGGTTATGCAACAGAAAGGATCAAAGAAAGCTGAAAAGATTTGTTGTCAAGAAAAGTCAAGTGTTTGCTGGAAATAAGCATGTGTCAGACTGCATGCCTTAAAGTTGTTTTGTTGAAATAGTGCAAAAAGCAAGGAGCCAATAAGATGTACCTGAAAACCTGCAGAGTTTAAGGAAAGACTGCAGAGCATTAAATTCAAGGTACAGTCTACATCAAAGCTGCAAGACAAGACAAGCCAATGACCTAGACGTGGAGTTTGCAAATGCATCTATCTCTTCAACGGATACATTTTTGAACTGCCACTATAAAAGGATGAGGATTTTTCAGGGAGCATGGACTTATGCAATTTGAGACACATAAGAGAAATCAAGCAACGCGAAACAATATCTTTCAAGCATTCAAATCATATCCTCAAGCATAAACTCGAAGGCAATCGATCCAACACATTCAGTGAAGGAAAGACGACTTCATTTGTTGAAGAGTAAAAACTTGTTTCAATGAACAAGGGGTTTACTCTCCAAGATTGAAGGAGGTGTGGTAAGGTTCCTAATCGAACCAGAGGCTTTAGACTCGTTGGAGGGTTATGTGAAGAAATCTAAGAGTTTGAAGGAGCTGAAGTAGCAGGACATCCGTCTTGTGAAGAAGCTAAGTCCCAAGAAAAGCCAGTTGTGTTATCAAGGATGTCTTGGACTGACATCCTTTTGTAACAAAATCAAAGTTACTTAGTGGATTACCTCCAGGAATTGGAGAAGACTGGATTAGAGTAATTACCCCATCCTCAAACCACTATAAAATTGTTTGTGTCTTTTACATTCAACATACTTACTTTCTTGCACATTATTATTGTTGTTTGTTAATTTGCTAAGTCAACTGATAATAACCAAGCTTGAACAAGTGTTGACAAACATATTCAAAACTAAGGTGAAAGTCTTCCGATGTTAAAAACTAAGTCAACTGATTATTTAAAGAGTTAATCAATCAATCGAGTTATACTATCAATAGCTCAGCCGAGTCTATTAAGTTGCTAACTCTGATGTGTAAGTAAACTAAGTTGTCCACCAAGGACCAGCTGACTTGAGTCTACTCTGAATTTATAAAAAGGACTAAAATCAAAAAGTTGGTAAAGTCTATTCAACCCCTCCGCCCCTTTTAGACTTTACTTATCACCCCTTGGGACCTACAAGTGGTATCAGAGTGGTTGGTTCATTGAGTCCGTCAATCTGTGATGGACATCGAACTAGATCTCATTTTTTTTCAAAAGAAACAACACTTGCAGTTTTTTTTAAAGTTTTTCTCTTAAAAGCAAGTTATTATCATGGAAGCAAATCTAACTCGCATTCCTATGTTTATTGTTGAAGAATTTGATGACTGGAAAATACGTATGAAGGCATACCTTTCAGCTTTATACGATGAGATGTGGTTCGTCATTGAGGATGGGCCACTACAAATATTAAAAGTCAATACAACTGTAAGAAGAGCTGCTCCTGCTGAAGTAGAAGATGATGCACCTACTGAACCTAGACCTTCTATGGTAGAAAAGCCACAATGCGAGTGGACCAATGAGGATAGAAAGAGATACAACTTGGACAATGTTGCCAAAGACATTTTGTATAAAACCCTCGATAAAGCCATGTTCAACAAAGTGAAATCCTATAGAACGTCTAAAGAAATATGGGAGAAACTTACTTTAATTTGTGAAGGATCTGATCAAATTAAAGAGAATAAATTAACTGTTGCTATACAAAAATTTGAAAATTTTAAAATACTTGCAGGTGAAAGTCTGGACCAGCTGGATGCCAGATTCACAGAGATAACCAATGAGCTCTTAGCTCTAGGCAAAGAATATACACAAAAGGAAATGTGTATGAAAATTCTCAGGTCACTCCCAGCTGAGTGGGAAATGAAGGTGATGGCTTTGAGACATTCAATGGACCTTACAAGAACATCCAACCATGAGCTATTCTGAGACCCTAAAGCTTATGAATTCGAGCTCATAAAAAAGGAGCAAGAAGAGACAGTTGTACCCAAGACAGCTGCTGGTGAGTCCAAAAAAGCTGAATCCAAAGAAGCCATTAACCAGGAAGAGATTGCCCTGATGGTGAAAAGATTCAACAAGTTCTTCAATAACAACTACAAAAGAAACAAGGGTGAATCATACAAGAGACACTCAACACCTTCCAAAGCAAGGGAAGATAGACCACCAAAGAGAGCTGACCATCAAATGACTGAATATCAGAGAGTTGATAATCAGAGAGCTAAAAGAGCTGACTTCCAGAAAGCTGGAAACCTGTGTGGGAATTGCAGACAACCAAGAGATTTTGCTATTGACTGTCCCTATCCACCAGTCAACAAGAACATAAATAAGGAGGAAAGAAAAGTCTTCTGAGAGAGAAGAAAAGAAAAGAAAAAAGCCATGTTGGCTGCTGAAGCTGCTGACACAACCTAGTGTAAGGGACCAGCTGAGTCAGACAACAGTGAAGCTGACTACACCTCTGATACAGAAGAAGAGGATTTGATATGCCTCATGGGCAAAGAACAAGAAGATGAGGTACATTCTAACTCATCTCATTCTAATTTTGATGATAGTGATAGTGACACAAACACATCATCACCCACTGATCTTTATGATTTATTAGGCAAAATGATGAAAGATTTTGAGCATGTAAAAACCTCACACACGCTTTTAAATGAGGAAAACAGCCAGCTCAAAAGCCAAAACTCACAGCTGACTAAAGAGTTGAGTACTCTAAGTCACATAGTTGCTAAGAACACAGAGCTGAAGGCTGATATAGCTAAGATCCAAGCTGTCTTAGCTGCAACAGAAAAGAGGGAAAAAGATTTGAAAAATGTGATTGCATCATTCACTAAGGCATCTAAATCAATGGATGAACTTATAATAATTCAAAAGGAAAGTGGAGATAAGATAGGCATAGGATTTAATTCCTTTGTACATGCCCAAACTCCAAGAGTGGTAATGGGAAAAGAATCCTCAAGTAATAAAGGGGTCTAAAAATCTAAAGCACCATATGTTGCACCAATACCCAATTACAAACACAATGACAATCATGTTGGCCTAGAATACAAATGTAAAAGCAAAAAGTCAGCAGAGTAGGCTGAGAAGATAGCTGAGATAAAATTCGAAGAGTCCATCATCAGACTCCAAATAGAAAATATTCTGTAAAGTCTAAACATAACTACCAAAAGCCCCAGAGGTTTCAGCAAAGAAAGCCATATGATGGAATGGTCGAAATTATCCCAACCAAGCTGATTGGAACAATCAAATGAGATACCACCAAGTCCTAAGGGATACAAGGAGTGGCAAAGACCCCGACTCAAAATAGGTCATTCCTGAGAAACTATTAAAGACACACACATGCACCCAAGCACAATGCCCAATATGCAGAAAAGTTTCATTACTATCCTAAGAAAGCAAATGCACAAGCTTACACACAGGCATACAGACAAAAGAGACAGTTGTATGAGCCTAAAGCTCCTAAGCAATTTGCTAATGTTCATTATAATTATGGAACTAATAGGTGGCAACCTCTTAGAGTCAAAACATTTGATTATAGATTGTTGGATCACCTTATAGTTCTACAATGGGTACCTAAAACTAATTTCCTTGATTGCAAGTTCAAGGAAAATGAGTGCCAAGGAACTTCAACATGGATAGTGGTTGTTCCGACATATGACAGAAACAAGAAAATCCACAAAGTTCAAGAAAATAAGAGGTGCTAAAGTCATATTTGCAGAAATGAAGATCCATGGGAGATGAAAATGATCCATAAAGAAAAATGGACTAGAGATCACAGCTTTAGCTTTATGTTGAAGGGCCTTTCAATACGCCAAACGCCCAACTGTGATAAGAGCTACAATGTAGGATTCAACATGGATGAGCATCAAGGATCGAATCAAATGAAGTAGTGCTACAAGGATCAAGACAAAAAATATGTATGTAGTGGATTTCAATCGCCACGCCAAACACATTTCTAGCAAAGAGCATAATCAATCAAGTTGGTTGTGGCACAAGAAGCTGAGTCACCTGAATTTCAAGATAATCAACAAGCTTGCAAGGAGTCATCTCGTGGAAGGATTGCCAGACTCAGTATACAAGAAGGAAAGCATTTGTGATTCATGCCAGATGAGGAAACAAATAAAGTCTTTATTCAAGGACAAGCCAAGTCCTTCTTCAACTAGGATACTGTACTTATTGCATATGGATTTGTTTGGTCCTGTTGAACCAGCCAGCATTAGTGAAAAGAAATACACCTTAGTGGTGATAGATGATTATTCAAGATACACATGGATCATCTTTATGTGTAAAAAGAAGGAAACTTTACAGAAGCTTCCTTATCTGATGAGAAGAGTTCAAAATGAGAGGAGTCAAACCATTATCAAGATAAGGTCTGATAGATGAACTGAGTTTGTCAATGGAATTATAACTCATTATTGCTTAGAAAACAACATTTCTCATGAGTTGTCAGCTGCAAGAACTCCACAGCAGAATGGAGTAGCTGAAAGAAGGAACATAACTCTCAAGAAAGCTGCAAGGACCATGTTAGCTGAGCTGGATTACCTAAGAGATTTTGGGGTGAAGCCATTGATACTGCTTGCTACACTTAGAATAGGTGTATGATCAATAGGCAGCTGTCCAAACCCCTTATGAAATTTGGATAGGGAGGAAGCCAAATGCTGGATATTTTCATATCTTTGGATGTAAGTGCTTCATTCACAACAATGGCAAGAACAACTTGAAAGCTTTTGATGCTAAAGCTGATGAAGGTATCTTTTTGGGATACTCAGCTGAGAGTAAAGCTTTTAGAGTGCTGAACAAGAGGACTATGGTCACAGAAGAGTCTATCCATGTGGTTTTTGATGAGCCTAATGTCAATGGAGAAGACATAGATGAGTTAGCTGACAAGATGAATCAACCAATTGTTCAGAAGAGTCCCTATGTTGAGGCAGATATTAGAAGATTCAACCCAGATGAAGATGAGAAGCTGAATCTCAAAGACAGCTGGAAAGTCTGCAGTTGAATGATGATGAGGAAGCTATTCAAGACAACTTAGCTTTGAGACGACTGAATCCAACAGACTTACTCCAACCAGATTTGAGATGGCTGAGAGACCATCCTCCAGAGCTTATCATAGGAGATGTTAGAGAAGGAGTAAGAACCAGATCCATAACTCAACGTGAAGCTATGTTCACTTGTTTCATTTCCCATAACTTCCAAAGATGTGTCACAAGCATTGGATGACACACATTGGATTCTAGCTATGCAAGAGGAGCTGAATTAGTTTGAGAGAAATAAGGCTTGGGAATTAGTTCAAAGACCTACCCACCAAAATGTTATTGGTACTAAGTGGGTATTTAGAAACAAGATGAATGAAGATGGATCTGTAGTGAGAAACAAAGTAAGATTGGTAGCCAAAGGGTATTTCCAAGAGGAGGGCATAGATTTTGATGAAACCTTTGCACCTGTTGCAAGATTGGAAGCAATTAGGATGTTTCTTGCTTATGCGGCACACAAGAACTTCACTATCTATCAAATGGATGTGAAGAGTGCATTTTTTAGTAGACTTTTGGAAGAAGAAGTCTATGTGGAGCAACCTCCAGGTTTTGAGCAGAAAACTATTGGAGATAAAGTCTTCAAGCTCAAGAAGGCATTATATGGTTTGAAACAAGCACCAAGAGCCTGGTATGACACATTGTCCCAGTTTCTTATTGACAATGGATTCACCAAAGGCAAGGTTGATAGGACACTCTTCAGAATTCAAGATGGAGAGAGTATACTGCTTGTTCAAATATATGTGGATGACATCATCTTTGGATCCACAAACAAAGAGCTGTGTGACAAATTCTCAAATCTTATGCAAGGGAAATTTGAGATGAGTATGATGGGAGAGCTGACTTTCTTTCTAGGTCTCCAAGTCAAGCAAATGAAGGATGGAACCTTCATAAGTCAAACCAAATATACTAGAGATTTAAAGAAGAAATTTGGTATGGAAGAGAAGTCATCTGTGAAGATTCCCATGAATACTTCAGTCAAGATGGACATGGATGCAGAAGGCAAAGAAGTTTATCAAACAAGATATAGAGCTCTCATTAGATCTTTGCTCTATTTAACAGCAAGTAGACCGGACATCACTTTTGCTCCAAAGGAAAGTTATATGACTGCAGCAAAGAGAATCCTAAGGTATTTGAAGGAATGCCAAGAAGTTGGCTTTTGGTATCTAAATGGTGGAGGATTCAAGCTAGTTGGCTACTAAGACTCAGACTATGTTAGATGTAGAGTTGACAAGAAAAGTACATCAGGTACATGTCAAATGCTTGGAAATAGGTTGGTTTCTTAGTTCAGCAAGAAGCAAAATTCAATAGCTACATCCACATTGAAGCAGAGTATATTGTTGCAGGCAACTGTTGTGCCTGTAGGTCCCAAGGGGTGTGAGTGTAAGGTTTAGAAGGGGGGGTTGAATAAACCTTACCAACTTTTCGATTTAGTCCTTTTAAAATGTTCAGAGTTAATACTTCACAGTTGAGTCCTTGATGGACAGATAAATTAGTTAATCAACAGAGTTAGTCACTCAACAGACTGACCGAGCTATTGATAGAATAACTCATTGCTTTTGACTAAAGACTTAACTCGACCGTGATATGTTTTCAAAGAAGACTTAACACCCTTGAATTTGGTTAAGTTTGTTTTAATACTAGGTTTTAACACTTGGTTGATTATCAATTGATAGCAAATTAATCACAGATATAAAAGTAATATGCAGAAATTAAAGTGTTGAAATGTAAATGACACAATAAGTTTTTATAGAGGTTCAAGATGGGGTAATTCTTCTACTCCTCTCTTCTCCAACTCCTGGAGGAATCCACTAAGTATTGATCAATATAAAGAGTGGTTAACAAATCCCGATACAAGTCTTGATCACACGGTGACTTGATCCTTTGGGACTCACCGAGATGCCTTGGTCACACACGGTGGCTTCTCGCACGACTCGCCTTTCTTCACAGATACCGCCTTGCTACTACAACCCACTTGCTCAAGCTTCTTGGATTTGATCACGAAGCCCTCCAAAAACTTGAGACCGGTTCGACCTTGAACCTTCCTACAATCCTCCGTGGAATGTAGACCCCTTGATTCTTCAAATGTTTCTCTTCAACCGATAGAAGTTGTCTTTCCTTCACAGTGAGTGTTGGATTGATTTCCTTCGTAATGTAGGCTTGAGGATTGATCTTGAATGACTTGAGAATATTTTTGGTTATAGTTCAAATGTTAGCTTGAATGTTCGTGGTTGTAACCTTCTCTCGAGTGATTCCTCAGCCTTTTATAGTGATCTTTTAAAAATTTGCCCGTTGAAGAGATAGCTTATTTTTAAAAGACACTTGTGGTCGTTGGCTTGTCTTGTTGATCCTTGGAATTGCCATTTCCTCGTATGAATGATTCTTCACCTTTTCGTAGTTCTAACACAAAATGTAGTGCTTCCCATTGGTTTATTCCTTTTGCACGCTTCTCGGGACCGAGCACTTCAAGAAAGGCAATATGGAAGATATTACTTGTTTAAGTAATTTCTTGATTTTCGGCAACGGATCTCTTTGATTATCTCGACTTGACCGCATTTTCTTAACTTCCCAGGTGACTTCGAGTCGCCTTCCAATCATTGGATGACTCTTCGTCACTTCAACTTGAGACTTGGTCGTCTTGAGTTGACTTGATCGATACTTCACTCACCGTATATCTCACTGTACCTTCGTCGAGTTCTTGTCTTCTCTTCTTTGCCACACTCACCGCCTCAGCAATGAGTCTTCCTTCAAGTCTCCGATTGTCTTCTTTGCATGTTCAGCATAGCCGACTGACTGACTCACCGACCAGCCCTATCTATTACAATGCAATTTACAAAGGAAAAAAAATGGGGTGCCAACTTTCTATTCTAAGTTTAAATGGCATTCATCAAAATCTAAAAATTAATTTCCCAACAGTGCCCAAGTCTTATGGATGAGCAACAGCTGAGAGACTATGATATAGAAGAAAGAGAGATTCCAATTATGTGTGATAACACAAGTTCCATTGCAATTACTCAAAATCCAGTATTGCACTCAAGAACAAAGCATATTGCTGTCAGATATCATTTTATAAGATATCATGTTGAAAAGAAAGACATCACATTGGAATACATATCAACTGATAAGCAGTTAGCTGATATATTCACTAAGCTATTATGTGAATCAAGATTTGAAGAGCTTAAGAATAAGCTTAGATTGATTGAGCTAAGTTAGGAAGGCTCAAAAGACTCAATCAACAGGGTTAAATAAGAAAGAAATGGAAATAAAAGAGTTTCACTTATTAGCCAAGTGAAACAACCAAGACGACTAGTTAGCTGTATCGAGTTGGCTGCATAGCCAAGTGATTATTAAGTCAAGAGAGAAGTAGAGTCAAGTCACTTATGAAGATAGCTGAGTTATTTATGAGCTAAGTGACAAAACGCAGTTGTTTTCTGCGAGCGGGAATGTTTTTAGGCTTGACGTCAGTAGTAATTATGATGTCAGAAAAAGCCTTTTTGAATTCCAAAACCGTCCCCTCATATCCCATATATAGAGAAATTGAATTTTCTCTTTCCTCACAAACACTCTTACTCTTAAAGCAATCCAAAGTATTTTTCTCTCGCAACCGTAAGTTCAAACCCTAGTTTTTCTTTTGTTCGTATCTCCAATCCAAACTCGAAATGGCTCCATCTTATGACTACACGAAGTGCATCGAGAAGGTGCACACAGGGACGACTGTGGACTTTAATGGCCTGGTCAAGCAAGGGGTGGACAAAGCTGTAGCAAAGAAGATAGCTGAAAAGCTTGAGAAAGCTAATCTCAAGCAGTTCCTTTCCATGGAGTTTTTGCACACCTATCTGGAAGAGGTTACGATATTTTACGTGAATACCCAAGTTCACAACGATGAGATCCGGTCATCGGTCCACAACAAAGAAATCAAGTTGACTGATGCGACTTAGCTGCTAATTGTTATCTCCCTTCACTAGTCTAAAGGACATAACTGAAAATAATGTTGATTTGGCTACTGCCTGGAAAGAGATAGCCAAACCAGAGGCTGCTGCTAAGCCCAACTATACTGCCAAGAAATCGCTTATCAAAGAGGACTACCACAAGTTGATGGATGTGGTAGCTAAGTGCGTTGACATGAAATTTGGATCTTTTAATCAGCTTTCTCGGACTAAGCTGACGGTGATGGCGACAATAATAAAAGAGAAGAAAGTTAACTGGATAAAGTTTGTTTTCGGCAAGTTGTGCTAGAATGTGCTGAACATGTCCGTAGGTGAAGATGGAATGTTTAGCAGCTCACTTGGCTATGGCCTGGTCTTAGGCCACCTGTTGGAGGTGAAAGGTATTCCTCTCCGGAATGAGAAACCCTTTCACGTAAACAAGAAGATTTTCAGGGTAAATCTCTCTGCTGCCTAGCGTCAAACCCATGCAAAGAAGATAACTACGAGTGAGGGGGAATCAGCTGACCCCGTCCCCATGGACACAGCTGCTTCCAAGAAAGTCCCCTCTCCTAAGCCTTTTGAAAAGAAGAAGAAGGCACCTGCCCCCGCAACCAAGTCAGCTCCTGCCCATGCAGCCGAGAAAGACCCTGCAGCTGAGAACAACCTAGCTCCTGCCCCCACAACCGAGAAAGAATCTCCAACTCCCTCTCCAATTGTCAAGAAGAAGCGCTCAGTTGTGCCTCGCAAGCCAGCTGTGGCCAAGAAGCAGAAGTTAGGAGAGACAACTTTCACAACTGAGGAGCCTGAGAATGTGGAACCTGAAGTTCCATTGAAGAAGAAGTCAAGGATAAGACTGGTGAAACAGTCTGACTTACCTGCCAAGCCAGCTGAGTCCGGAATAGCTGTTTAAGCTATTAAGGAAAAGGCTACTGAGGATGAGCAACAAACTTGAAAAGATGAAAGTGGTGTGGGAGCCACTGAGAAACAAGGGACTGCTATCGGTGAACAACAGAGTCCAAAATAATTAGTTGTTAGGGAGTCATCTGATGTGTGTAAAATATACGTGCATCTTGGGGCTTAAAATGATATATAATTGATGCATTTGCACGCATATTTACTATGTTTTTACTTGGTTTCCTTAAAAGGACATGATACTATGTATTCTTATAATTCTTGCAGGAAACGGAGCTTAAAATGAAGAAATGTCAGTTGGAATGTCCGGCTAAGATTGATGAATGCGAAGAGAAGATCAAAACAACAAAAAAGTGGACAAAAACACTTCACACAGCCAGACCGTGTTGTGTCACATGGTTGTGTGGAGTGCCGGTGTGAAAATCACACGGTTGTGTGAAGTTGGATTGAAAACAGAGGACGGAACAAGCCCACACGGCCGTGTGGGAAAGGGAAGCAAATCGCACAACCTGACCATGCAGCATCACACGCCCGTGTGAACAAGGCTCACCAAAGACCACACAGTGTGTGCAGGGTCCCATACGGCCTGGCCGTGTGGGAGTCTGTTTTGACGCATTTTTAGTGTTTGCTTCCCATTCAAACTCTACAAGTGATCTCTCCAAACATCTACAAAAGGGGACCAAGGCTTGCATGAAAATACATCACTTCATACAGAGAAAACACATCAAATAACATAGGAACGCAGGAATCGAAGAGCTTCTGAGAGCAAAAGGCTAGGTCGCGAAGGACACCACAAGGCTTTCGCATCTAGGGATCACAAGAGCTTCGTGGGCTTGGAAGGGGAATCCATCCTGACAAGAAGGGGTTTTCTTTCTAATCTAAGAACTCTTGGCTGTGCTTATTTGATGTCTAAATATTGATTCGAATTTGTCTATGAGTTTGTAATCAATGTTTGGCATATTTTTTGGACCTTAGGGGCATAATCAAAACTGTGGATTTGTATTAAATATGATTACTTGTTTTCTTAATTAATTCATGCTTTTTATTTTATGAATTCGAGTGCTTATTATTTAATTGCTTTTTATTTGATCAATAATTAGCATGTCATATTTGTTATTGCAAAATTCGGGAGATTAGTTCCAACAAACACGGAAAATCGAATTCAGACATAAAACAGGTGTGATAACTGTTTGTGGGAGTCATTCAATTCACAAATCTTTTGGGAGTTAATAAGAATTATAACTGATCTGGGAGGACTACAATTGTTATTAATCAACTGTTTATTCACCGCCCGGAAGGGGGAGTAGACTAACTTAGGAATTGAACCCATAGAATTGCATGAATTAGTTTTTAAAACTTTATTCGCATTTAATATTGAAGAAGCATGTTGAGATTATGTGCCTAAGGTTGATCCTAAAGATGTTGAAAATACTTGTGGGGTTCACAAATTTATTTTATTTATTTTCTTTATTTTTTAATTTTTAGTTAGATAAATTATTCAATTTTCGGTCGCTTCAGTAAAATTAGAATACGATGTTATTATAGCTTAATTGTTTCGAGATTCAGTCCCTGAGGAATACGTCCTTGCTTGCCATTATTCTATAAATTACACTGTACACTTGCAATTGTATGAACTAAATTATTTTTGGCGAACAAATTTTTGGCGCCATTGTCGGGGATTGATTAGATTCTACTTAGATATAGTAATAAGTAGTTCAATCTTAATTGAAGCATATTTTCAATTTTTTAAAATTTTCGAAATTATTTTTATTTTTCTATTAGGTTCTAACATTGTTTTGTTTAGTGTAGATAGTGCATGATCACGCGTTCCAGATCGACTCAGCCATTTCCCATTGATTTAAAAATCTAAAAGACAGCAAAACAACTAAGGAAAAGAGCCAAAGCAATGGCAGATGGGACTAATCTGAACGCAGTGGAAAATAGAAACAATGAGTAGCGCCCACAGGGGCCGACGTCCAGGACATAATTGTGGAAAGGCCCGTGAGAAGGGCAGTTAGGGACTACTTCCAGCCGGAGGTAAGCCAAACTTATAGGGGTATAGCCCATCTGCCAATCAATGCAAATAATTTTGAACTAAAACCGGCAGTTGTCCAGATGGTGTCACAAAACCAGTTTGGGGGTAGAGCCATTGAGGATCCAAACGCGCATCTGGCGCATTTTCTAGAAATTTGCGATACTGTTAAGATGAATGGTGTTTATAAGGATATCATTCGATGCCGCCTTTTCGCATTTTCTCTACGCGATAAGGCTAAGGGATGGTTATGCTCTTTAACACCACCACCCGCAAATTGGGCAGAACTAAGTCAGCGGTTTCTAGCCAAATACTTTCCCACAAGTAAGACGCTGCAACTAAACCGAGATCGCCAATTTAGGCAATTAGATTCGAGCCGCTATATGAAGCATGGGATAGATTCCGGAATTGTTAAGGAAGTGCCCTCAACACGGATATCCCGACTACCAACAGTTCAAGATTTATAATGGTTTGAGTGGCAACACAAGAACAATTATAGATACTGCATCTGGAGGTGCACTACTAGGGAAATATCCTGAGAAGGCACTAGAATTATTAGAGGAGATGGCGAACAACAGTTAACAATGGCCATCCGAGAGGTCGACTGTCCGCCGAGTGGTAGAAGTTCAGGATGAGAAGGTCTCCATGCTCACAGAACAGGTATCCATGCTGAATATGAAACTTGACGCGATGCAGCAAGTGACTCCAAGAGATCCTGTTGTTGTTGAAGAGGAAGCAAACTTTGTGGGCGAACAAAGAAACTTCAACAACAATTACAGAAATAATCAGATACCCAACTACTACCATCCAGGATTGCGAAACCATGAAAATTTCTCTTATGCTAACAATAAAAATGTTTTGCAGCCACCTCAGGGATATAACGTGGGTAATCAAGGCAGAGCAGAGTCTAGTGAAAAGAAAGCATCTGTTGAAGAGATGATATCCTCGTTTATCGGAGAGACAAGGGCGAGACTAAACAAAGATGAAGCTAAGATAGACAGGATAGAAGAGCAGGTCACTCAGCTAAACACGAACGTAAACGCAAGACTGAAATCTCTAGAAACACAAGTAGCCCAGATCGCAACTGCTGTGGGAGGCCAACATCAGAAGGGAAAATTTCCAAGCGATACTGAGCTCAATCCACAGGAGCAATGCAACGCCATTCATCTGTTGGATGGCATTGAGGGTTCACATGTTTCAAATGATAAAGTTTAGCAATAGTGATTAGAAATCTGAAGTCTGGCTGAAGACGTAAAACTTAGCGCTGTATGAGGCAACCCAATTTATTTCTTATTTCCGTATATATTTTTATCGCCTTCAATTTTAGTTTCAATTTCAGTTTCAATTTTAATTTTTATTTATTAAATTAATTTTTAGTTCTGTTTAGTTTTATTGAGTAGTTGTGTAGGAAGCATCACGACAATCTCTCGGTTATAAAAACAAAGTACGGAACCAACTCAACACGGGCGTGTGATAGCACACAACCTGGTCGTGCGAGAGGGCGAATTACCCAGCACCACACGGTCGGGTCATGTGACCATCACACGACCGTGTGATGAAAGGCTGGCAAGCAGCAAACAGACGGAAACATGCAGGGCCACATGGCCAGGCCGTGTGCCCTCACACGGTCGTGTGGTCCTGCAAACAGAAATCGGGTAGTCAACTCCAACCCCCTATTTTTACCCCAAAATCCCACTTTTTCTCCCACTTTCTCCTACACAAACCCTAACCCACGTCTCTCCCTAAATACTCAAACCACTCTCCAAATCTCTCCAAATTCACCTCCAATCTCAAACCATAATCACAAATTCTTCATTTTCTCAAGAAACCCACCATCAAATACCTTCAATTTTCAACTTCTCTATGTTCTACACCAAGTCTGGGGGTACTCAAAAAAATTCCCAAATTTCAGATTTTTACTCTTTCAAACCTTGAAATTCATGGCTTCTAGGGATGAAAGAGGAGCTAGAGTAGACTGCCAGTGCCCAGAACCGCGATTCAGTTCCTCCAAATTGAGGAAACAAATCGGAACTGGATGTTCACGGTTTCGGTTCCAAAACCGGAACTGCTGGTTCCAAACCGGAACACGGTTCCTATACGGTTCTGGTTCTGGTTAAATCGGAACCATTTTTTTTTTTTTTTTTAGAAAAAATATTTAGCAATTTAGTTTGAAATAAAAAAAAAGGAAAAAAAGAAAAGGACTTGCACTTAATATTGATAATAATATTAAGTTTTGAGCTTAATAGTAATAATAATATTAAGTTGCCTTCATATCCTCTTGGGTATAGAGGAATCAAAATTTACGTAGTTCGCTTGCCTCTTTTTACCCTCATTACCTTTTAGGTATGTCGTTGATCAATCACTCCTATTTCCTTCGCTCTTTCCGGTTGTATTTGGCTCCATGTCAAACTCATCGGACAGTTCGCTTGTTGACTCTAATCCCTGTGTTTGCCTCTTCGCTCTACACCAATCATTCAATAAACATTGGGCTTCTAAGGAGTCGGGATGCAGACACGAGCATGATTCATCCAAAATATTTCCACCGGAGCTAAACGCTTGCTCTACCACAACAGTTGAAACGGGACAAGCCAAAACCTCTTTTGCGATGATTGAGAGGATCGGATAAGGTTGAGTTCTTTGTGACCACCATTTCAAAATATCAAAGTCTTCAATATCTGTTTCACTAAACTCGAAAGAAGTAGTTAAATAATTCTCAAGCTCTACATTTGAGCTTGAGGAACTCCTTGGACGTTTACTTTTTTCCCTAAATAATCATTGTGCAACATTAAATTTACTAAAACCATATGATGTACTAGAACTAATAGATTGTTGTGTTTCGATTTGACTATCTTCTCCCTTAAATTTTACACTATATTCTCTATAAATATCATTTATATTTTGTCTAAGTTCAAATAATATCGATACAACATTTGGTCTTAGATGTGTCTCATACGGTTGCGAATACAATACATCATAATAAGCATTTAGCATTTCTTCTAACATATCAAATTTAAATCTAGGATCTAAAACAAAAGCAAGTAAATAATGTTCCGGAATTTCACGAAAATACTTTAACCATTTTGATTTCATAGTAAAACACATTCGGCTAAAGTTGTATCATTCATGCATTCATTAAAAGCACTAGCAATATTAATACATGTATTTAAAACTAAATTTGAAGTTGGATAATAAACCCCCGATAATAAATTTGTAGATTCGGAAAATATTCTTAATATATCACATAAGTAAGTACATTGATTCCATTGATGAGCATATAAATGAATACCATCATTTTGCAAAGTGTTGAAAAATGCACATGATAAATCTTTATAATAAAATGAGGCTTGTAATAATGCATATGTTGAATTCCAACGAGTTGGTACATCCCGAAAAAATCTTTTAGGATGCATATTATGTTGTTTACAAAATTTACCCCATTTTTTCATAATAGATGGATGTGACCATAAATAACACAATGCTTCCCTAATAGGTGCAAATTGTTCTTGTAATGATTTTAACCCATCTTGAACACATAAATTTATTACATGACATATGCATCTTATATGAAAATATCTAGCTCCTAAAGATGGTCTGCATAGCAATGTAAGATCTCCAATAGTAGCATTATTAGAACTAGCATTATCAAAAGAAATAGAAAATATTATATCTATCAAGTTATATTCTTGTAATATCAAAGAAAGCATTCTAAATATATTATCGGTTGTGTGACGGTCATCAAAAAGACGATAGGCAAGTAATCATTTTTGAATATTCCACGAACTATCTATCCAATGACATGTAACACCAATTTAAAATTGTTTTAATACTTCCTATTTGTTTTTATTCAGTTTTTCATTTTCTGCGTTTTCTTAAATCTGTCTTGTTGGGAAACTTATTGTTTAGATTTTGATGAATGTCATGTAAAACTTAGAATAGGAAGTTGGCACCCCATTTTTGTTGTAAATCGCATTGTAATAAATATGGTCAAGCCGAGTTAAGTCGGCCTATGCCCAAACATGCAAGAAGACAACGGAGACTAGAAGGAAGACTCGCGAGACATTGAGTATGGCAAAAAGAGTAGATGGAAACTCTATCAGAGGAGGAGATGAGATGCGGTGAGTGGAGTATCACAAGTCAACTCAAGAAAAGCCAAGTCTCAAGTTGAAGTGACAAAGAGTCATCCATGATTTTCGACTCTAAGTCACCTGGGGAAAGCGAGGAAATGCAATCAAGTCGAGATAATCGAAAAAGATCCGTTGTACGTAAATCAAGAGAATTACCTAAACAAGTAATATCTCCATACTACCTTTCTCAAGTGCATTTATCCCAGCGTGCAAAAGGAATAAACCAATGGGAAGCACTACACCGTGTCGAACTCAAAAGGTGAAGAATAATTCATACGAGGAAATGGCAATTCCAAGGATCGCAACAAGACAAGCCAACGACCACACAAGTGACTTTCAAAAATAAGCCTATCTCTTCAACGGGCAGATTTTTGAAAGATCACTATAAAAGGCTGAGGAATGACGAGAGAGAGTTACGAAGGTTACGTAACCAAAAATATTCAAGCAATTATTAGAATCAGAACCCGAAATATTCTCAAGTTATTAAACGCTAAATCCTCAAGCCTACACTACGAAGAACATCAATCCAACACTCACCGTGAAGGAAAGATAACTTCAATCAGTTGAAGAGGAAATTATCAAGAATCAAGGGTCTACATTCCACGAAGGAGTGTAGGAAGGTTCAAGGTCGAACCAAGTCTTAAGCTTTTTGCGTGATCAAATCCAAAGAGCTTGAGCAAGTGTAGTAGCAAGCGCAAAGCCGCCTGTTCGAGTACGAGAAGCCGGTGAGTGATCAAGGCGTCTCGGATCGAGTCCCAAAGGATCAAGTTGTGTGATCAAGACTTGATCCGGATTTTACCACTTTGTATCGATCAATACCTAGTGGATTCCTCCAGGAGTTGGAGAAGAGAGGAGTAGAAGAATTACCCCATCTTCGAACCTCTATAAAAATCTTATTGTGTCATTTACATTTCAAAGACTTTAATTCTTGCATCATATGTTTAATTCTCGCTAACATATTTGCTATCCATTAGATAATCTCTAAGTACTAAATCAAGCTTTAAATCTCTACTTAACCAAACTTAAGGGTGTTAAGTCTTCCGAAAAACAAACCACGTTTGAGTTAATTTAGACTTACAAATTTGAGTTATTCCATCTAATTGAGTTTGTTGAGAGACTAACTCTACTCGATTAACTAAATTGGTTTTTGTGTAGTATCAACTCGAACTTTTAAAAGGACTAAATCAAAAATTTGGCAAGGTTTATTCAACCCCCTTCTAAACCTTACACTTACACCCCTTGGGACCTACAAGTGGTATCGAGTGGTTGGTTCATTGAGCCTTCCGCACCGGTTCCGAACTAGATCTCCAAAATTCTCAAAGTCCGCTTTAGTACTTAAACTTTCAAAACTCTTTTTATCATTAAAATTTATTATCATGGAAGCAAATTTGACACGCATCCCTATGTTCACAATTGAAGAATTTGATGATTGGAAATTGTGATTGTGCTCATCTATCAAAGATTACATGATGAGATGTGGATAGTGATAGAGGATGGGCCTCGCAAATCTTAAAGGTGTTAAGAAGAGTTTGAGGGTGAAGAGGATCTTTGCTCCCTGCACCGCCATGGTTGAAAAACCAAGAACCGAATGGACAAATGATGTGAAAAAGATACAACCTGGACAATGTAGCCAAGGACATCCTTTACAAAACCTTGGACAAAGCCATGTTCAATAAAGTCAAATCATGCAAAACGCCAAAGAAATCTGGGACAAACTAACACCGATTTGTGAAGGCTCAGAGCAAATCAAAGAAAACAAATTATCGGTGGCCGTATAAATTTGAGAACTTCAAAATGATCTCAGGAGAAAACCTGGATCAACCGGATGCTCAGTTCACGTAAAATCACCAACGAGCTATCCGCACTTGAAAAGGAATATACACAGAATGAAATGTGTATGAAGATCTTAAAAAGTCTCCCAACTGAATGGAAAATGAAGGTCATGGCACTAAGACATTCCATGGACCTATCGAAGACCTCCAACCATGAACTATTCTCAGATCTCAAAGCCTACGAATTTGAGCTGAGAAGAAAAGATCAGGAAGAGACAGCTATACCCAAAACAGCTTCTCTAATTGTTAAGGATGGAAAGAGAGCTAAGGTCAAAGAAGTCATTGATCCGAAGAAATAGCCCTGATGGTTAAAAGGTTCAACAAGTTCTTCAATAAGAACTACAAGAGAGGCAAGGGCGAATCTTCCGTAAGACACTCGGCTCCTCCAAGTCAAGGGAAGATAGGCCAACCAAGAGAAACAGATCATCAAAAAGTGAATATCAAAGGGTGACAATCCAAGAATGGAAAGAGTGATCAAAAGGTTGAATATCTATCTTTGGAATCAGACAACTAGGTCACTATGCCATTGACTGCCCATATCCTATAGTCAACAAATACGTAAATGAAGAAGAAAGAAAGGTCTTTGAGAGAAAGAAGACAAGAAAAGAAAAAGGCAATGATGGCTCGCAGAGATTTTGATTCGTGAGAGTGAAGTCGACTACTCAAGTGACTCGAAGAAGAAGCCCCGATTTTAATGGCCAAGGAACAAGATCAACCTGACCAAGAAGATGAGGTACACTCTAACTCATCAAACTCGGATTCTAGTGATAGTGATCGTGACACACACACACTTCATCACCTTCGATCTTTATGATTCATTAGGCAAAATGATGAAAGATTCTGAACACATTAAATCCTCACACACACTACTAAATTTCAAAGTTAAAACTCACAAACTAAGGAGCCGAGTACTCTAAGTCAAATAGCCGATGAGAATGAAAGTTTTTTGAAAATGCTTAAATAGTTGCCATAGAAAAGAGGGAGAATGACCTCAAAAATGTGATTGCATCATTCACTAAGGCATCTAAATCATTGGATGATCTTATTATGAGTCAAAGAGAATGTGGAGACAAGATAAGGCTTAGGATTTAATTCCTTGTGCTATGTCAAACTCCAAAAGTAATTTTGGAAAAAGGATCTTCAAGCAATGAAGAGTCTAAAAATCCAAAACTCTAAATGTTGCACACACATTCACTCCAAAGCACAATTACAAGCAAGTGGCCTTGGTTATTTTGAGTGCGCTGAAAGGACGGTGAGAAGAGATTCAATGAGTTCTTCAAAGAAACTCCAAACAGAAAATACTCTGTAAAGAAGAAGCGAGCTACCAAAAACCCTTAAAATCTATAAAAGAAATACATATGATGGGAATGGTAGAAAATATCCAAGCCAAGTCGATTGGAATGATGTGAACTATCAACATAGACTTATGGAATATAAGCCCAAATGGCAAAGGCCTAGAACTCAAGAAAGGCCATTCCAAAAGTATAAGAACTTTCATCAAAGACAAATATGCACCTAGGCACTACACTTTCAGAGACACCACAATTACCCAAAGAAGGCGATTGCTAAAACTTATTTTATGAACCTAAAATCAAGCAATTTGCCAAGATTAATTATGATTATGGCACTAATAGATGGCAACCCCTTAGAGTCAAATCATTTGGCTATAAGTTGGTTGGATCATCTTACAATTTAACCCTCGGACCCGCACAAATATGGGTACCTAAAACTTAATTTCCTTGATTGCGGAGTTCAAGGAATAGCCGAGTGCCAAGGAATTTGGTACATTTTTTCGGACATATGACAGAAACAAGAAAAATCTGTCAAAATTCAAGAAAGTTAAAGGAGCAAAAGTCATATTTGGTGGAAATGAAGCTCCGGTGAAATAAGAGGCATTAGATCTATCAAGAGGAATGGATTAGAAATCACAGATGTTGCATATGTTGAAGGACTCAACTTCAACTTGTTAAGCATTCAACTTGACAAGGGCTATAATGTTGGATTTAACATGGTATATGCCAAATCAAGGATATCAATCTAATGAAGTTGTGTTGCAAGGATGCGCAGACAAAAGAACATGTATGTAGTAGATTGGTCAACCGCTACACCCAAACACCGATCTATTTTTGAATCAAGTTTCGAGTCAGTTTGAATTTCAAAACGATTAACAAGCTTGCAAGAAGTAATCTTGTGGAAGGACTTCCGGACTCAAAGATATCAAGAAGGAGAGTATATTATTAGTCCAAGTGGCTACGATAATCTAGAGGGGGTGAATAGATTATCTCGTTTTTCAGATTTTGCCCTCTTTTTCGAATAATCAAACAAAGACGAGAATGTAAATGCGGAAATAAAACAACACTCGTCGATTTAAAGAGGTTCAACCCACCTAGGGCCTAATCCTCTACCACCCCAGTATGTCCGGGATGGATTTCAAAAGAAAAAAAGATTTTATTAATTTACCAAAAATTAATACAACACCTTGAGGATTACCACAACCCTCTTACACCACCTGAGGATTACCACAATCCTTTTACAACACCTTTGAAGATTACCACAACCTTCAAACACCTATCACCTAGATCACCCAAGTGTATTCTTACCACAAGAATACTCACAAGGATGTCTTGTGTTGAATGATGACCAAAATCAAGATTACAACTCAATAATGATTGATACAATATGAGTACAAGTGTAATCAAGAATTGAAATCCTAGACCTCAAATTTGTGCAAGTGAAAGTGCTAAGGCTAATACAACAAGATATATGAAAGTGTTTGCTTTGTTTGCTCTTTGCTTGTATAGAGTGTTGTATCTTGTTGCTTGAATGAAGCCTCTATTTATAGGAGAGGTCTTGGCTTGATTTCATTACATTGGCTCCTCCTTGGGGAGTGATTTCCGCAAAAGAAACCATTTAAAATCATCAATATAGCTGTTAGAAATCAATCCCACAAAATAGGGAAAAGTCATGAAAAATGCAACGGATAGTTTTTTCCAAAAGTTCGGGGTTTACAGAGATAAGATTGAAAAGAATTCTGCGAATTTTTTACACGGGGGACCGGTCGAAGGGGGTTTCGGTCGCCCTTGGTCTTGACCGGTTGGGGTTGATAGAAAATTAAAAAAGAGAAGTCAGATTCGAGAGGGCACTCTTGTCTACGCCGACCTGGCCGCCCTCCCCATTTTCTCTTACGTCCCATTTTCTGTTTCAAAACTCAACTCAGTGCGGGTTGCCCTATAGGCGACATTTGGTCGAGAAACAAAAGTGTTGTCCAATTTTAAATCGAATATTAACTTCAAGAAATACTCCGAAAAATAGTAAAAACATTTTAGATCGATCGGAAGTGTTGGGACAACATTTAGGGACATTGTTTTGGTATAAAAACTCATTTGAACAAAATCATCAAAATCATGATAAAAACATTTATCTAACATATATGTGATGCATGTCGGAAGGGAAAGCAAATCAAATCATCATTCAAAGAAAAGACATGCCCATCTTCAACAAGAATATTGCATCCGCTACATATGGATCTATTTGGCCCAAGAGAACCGGCTAGCATAAGTGGAAAGAAATACACCTTGGTGGTAGTAGATGACTACTCAAGATATACATGGACAATATTCATGTGTAAGAAAAGAAACTCTACAGAAACTATGATGAAGAGGATTCAAAACGAGAAGAGCCAAACCATTATCAAAATAAGAACAGGAACCGAGTTTGTCAATGGAATAATAACTAGATTGTATTGAAAATGGTATTGGTCATGAACTATCAGCAAGGACTCCACAATGCAGAATGGAGTTGCGAAAGAAGAAAGCAGAACTCTCAAAGAAATAAGACAAGGATCATGTTAGTGACGGGGTTACTAAAAAGATTTTGGGTTGAATCAATCAACACAACTTGCTACACTCAAAACAGATGTATGATAAACAGACAAATGGTGACAAAGACTCCCTATGAGATTTGGGTGGAAGAAAACCAAATGTTGCATATTTTAGAATATTTGGATGTAAATGCTTCATCCACAACAATGGCAAAGACAATCTAAAGGCCTTTGATGCTAAAGCAGATGAAGGTATCTTCTTGGGATACTCAAAAAAGCAAAGCCTCTGAGTACTCAACAAAAGGACTATGGTTGCGAAGAATCCATTCATGTGGTATTCGATGAGCCAAATGTAAATAGAGAAGACATTGAAGAGTCAATCGATAAGTGAATCATCCAACCATACGAAGAGTCCTATCTTTGTCAAGTCAATTTGGAACTATTAACTCGGATGAAGATGAGATAGCTAAGTCTCATAAAAATGTCGAAAATTTGCAAAAGCCTAAGTGAGTGCGAGAGAGCTGATCAAAGCAACAGTCGCTAGATAATCGAACCCACTAACTTACTTCAACCTCGATGTAAGATGGCCGAGAGACCATCCACGTAACTTGTCATTGGAGATATAAGAGAAGGTGTCAAAACAAGATCGAGAACTCAACAAGAAGCTATGTTCACATGCTTTATCTCACAAATAGAGCCCAAAGATGTGTCACAAGCATTGGATGACACACATTGGATTCAAGCTATGCAAGAAGAGTCAATCAGTTTGAAAGAAATAAAGTATGGGAATTAGTTCAAAGACCCACACATCAAAACGTTATTGGTACTAAATGGGTGTTCAAAAACAAAATGAACGAGGAAGGTTCGCGGGTAAGAAACAAACCGGTAGCCAAAGGATATTGCCAAGAAGAAGGAATAGATTTTGATGAAACATTTGCTCCTGTAGCAAGATTGGAAGCAATAAGGATGTTTTTGCCTATGCAGCTCACAAGAATTTCATTGTATATCGATGGATGTAAAAAGTGCATTCCTAAATGGTCTATTGGAAGAAGAAGTGTATGTTGAACAACCTCCAGGATTTGAGCGTAAGACTCTTGGAGATAAGGTATACAAACTCAAGAAAGCCTTGTATGGATTGAAACAGGCACCCGTGAGCATGGTATGATACCTTGTCGCAATTCCTAAATCGAGAATGGATTCACAAATGGAAAAGTAGATAGAACACTTTTCGTAATCCAAGACAAAAAGAGTATCTTGCTTGTTCAAATATATGTGGATGACATCATTTTTGGATCCACTAGACAAAGAACTCGTGTGAAAAATTTTCAAACCTCATGCAAAGTAAATTTGAAATGAGCATGATGGGAGAGCCGACATTCTTCCTTAGACTCCAAGTGAAACAACCGAAGGATGGAACGTTCATAAGTCAAACCAGAGATTTAATGAAGAAATTTGGTATGGAGGAGAAGTCTTCTATGAAAATACCAATGAATACATCGATCAAAATGGACATGGATGCAGATGGCAAGCCTGTAGATCAAAAACAAGATCTGAGCACTTATTGGATCATTGCTCTATCTCACAAAGAATGAGCCGACATCACCTTTGTTGTAGGTGTATGTGCAAGATTTCAATCGCTCCAAAAGAGAGCCATATGACAAGCACTAAGAGAATCTTGAGATACTTGAAAGGAAGCCAAGAAGTTGGCTTATGGTATCCAAAGGAAGATGGATTCAAGCTAATTGGCTATTCGACTGACTATCTTTGGATGCAGAGTTGACAGGAAGAGCACCTCGAGGCACATGTCAAATGCTAGAAAAGCTGATTTCCTGGTTTAGCAAGAAGCAAAATTCAATAGCCACCTCTACAGCTTTGGGAATTGGCATTTGTTGTGCCCAAGTCCTATGGATGAGACAAAGAAATGAGAGACTATGAAGTTGAAGAAAAAGAGATTCCAATTATGTGTGATAACACAAGTGCAATTGCAATCACTCAAAATCTGTGTTGCACTCAAGAACAAAGCATATCGATGTCGATATCACTTCATAAGAGATCATGTTGAAAAGAAGGACATCGTCTTGGAATATATCTCAACGATAAACAATTGGTGACATCTTCACAAAACCATTATGTGAATCAAGATTTGAAGAACTCAAGCATGAGTTAGGGTTAAGGGAAATGAGACACTCGGACACTTCGAGAAGAATCAAAGAAAAGAAATGGAACACGAAAGGAAAAAAAGAGTGAACTTAAAATCAATTTGAATGAATTCGTAAAGACAAATACACACCAAGTCACCGACAATTGAGTCACAAAGAGAATCGTGAGAAGAAGAGTTAAACCGGTGAGGGTAAAAATTTGAATCATTTATGAGAAAAGTGAAAAAAATCGTTTTACTAAGCGGGAATGTTTTTAAGAATGACGTCAAAGATAATTATGACGTACAGGCAAAAGCGCACACCAAGCTTATGATTGATATAAATGCGCCGCATTAAATACGAGACATTAAATGCTAAATCGGCGTGCAAAATCTAAGCCGTTGATTTCGATCACATTTCAAAACCACCCGCACGCCCTTTCATAAACCATACTTAAACCATTTTCGCCCGTTTTCTCACACACTACCAAAACTGCTTCATTTCTTTCTCTCGAAGCAAAGGCAAAAACACTCTCAAAACCCTATCTATCTTCAAATCAATCTCTAAGTTTTCTTCGGTGAAATCTGAAAAATGGCACCAACCTATGACTTTGTCAAGTTAGGAAAGCAAATCCACAGGGGTCTACTTGTGGATTTCGACAAGATGGTGAAACAGGGGTCCGACACACCCTAGTGAAGAAAATTCTTTGAGAAATTGAAATGTCCGGAAACCGTTTTCGACGTTGGAATATCCGATGACCTATGTGGAGGAGGTCGACAATTCTACGTGAATTTGAGATTCACGATGAAGGGACAAAGTCATCTGTTCACGGAAAGAAGCTCACCATCTCTCGCCAAGGATTTTCTTGAACATCGCTCACTACCGACGGAAGAAGCATCGAAATCAACGGCGATGTAAACCTGGGCCGCTTGGAAGGAAGTAGCAAGCCCGACTATTTGATAAAATAGTTTACACAAAGAAACAAGATTTGCTAAAGGAGGATTATCACAAGTCGTTGGACATAGTTGCCAAATGCATAGACATCAAATTTGCGGCTTTGACCAATCCAAAAGCAAAGTTGATCGTAATCATTTGTGATCATTGAAGAAAGGAAAATAAATGGGGCGAGTTTGTCTGCAGATTATGCCAAAATGTAGGGAACAAATCCTTCAAGGAAGATGGTACATTTGGAGGATCCCAGGATATGGCCCGGTGATTGGACGGTGATGGAGGTGAAAGGAGTCCCTCTTAGACATGGAAAGGCGTTCCATGTAAACAAGAGGATGTTCGAGATCAAACCTCTCGGCGCATTAAGAGAGCCTACCCCAAGAGAGGCGACACGAGTGAGGGGAATCACTGACTGAAGATACTGTTTGTTTCCTCTCCACCAAAGAAGAAAGAAAGGCCCGTCTCCAACCGCTAAGAAGATCGCCGCTCCCGCAAAGAAAGAAAGTCAAACTCGCTTCCCGCCAAAAGGAGTCACCGCCCCGCAGCCGTGTCTCCGCCAAAGAAGAGCGTGCGGTCGAGAAGGACTCTCAACTACCTTCTCCGATCGTCAAAAAAGAGGAGATCCGACAAGCCAAGACGGCCTCCTCGAAGAAAACACCAAGACGGCCCCCGCCGCCCAAGACTCGAAGAAATCGTCTCGAACCGAAATCCTCACGGTACAAACTAGAGACGAAGAAGAATCATCAAGCACTCCGAGCTTGAGAAAGCCGAGTCACCACTCACCGGGAGCAGACACTGAGAGGGCTGGAGAAGTAGAGTCTCCGGATACTATAGATGAAAAAATGCTAAGTCTGTCAAGGCGATCACAGAGGCAAATCAAGAAATAAGTAGTCCGCAAGAATCGAGACACAAGAAGAAGCCGATAGAGCGATAGTGATGTGATGATCCTATCCCCACCTTACCCGGACATCCAAAATCGCCTGCGAGAGTGGAGGAAATGGAAATTGAGTCGATTAAGGAACAGTTCCAACGACCCGAGTTTATAGAAGAAGAAGAGGAATTGTTGAACTTCCTTGGACTGACCTCTGATGAAAGATTGGATGAAGACAATCGCACCGATATCCCGCATATCTTCAAGGATAAGGAGAAGGAACGCAAGAAGCCGAGGCGAAGAGAGAGAAGGCCAAGATCTCGCCTCTTTGGAACCACAGAACATACGCATTCTCACTTCGATATTCTATCGAGAAAGTGATGAGGACCTGACCGCCAACGCCGCGGATGAGTTGCAAATGCAGCAGCAATGCATGAATCCGAATTCTTCATGAGAAAAGCATGATGGAGGGACCAGGAGAGTCCTCCAAAACACAAACCGAAATTGATCCAATGGGAGTGGTTCAAAGAAATCGTCACCGTTGTTTTGCCACCACTTACCCACTCACTCGGAAGAAGCAATTAAGGAAGCGATGAAGTTGGGTTAGTGGGGACCCGGTTGAGCCAACCCCTAATGAAGGTGTCTTACCACCCGCCCCAACTGAACACTCGGTAGAGAAACAGTGAGTCCTGAGACGAATGACCCCATTCCAAGTCAATAAAGGGGAAACTCTCTCCACTGCAGCAAGGTCGGAGAAATAGATGACTCCACAACGAATCCAGGAGGCGAAGTGGAGAAAGTACAAACACAAAACGAACAAAGCAAGTTGCCATCAACGAAAAGTTAAGATCGACTGAAAGCAATCGCTGGTTTAATGACGCGCGATGCGGTCGAGGCGAGGAAGGAACAACCCGGGAGTTAACACTCAGGCGATGAAAGTGCAATCCATGGGGTTGAGACTCAGTGGATGCCACCCACGAAAGACCCTAAGACAGTACCGCCATTTGTCGAAAGGGAGGTTGCCTCATGCAGATTGAGATCGTAGGAGGTAATGAATGAAGGCCCACGGGAGGTTGAGACTTCCAGGGTAAAGAAGTCAAGTAGAGAACATCCCTCCCGCTATCATTGATCCATCTAAAAAGGAGATAAGCGCGCTTCATGATTCCCAGGATAATCCCGATGTAACCTTTCTCGGGATTCGAGTCATCCCCCGTGACAAATCCAAAAGACTTCGGTGCGGATGTTCCCAAAGACGAGCAAGTTCGATCTCAAGACTACTCGTCAAACTTTCAATTTTGATGATGAGCCACCAATGGAAATCTCATCATCGTCCGATGACGCTTCGATAATGCCGAGGACCATCCACTCAATTTGTGAGACCAACGGTCTGTTGAGACAATGAGGCTCGGCAAGTCGGGTCCACTTCACAATGACCTCCCACCAAACAGAGTCCATCGCGCAGCTCCCTGCCGCAGCAGTTCGACTCCAAAAGGAACTTCACGCGCACCTCTCATCATTGAACAAATCCCGGTTGGCGTGATGATTCCTTTGTAGAATCATTTCCTTTCTCCTCGAGGTACCCGACCTCCATGAAGAGTCGAGAACGAGCTTGCACGCTTCACGCACCAGCTCTCCCGTCATTTCGTCAGTACTATCGTTCGGTGACTATGACTTTGACAATCTGCGTGGCCATCGGATGCAAACGGAAGAAACAAGTGAAGTTCGGGAAGTGTTCAAGGCATTATTTTGAAATTGAACGGATGGAGAGGTACCAGGCCTCTATGGACATGCGATCGACAACAGAGATGCCAACCTATCGCCGACTTGAGAGGCATAACAATCGAGGATAAGGGAATGGTGGCAACAAAGACAAACAATGCGTGTGGAACAAGTTAGATACTTCAGGACATTTTCGCTTTGTATGGAGAGCCGAGAATGCCGATGCAAAAACGAAATTGAGAGAACACATTGAGCACATGCATGAAGCTCACACCGCCGAGATAAAGTCATTGCGTGAGCAAAATAAGAGTGATCTCCAGCGTCTGGAAGAAAATATGGACAGAAAATTCAGCCTTCTCATGGCTGAAATGAAGCTAATTTGCAGAGTCCAACGCTTCGCTCCGAATTTCGTGCCGCATACCCACAAAGAGACTCGAGACAGAACTCTACTATCGTGAGCTCGATTTCCGCTTGCACAAGATATGTTTCAGGCATTCCTCTCTCCTTTGATGATGCCAAAAAGCGGGAAGAGGAATACCTTAAAGCACAAAAGAGATCCGGTCGAAGGCGAAAAAAAGAGGATGCACATTGCGATGGGAAAGTCGGTGAGGAAGTATTGAAACAAAAGAAAGGAAAGTCCGTTGAGGGGGAAGGATCGAAAGATGTGACCTTGATGATTGCACAAACCCCCAACAAAGTCTTTGTCACGGTGACATTATCGCAAAGAAACTCCCGGTGACTCCGCCACTCCAACACTGCTATATCTATGGCCGAAAAGAGAAAGACAATTGAAGCAGGGATGGAGGAAGTGGAAGTAAGAATGGATGCCCGAGTTATGAACATCTTGAAACAACATGGAGGCATTCCAAGTGAAGCGAGAGACACTTATGCCATCTCGGATGTCGGGACGAGCCACGCGTCAGTTGATGAATTTAAAACGCCGCATCGAAGGATACTTTGCAAATATGTCTATGGCTCAAGCTTGGGACTTGATCTTTTGGGAAAAGGGTCTCACGTTATGTGAAGAAGCCGACGAGCAGACTACCGGCGATCACTCTGCTGGTCACTCCGCCTGGTCACTCAGTGGAAAGAAGAAGAAGTACAATACACGCCTGCAGGTAGGTAGAGGAAGAAGCAGTGGTGGAGGAAGAGGGTTCGGACCTAGGCCTCCGCCCAAAAACATTGAATACGTAGATCCATGCAAGAAAAGGAGGGATCTCTTTGGGTCGGGTCTTGACCAAGTAGCAAATTTGCAAGTGGCTAAAAGTAATCCGAGTATGCGAAAAGAATAGAAGAAGAAAACAAGAGACAAACTCAGCTATGGGAGGAAAGACAACGAAGAGATTAAGAAGATGAAGTCGCCAGGAAGGCATATGAAAAAAAGAAGAAGAAGCGGTGTGACGATGAGAAAAAAGAAGAAGAAGCGAAGATCTTGAACAAGATGAAAGAAGGAGACAACGAAGGAGATGAAGTGTTGTTGTCCACCCCTTCATGTATTTTATTATGTAAATACATACTACGTAAGTCTTCTGCAATAAAGCTATAAATTCTGTTTTTCTTTGTCTTTTTTTTCATAATCTATTTTTATTTTTCTGGTTTTTTCTAATTTGCTTTTTAAAATCATTTTTATACTTCCTATTTTTTTTTAATTCAGTTTTTTATTTTATGTGTTTCCTTAAATATGTCTTTAATTTTTTGTTTCTCCCTAATATACTTTTTAAATGCGTTTTTATATTTTCAGTTTTTGATTCTATTTTTCATTTTCTTTTTCTCATAATCTATTTTTAATTTTCTGGTTTTTTCTAATTTGCTTTTTAAAATTGTTTTAATACTTCCTATTTGTTTTTATTCAGTTTTTCATTTTCTGCGTTTTCTTAAATCTGTCTTGTTGGGAAACTTATTGTTTAGATTTTGATGAATGCCATGTAAAACTTAGAATAGGAAGTTGGCACCCCATTTTTGTTGTAAAGCGCATTGTAATAATAAATAGGGTGGTCAATAAAAGTTAAGTCGACTATGCCCAAACATGCAAGAAGACAACCGAGACTAGAAGGAAGACTCCGGCTGCGAGAAAGAGTATGGCAAAGAAGAGTAGACGGAAACTCTCTTGTAGGGAGCGGTGAGATGCGGTGAGTGGAGATCGACCAAGTCAACTCAAGAAAAGCCAAGTCTCAAGTTGAAGTGACGAGAAGAGTCATCCAATGCTTGGAAGGTTCGCCTCTAAGTCACCTCGGGAAAGCGAGGAAATGCGGTCAAGTCGAGATAATCGAAAAAGATCCGTTACTAAATCAAGAGAATTACCTAAACAAGTAATATCTCCATACTACCTTTCTTGAAGTGCTCGATCCCCGAAGCGTGCAAAAGGAATAAACCAATGGGAAGCACTACACCGTGTCGAACTCAAAAGGTGAAGAATAATTCATACGAGGAAATGGCAATTCCAAGGATCGCAACAAGACAAGACAACGACCACAAGTGACTTTCAAAAATAAGCTATATCTCTTCAACGGGCGATTTTTGAAAGATCACTATAAAAGGCCGAGGAATGACTACGAGAGAGAGTTACGAAGGTTACATAACCAAAAATATTCAAGCAATTATTAGAATCGTAAATCAAATATTCTCAAGTTATTAAACGCTAAATCCTCAAGCCTACACTACGAAGAACATCAATCCAACACTCACCTGTGAAGGAAAGATAACTTCAATTAGTTGAAGAGGAAATTTGAAGAATCAAGGGGTCTACATTCCACGAAGGAGTGTAGGAAGGTTCAAGGTCGAACCAAGTCTTAAGCTTTTGGAGGGTGCGTGATCAAATCCAAAGAGCTTGAGCAAGTGGGTTGTAGTAGCAAGCGGCGTTCTTGCCGTGAAGAAGGTCGGTCGAGTCGTCTTTTGAGTGATCAAGGCGTCTCAGCATCGAGTCCCAAAGGATCAAGTCTTTTGTGTGATCAAGACTTGTATCCGGACTCATTTTACCACTTTGTATCTTGATCAATACCAGTGGATTCCTCCAGGAGTTGGAGAAGAGAGGAGTAGAAGAATTACCCGATCTTCGAACTTCTATAAAAATCTTATTGTGTCATTTACATTTCAAAGACTTTAATTCTTGCATCATATCATTTTTAATCTGGCGACATATTTGCTATCCATTAGATAATCTCTAAGTACTAAATCAAGCTTTAAATCTCTACTTAACCAAACTTAAGGGTGTTAAGTCTTTCCAATAAAACAAACCACAGTTGAGTTAATTTAGACTTTCACTTTGAGTTATTCCATCAACATTTCAGTTAGTGCATGAGAGACTAACTCTCTTGATTAACTAAATTGGCCCACCAAGGACACTGGTGTGTAGTATCAACTCGAACTTTTAAAAGGACTAAATCAAGTTTATTCAACCCCCTTCTAAACCTTACACTTACACCCCTTGGGACCTACATGTCTTTAATTTCCTGTTTCTCTCTAATATACTTTTTAAATTCTTTTTTATATTTTCAGTTTTTTTATTCTATTTTTCGATTTTTTGTAATCTATTTTTAATTTTCTGGTTTTTTCTAATTTACTTTTTAAAATTGTTTTATACTTCTTTTTTTTTTATTCAGTTTTTCATTTTCTGTATTTTCTTAAATCAGTTTTTAATTTTCTGTTTCTCTCTAATTTACTTTTAAATTCATTTTTTACTTTATGTTTATTTTTCAATTTTTTAAATCATTTTTAAATCATTTTTTATTCTATTTTTCAATCTTTTAAATCGTTTTTAAATTCGTTTTGTATTTTCTATTTTTTAATTATGTTTTTCATTTTCTTTTTTTCCCCAATCTGTTTTTTAAATTTGGTTTTATATTTTTAGTTTTTTTATTCTGTTTTTCATTTTCTTTTTTTCCCTAATCTGTTTTTAACTTTTTGTTTTTCCCTAACCTTTTTATTAAATTCGTTTTTATATTTTCAGTTTTTCTTTTTGTTTTTTTCATAATTTATTTTTAATTTTTTGGTTTTTTCATTTTTTTTCAAAAATAATGAGAATAAAACAAAAAAATAAAATCTGACATTTTTCATAATAATGGAAATAAAAAAATAAAAATTTAAAATTACCTCACAAAATTTGCATTGGGCTAGTTGTTCACCGGATAAAAGTTTACTTTGTCGAAATTTTTTACGAACATATCCGAGCGATTCTTTCTCGTTTCCGGATTAGAAGATCCATGCGTATGAGTTTGACTACTATCTTGGGTGTTGAACATTTCATTAATCTCTTGCTCCTCCGCCTCGTCATCGCTTAAGCTTAAATTGATATGCGGATCATTTTGCGAAAAAACGACTTTTTTCTTTTTAATACGCCCTGATGAACTTCCACTAGCCACGATAGTATAATTCTAATTATAATAAAAGATGTGAAAGTATTTTTCTTAAGAATGAAAGTATTGGAAGTTGTAACTTGTAAGTTGTAAGTAGGAAGCTAAACTTGGATTATTGAGATATTGAGAACTTGAAAGACTGATAAAGTTGTAATAGATTTTTGCAATTGTTGTTGTGTAAAAAAGTAGTGTAAAAATCGAATTGGAGTTGGGATATATATAGGCTAATTACTAATAGTCATGAACAAAATTTTATTAATTAATATATAAAATAATAACTCAAATTTTAAATTAAAATAAAAATCCTAGTTCTATTACCTATACCTATGTACCTGCACACGCTACCAGTATTATTAATTAAATGTATTATTAATTCAAAACTTTTCAAAATTGAATTGTTGAAAAAGCTTTACAGCCTGTGTGGCTGTGTTGTCACCATCACCTGACCAAAAGCAACACCTTTTGGCGCCTGCCTCCTGATGATGTGTTGTCCCTTGCCAGCTTTTGACCTTGGGCTCTGTGTTGCTGCTTGTGACAAACAACTACTTGATCCTGGCCGTTAATTTCAAATGGCCAATTGATCATGGTCATTAATATTAAAAAAAATTTAGAACCGCCGGTTCCACGGTTTTTGAGTTCGTGGAACCATAACCAAAATCGTATTTCTGGTTCTGGTTCCAGTTCTGATTCCGATTTTGGAACCAGATTATGGTCAACAGTTCTGGGAACCGTTGACCACGGTTCCGGGAACCGTTGACCACGGTTCCGGTATGGAACCCGGTTTCGGTTCCGTTTGGCCATCTCTAGCTAGGAGGAATACGAGAAGAAGGAGGGAGCCGACTCTGGAGCCCGAACCCGAGCCTCAACCGATTTTTGACCCCGAGGAGCCCGAAGCTTCCAACATCAACTTGCCAAAATGAAACCCACCGGGCTAGATGGATGATACTTTACTTTCGTCCATGGATTAATACGAGGTATCCCGATGAACCTACTCTTAAGAATTTGGGTTTATTGGAAGATTTTAGAGCTTTATGTGGGATTGGCATGAATTTCTAAATGGGCATTGGGCTACTTATTCTGTTATTACACTCGAATTTTTAAGTAGCTTTGAACTTGTGGTGCAAAAATGAAATTTGATGGGAATTAGATTTCGCTTGGGGAATGAGCAAAGGGAACTAACAATTGATGATTTAAATGAAATTTACAAAACACCGGCGTATGGGGTGGAGAAGCATGAGGATTTCGATAAGGATAGATTTTGGAAAAAGATAACTGGGAAGCGAATTTATACGTCGGGCACTTCTAAGGCGTCTAGTATTCGCAACCCAGTATTTCGATATGTTTAGCGAGTCTTGGCTGAAACCATATTTGCGAGGGAGGAAAGTAGAGGGGCATTGAGGGTTTGGTATATGACATCGGGGACTGAAGTGGTGCCAAACGTCGAGGCTATGATAGCCCGGCAATTTGATAGGATCAGAAAGAGTGAGAGGGGTGGAATTTGCATAGGGGGGATGATTACCCCTATTACCGAATGTTTTAACATTAGTTTGGAGGGGTATGCGGAGGCCGCTGGGCCTAAGTTGACTGATTTAAATGTTCTAACTGCTACGAAAATAATAAAATTTGATGGGCGTGATTACTGGCTCATTCAGGCAGATAGAACAACAATTAAGCTTCCAAAACCGAAGCTACTTCCATTAGAAATAGGGGTAACTGGCTATTTAGAGAGGTAGAGGGGGCTGCTGCTCAAGAAGAGCAGGATGAGCAAATGAGGGAGATGCCGGAATCCTCTCGCCAAGGGGGTAACCGACCAGTTACTATGAGTGAGAGACTCGAAAGGGTAGAAGCTTGTAGGCCCCAAGGGGTGTGAGTAAGGTTTAGAAGGGGGGATTAAATAAACCTTACCAACTTTTCGTTTTTAGTCATTTTAAATAATAGAGTTAACTCAAACAGCTTAGTCCTTGAGGGACAACTAAGTTGGTTATTCAGCTGAGTTAGCCACTCAACAGACTCGATAGAGCTGTTGATAGAATAACTCGAATGTTTAACCTGAACTTTAACTTGGTTGTATTAGTTTTATCAGCGGAAGACTTAACACCCTTGATTTGTTTTAAGCTTGTTTTGACACTTGATTTTTAAGCACTTGGTTATTAATTAGTTGGATAGCAAATATGAGTCTTTATCAACAGTTATGATGTAAGTATGCAAGAAAGTAAATATGCTGAAAAATAAATGACACAGTTAATTTTTATAGAGGTTCGAAGATGGGGTAATTCTTCTACTCCTCTCTTCTCCAACTCCTGGAGGAATCCACTATGTAATAGATCTATTTACAAAGTGTTTACAGTCTAGAGACAACCTTGATCACACAGCTGGCTTCTCTTCCGACTCAGCTTCTTCACAGGGCATCTGCCTTGCTACTTCAGCTCACTTTCTTAAGCTCTTGGATTTGTTCACGAAGCCCTCCAATCACTTGATACTGGTTCGACCTTGAACCTTTCTACGATCCTCCTTGGAAAGTAGACCCCTTTTGATTCTTCAAAAGTTTCCTCTTCAACAGATTTGAAGTTGTCTTTCCTTCACAGCTTTGTGTTGGATCGATTTCCTTCGAGTTTCAGGCTTGAGGATTTGCTTGAATATACTTGAGAATATTTGCAGGTTAGATGCTCAAAGTAAAGCTTGCTTGTTCGTGGTTCAGGTAACCTTTTCTCAATGAGTTTCCTCAGCCTTTTATAGTGAACTTTTGGAATTTTGCCCGTTGAAGAGATAGGCTAATTTCAAAAGTCACTTGTGTTCGTTGGCTTGTTTTGTTGCAGTCCTTGATGTTGACATTTCCTCGTATTTAATGTCTTACAGCATTGCAGCGTATCTTACACTTGGTGCAGTGCTTCCCATTGGTTTGTTCTTTTTGCGCACAACTGGAACTAATACTTTATCTCTGACAACTTTAACATGTTACCATTCTGAGTAACATTCTTGACTTTCATCAACGGATCTCGTTCAGTTGTTTTGACTTGACTGCAGTCTTTTATTCCCCAGGTGACTTGAGATAGCTTCCAATCTTTGGATGACTCATCTGTCACTTCAACTTGAGACTTGGCTTCTTGAGTTGACTTGACTGACTCATCACACAGTTGTTTCACAGTTGATACATCTTCAGTCGACTTCTTGACTTTCTTCTTTGCCATACTCAACTGTCTTGCAGCGCAGTCTTCACTTCAGTCTCCAGTTGATTTCTTGCATTTCTAGGCATAGCTGAATTGACTCAGCTTTTCCAGCCCTATCTATTACAATACAAATTACAAGGAAAATGTGGTGTCAATTTCCTAGTTTAAGTTTTACATGGCATCAGTCAAAATCTATAAAATAAATTTCCTAACAAATTCCCCCTTTTTGATGATGCCAAAACTTAAAACATTCAATAAAATATAAACTGCAAAGATTCAATAAAATATAAGCTGCAAAGATACATACATACAATGCATTAACAAAGAATGTATGCTTGGAATAGATCGTTTTATTGATCATCGCATTCTTGTCCTTTACATAGCTGTTTACAATTGGTATCATAGCATTCTTTATCAAAGCAAAACACATATCTATGCTAAGATACAAGAGTAAATACAAAGTGAAAATTATGGGGAAAATCACTAAGTATTACAGATGACTTACAAAAATGTATTTACATAAGTAATATACATGAAAGGGTTCACAACAACACTTCAACGCCTTCGCTGCTTCCTTCTTTCATCTTAGACTTTCTCAAAGTCATCAGCTCTCTTTCTTTTTCTTTCTTCTTCTTTTCATAGGCTCTTTTGGAAGCATCATCCCTTCGCTTCCTCTCGAGCCATTGTTGTGTTTGTCTTTCGTTCTCATCTTCTTATCTTCTTACCGCCTCCACGTTCTATCTTGCCACTTCCATATTGGCCAATTCATCAGACCCAGCCCAGTAGATCATCCCTTTCTTTTCAGGATATACATACTCAACATTCTTGGGTTTTGGTCGAGGTCGGGAACCTCTTCCACTACCACTTCTTTCTCTTCCTCTGGGTGGGTACTGCAAGGGAGTCTTCTGCTTACCAGCTGAGTTACTGCTGGAAGTCTGCTGCTTTTCAGCTTCTTCACACAATGCAAGACCTTTCTCCCAGTACAAATCCCAGGCTTGGGCTAGTGACATTCCTTGGAAATAGCCTTCTAACTCAAGGGTTTTGAACTACTCAACCGATCTAGGCTCAGATCCATTATCAGGAATCGCATCCTGATCTTTTCCAACTGGAATTCCGCCATCCTGTTTCAGCCCTTCCTGAACGCGGGCATCCTGCTTTTTGGAGAACTCCTCAAACCCTGCTTCAATGATTTTTCTTTTCTCCGACATTGGCACAATAGAGTGCTCAATGGGTAGGGTTGTGGTGAGTTTGTTCAGGATGGAGTCAGTAACATGACCCTGCTGGGGGGTTTCAGCTATCATCAACGTCAAATTTTTGAACTTTCCCCCTCAGCTGCTTTACCCTTTATTGCGATTAAATGTCGCTTTCTCCCTACGATTTCCTTTAGCTTTTCTTCTTTTAATTTCCTTAGGGACTCCTCTTCCCCCTTTTTGGCATCATCAAAGGAAAGAGGGACCCAGGAACATGCCTGCGAGCATGAAATCGAGTGTGCTTAGAGCTGAATTTTGTTTAGAGTCAGCTGCGGCATAAGCTATTCAAATTTCAACGAGTTGCCTTGGACTCGGCTGTCACCAACTTCATTTCAGCCATGAGTAGACTGAATTTTTCATTCATTGTGTTCTCAAGGCGCAAAATTTCTTTTCTCTAGAATTCTTGCAGCAGCTCCATTTCAGTCTTGTGGGAATCGTGTAGTCTTTCGATGTATGCATGCATTCTTTGCTTGATATCAGCGTTGTCAGCACTCCAGACGAGCATTCTGCCATATAATGCTTTGAAATAACGAACTTGTTCGAGTCGCATGGTAGTTTGTTATTGTGACCATTCCCTGATTCGTACTACTAGCCCTCTCAAGTCGGCTGTGAGGGTAGCATCCCTGTTGTCCAGTCTTAAGTTTAGTGAGGCCTGGTATCGTTCAATCTTCTCTATCTCTTCACAGATTTTCTTGAAGACCTCACGTATCTCAGCTGTCTCATTTGATTCAGCTGTAGGCAACTCTGCATTAAAGTTAAAGTCTGCTGGAACGATGGTGTCAGTGGGGATGATTGGATCTTCTCTTACAGTGAATCTTTGTTGCTCAGTAGTGGTCTCTTCTTCCAAGTCTGGTGGGATCTTTGTGAAAGGAAACATCTCCTGAATGGCATCATCGCGCACGTATGGGATGGTTTGCGAGGGTTGTGCCTGCGATGACTCATATCTATTTGCCTCTATCGCGGTGGCTTCATCGACATGTGTCGCATTTGTAGAAGTCTGCAACGGAGCTGGTGGAGTCATTACTACTGCAGCTGTGGGAGCCGCGATTGACTTTTACAGCCGCAGCTGAGATTGAGATGTTTTGCCCACTGATCTGCCTCACTTGTCTTAACAGCGTCTTCGGTCTCAGTTGATTTTTCTAAATGAAGAACCTGTTTCTCTGTTGCATCATCAGCGTCATCGGATGATGATGAGACCTGTGGGCTTGGCTCATCATCGAAGTTAAACTTTGTATGAGCCGCTTTCTCACTTAGCTGGCTCTTAGTTTTGAGAACATCCTCAGCTGGGTCCTTAGGATTTGCAACCGGAGTGGACTCACCTTCATCTTCTGACCCCAAGAATGATATGTATAAGTTCTCCTGGGAGTTATGAAGTGCGCTTATCTCCTCTTCTATTTCAGCGCTTTGAACTGGAGGAATGTTCTGTGTCTCTTGACCCTTACCATTGAGGAAGTCTCAACCTCTTCGTAGGCCTTCAATCCTCCACCAGCACTCAACCTGCTGCGAGGCCTTTCACTGTTCCCCTTCGATCACCTCAATTGTCTTAGGTCTTCTCATTCCCTTCGACACAATGTCACGCAATGGTTCTTTTTGTTTCTTAGGGTCTTCGACCATGGCATCCATAGAAATCTTAACTTGGATTGCACTTTCACTTCCCAGAGTGTTAACTCCTAGGGCATCACCATCATGTGCCTATCGATAAATGGGTATGGATGGGTAAGTAAGAATAGTGTCATTAGCCTTCAACCAGCGGTGACATTTATATATAATTTACATATATATTTATTTATAATATTTTGGGACATATTTATCAACTCTATTTATTTATATTTAAAGAAAATGATTTTTCCCCAAGTCGTCAATGTCACTAACACTTTTGTTTAATCCTTTTTAGGTTCTTATTTTTTAATATATTTCCACTTTTGCCTCCTTATTTTCGCTTAAGAATTTATATTGAGTCTTATTTAGCATCCTCCAACCCTTATATTTGAAAAAAATACAATTGTAAGTGGTGGATGGGAGAGCTTCCCTGGGTATGGGGATGGGCGCACCACCGAGTGATATAATAAATGGGTATGGGGATCACTCTGCTCCCGACATTGCGCATCCCTTTTCCTTTGAGTGCTCAATGTTGAGTCTTCCTTAGCATCCTCCAAGGTGGTAGAACACCTTCTACAGGGGTTGGCTCAACTTGGGTGCCCAAAATCCCACTGTCATCGCCAGTACCCTTGGATCCATCCTCCGATTGCACAGGAGACGTGGATGCAGCGACAACTGAGGCAATGTGCTGTGCCACCCAGAGGATCGGTCTGCAGGAGAGATTGAGACGACTCTTCTGGTCCTTCAACCAATTACTGCTCTTACATTTGCCTGGATTCTCTTAGAGCCTGCTGCATATCTGACTTCTCTGCTGCAGCAACGGGATCCATATCCTTATCACTTTCTGAGTACTCAACAAGATGTTCATGGGTATGTTCGTGAGTACTAGTGAACATGCACATCTTAGACTTCTCTAGAGCACGGCCTTCCTTGGCTGCTTTTTCTTTTTCTTCCTCCTTGATGATTCAAAGAATATCCATGCAATTTTCTTCATCAAGGGCCTGTCACACAGTCTCTACGCCAAGGAATCGCAGCAATTCCTCTTCTTCATCAATGAACTCAAGGTTTGTGAATTGTACCCTTGAGTGATCAAGTTTCTATGCCCTCCACTCTCGTAGGCGTCGCTGGATGTCTGGATAAAGTGGAGAATACATAATTACATCATCATCATCTTCTTCTCCTTCTCCTCCAGTTTCTGGAATTTGAGGCAAGAGACCTTGCTCTTCCTCAAAAGCAACAACATCAGTTGCAGGTGGAGAGACAATCTTTTCAACACTCGGTTGTCTCTGCTGCTTCACTCTCCTCACCTGTCTCTCACACAGCTGGGTCTTCAACAGGTCTCTGCTAATCGCCCTCAGCAGACTTTGCGGATTCATCAATCACTTTAGGAGACTACTCTTCCTGAATATCAGCAGTCTCAACTTCTTTTGCTGGCTGAGTAGAAGATTCAGCCTTCTTCTTCTCAAGTTCAGATCTCTTGAACAATCTTTTCTTCCTTATAGAAACTTCTGGTTCAACATCCTCTGGTTCGTCAATAGTGAACGTTGTTAGGTTTTTCTTAGAGGCAGCTGCCTTTCTCGTCTTGGCAGTCCTCTTCTTCCTTATGGCTGGAGAAGGAATTTGAGGTTTCTTCTCCGTCTCTGCTGCAGGGGCAGGAGTCTCGGCTGCAGGGGCAGGTGACTCGGCTGCACGGGCAGGGGACTCGGCTGCAGGGGCAGGTGCATCCTTTTTCTTAGCTGCAGGGGAAACTTTCTTCTTCGGAGGACGGGTAGTAGTTGTGTCTTCGGGGTCAGCTGATTCCCCCTTACTTGTATCTGTCCTCTTGGCATGGGCTCTCTTCTGGGTACCTGAGAGGTTTGCCCTAAACATCTTTTTGTTGACATGGAAGGGTTTGCCATGTCGAAGGGCAATACCCTTCACTTCCAGCAGATGGCCAATCACAAGGCCATATCCAAGAGAACATCCAAAGGAACCATCTTATTTGAAGGTCTTGTTCAAAACATTCTGGCAGAGTCTGCTGTAGATGAGCTCAGCCCAGTTAACCTTCTTGCCCTGCATGATCGCAACCATGACGATCAGCTTAGTCTTTCACAGATGGTTGAAGCTGCCAAATTTCATATCTACACGTTTGGAGACGACATCCATCAGCTTATGGTAATCGTCTTTCAGCGGTTTCTTGTTAGCCGTGTAGACTACCATAGCAGCACACTCATGTTTGGCTACTTCTTTCCATGCAGCAGCCAAGTCTACATCAGCTTCATGTATCTCCTTTATCCCTTCAAAAGGCAATAAGCAGTGCTCAGCAAGGTCTTTAGCACTTATTTTGATGTCCTTGTTGTGGACAAAAGACTTGATTTCTTGGTCCTGCACCTCCGCATTGACATAGAACATTGCTACCTCTTCTAGGTAAGTGTGAGAGTATTCCATGGTTAGAAAAGCCTTGAGACCTGACTTTTCTATCATTTCAGTGATCTTCTTAACAAGGGTTTCATCAGAACCCTGCTTCACCATTCCGTCGAAGTCTACGGACGATCCTGAGTGGATTTTCTTGGAGAGCTTAACGTAGTTGATCTTTGGTGCCATTTTCAGAGAGTTTTACCGATTGAAAACTGAAGAACTTGCTTGAGTAAACTTAGGGTTTCCGAGAGAGAATAGAACTTGCTTTGCCTTTGCTTTCAAGATGAACAGTTTCCATAAGAGAGAGAAGACTGAAAATCGTATATATAAGGATTATGAAATGATAGTTCTACGGATTTTGAATTTTTGATCGAGATCAACGGTTCAGATTAAGAAGTCAAACCGCATTTAATTCCCCGCATTAAATAGAGCAGCATTTATATCCAATCATATGCTTAATGTGCAGCTTTTTACTGTACCTGTCATTATTACGCTGGCGTCATCCTTAAAAACATTCCTGCTCATTTAAAACGACTGTGTTTTTGTCACTTAGTTCATAAATGACCAGCTTATATCAAATATGACTTAACTTTGCTTCTCTCTTCTCATTAAGTGACTCAGCTGTCAGCTAACTCGATACAACTGACTTATCAATGAGACTGTTTCACTTGGCTGAAGTGTGAAACTTGCTCTGGTCTTATTTTCTCATCTTCTATCTCTACTGATTGAGTCTTCTGAGTGTCAACTCAGATCAATTAACCCTAGCTCATTCTTAAGCTCTTCAAATCTTGATTCACATAGAGGCTTAATGAATATGTCAGCTAACTACTTATCAGTTGAAATATATTCCAAAGTGATATCTTTCTTTTCAACATGATCTCTTATAAAATGATATCTGACATCAATGTGCTTTGTTCTTGAATGCAACACAAGATTCTGAGTGATTGCAATAGCACTAGTGTTATCACACATAATTGGAATTTCTTTTTCTTCAATCTCATAATCTCTCAGTTGTTGTCTCATCCATAAGACTTGGGCACAACTTGTTTGCCCAGCCTATGTACTCTACTTCACTGTTTGTGGATGTGGCTATTGAATTTTGCTTCTTGCTAAACCAGGAAACCAATCTATTTCCAAGCATTTGACATGTACCTGAAGTACTCTTCCTGTCAACTCTACATCCAGCATAGTCTGAGTCTAAGTAACCAATAAGCTTGAATCCACCTTCCTTTGGATACCATTAAACAACTTCCTGGCATCCCTTCAAATACCTTAGGATTCTCTTAGCTGCAGTCATGTGGCTCTCCTTTGGTGCAGATTGAAATCTTGCACATACACCTACTGCAATGGTGATGTCTGGCCTGTTGGCTGTTAAGTAGAGCAATGATCCAATAAGTGCTCTATATATGGTTTGATCTACAGCCTTGCCATATGCATCCATGTCCATCTTGACTGATGTGTTCATTGGTATTTTCACAGAAGACTTCTCTTCCATACCAAATTTCTTCAATAAATCTCTGGTATATTTTGTTTGGCTTATGAAGGTTCCATCCTTCAATTTCTTGACTTGAAGTCCAAGGAAGAAAGTCAGCTCTCCCATCATGCCCATCTCAAATTTAACTTGCATGAGGTTTGAGAACTTATCACACAACTCCTTGTTTGTGGATCCAAAAATGATGTCATCCACATATATCTGAACAAGCAAAATACTCTCTCCATCTTGAATTCTGAAAAGTGTTCTGTCGACTTTGCCTTTGGTAAATCCATTTTCAGTTATAAATTGAGACAATGTATCATACCATGCTCTTGGTGCCTGTTTCAGTCCATATAAGGCCTTGTTGAGCTTGTACACCTTATCTCCAATAGTCTTCTGCTCAAAGTCTGGAGGTTGTTCAGCATAAACTTCTTCCCCCAATAATCCATTTAGAAAAGCACTCTTCACATCCATCTGATATACAGTGAAGTTCTTATGTGCAGCATAAGCAAGAAACATCCTTATTGCTTCCAATCTTGCAACAGGAGCAAAGGTTCATCAATCTTGCTTTGTTTCTAACCACAGATCCTTCCTCATTCATCTTATTTCTGAAAACCCATTTTGTGCCAATAACATTTTGATGGGTTGGCCTCTGCACCAATTCCCATACTTTATTTCTTTCAAATTGATTCAGCTCTTCGTGCATGGCTTGAATCCAATGTGTATCATCCAATGCCTGAGACACATCTTTAGGTTCTAACTGAGAAATAAAACAAGTGAACATTGCTTCATGTTGTGCTCTGGATCTGGTTCTTATGCCATTTCTAACATCTCCAATAACTAACTCTGGTGGATGGTCTCTCACCCATCTCACATCAGGTTGGAGCAAGTCAGCTGGATTCAGCCGTCTCACAGCTAAGTTGTCTGGAACAACTCTCTCATCTTCATTTAGCTGTAGACTTTCCAGCTGTCTTTGAGATTCAGCTATCTCATCTTCATCTGGGTTGATTGCTCTTACTTCAACTTCAACATAAGGACTCTTCTGCACAGTTGGCTGATTTATCTTGTCAGCTAACTCTTCAATGTCTTCTCCATTCACATTAGGTTCATCAAAAACCACATGGATAGACTCTTTTGTGACCACAGTCCTCTTATTCAGCACTCTATAGGCTTTGTTCTCAGCTGAGTATCCCAAAAAGATACCATCATCAACTTTAGTATCAAAAGCCTTCAAATTATCTTTGCCATTGTTATGGATGAAACATTTACATCCAAATATCCTGAAGTATCCAACATTTGGCTTTCTCCCTGTCCAAATCTTATAGGGAGTCTTGGTTAATTGCCTGTTGATCATGCATCTATTTTGAGTATAGCATGTAGTGTTAATGGCTTCAGCCCAAAATCTCTTATGCAATCCAGCTTCAGCTAACATGGTCCTTGCAGCTTCCTTGAGAGTTTTGTTCCTTCTTTCAGCTACTCCATTCTGCTGTGGAGTTCTTGCTGCAGATAACTCATGAGCAATACCATTTTCAACACAATACTGAGTAATTATCCCATTGACAAACTCAGTTCCTCTATCAGACCTTATCTTTATAATGGTTTGACTCTTTTCATTTTGAACTATTTTCATCAGCCGAGGTAACTTTTGCAAAGTTTCCTTCTTTTTGCACATGAAGATTGTCCATGTATATCTTGAATAATCATCTACCACCTTTAAGGTGTATTTCTTTCCACTTATGCTGGCTGGTTCAACTGGACCAAATAGATCCATATGCAACAGATGTAATATCCATGTTGAAAAAGGACTTGGCTTATCCTTGAATGAAGATTTTATTTGCTTTCCCATTTGGCATGCATCACATACAATTTCCTTCTTGTTACTGAGTCTAGCAATCCTTCCACAAGGTGACTCCTTGCAAGCTTGTTGATTGTCTTGAAGTTCAGATGACTCAGCTTCTTGTGCCACAGCCAACTTGATTCGGTTGTACTCTTTGCTAGCAGACAAGTGCTTGGTGTAGCAATAGACCAATCTACCACATACATATTCTTCTGTCTTGATCCTTGCAGCACTATTTCATTTGATTCAGCATCTTTGATCTGGCACACTTCCATATTGAATCCAACATTGTATCCCTTGTCACATAGTTGGTTGATGCTTAGCAGGTTGAAGTTGAGGCCTTCAACATAAGCAACATCTGTGATTTCCAATCCATTCTTCTTGATGGATCCTGTGTCTTTGATTTCCCCTGGAGCTTCATTTCCTCCAAATATAATTTTTGCACCTCTAATCTCCTTGAATCTTGACAGATTTTTCTTGTTTCCTGTCATATGTCTGGAACAACCACTATCCATGTACCAGGTTCCTTGGCACTCAGTTGTTCCTTGAACCTGCAATCAAGGAAATTAGTTTTTAGGTACCCATACTTGCCTGGGTCCTGAGGGGTTAGTGCTATAAGATGATCCAACCAACCTATAGCCAAAGAACTTGACTCTAAGAGGTTACCATCTATCAGTGCCATAATCACAGTGCACATTAGCAAATTGCTTGGGGGTTTTAGGTTCATACAACTGTCTCTTTTATGTGTATGCGCGTGTGTGTGTTTTAGCAACTGATAATAGCTTTTTTGCCTATGGAATGACCTTTGCTGAGGTTTAGGTCTTTGCCATTTAGGCTTATATTCCATTGGTCTTTGTTGATATTTCACATTGTTCTAATCAGCTTGGCTTGGATAGTTTTACCATTCCCAACATGTGTGTTTCTCTGATGAAGCTTCTGGGGTTTTTGGTAGCTCTGTTTGCTTTTCACAGAGTATTTTCTGTTTGGAGTTTGCTGAGGAACTCGACTGGATTTTTTCTCAGCTGTCCTTTCAACATACTCAACTGGCTGTTTTCCTTTACCTTTGTATCCAAGGCCAGTTTGTTTGTGATTGTGCTTAGGAGTGAATATGGGTGCAACATTTGGTGTTTTGGATTTTTGAGATGTTTCATTGCTTGAAGATCCTTTTTCCAAAATCACTCTTGGACTTTGACTGTGCACAAAGGAATTAAATCCTATGCCTGTCTTATCTTCACATTCCTTTTGGATCATGATAAGGTCATCCAAGGATTTGGGTGCCTTTGTAAATGAGGCAATCACATTCTTGAGGTCTTTTTCCCTCTTTTCTATAGCAGCTATCTCTGCTATCATTTTGGCATTCTCAGCCTTCAGCTTTGTGTTCTCATCAGCTATGTGACTTAGAGTACTCAGCTCATTAGTCAGCTGTGAGTTTTGGCTTTTAAGTTGGCTGTTTTCCTCATTTAAAAGTGTGTGTGAGGATTTTATGTGCTCAAAATCTTTCATCATTTTGCCTAATTAATCATAAAGATCAATAGGTGATGAAGTGTGTGTATCACAATCACTATCACTTGAATCTGAATGAGATGAGTTAGAGTGTACCTCATCTTCTTAATCTGGTTGATCTTGTTCTTTAGCCATAAGGCAGATCATGGCTTCTTCTTCTGAATCACTTGAGTAGTCAGCTTCACTAATCTCTGAGTCTGTTGCTTCTTTAGACTTAGTTGTCTCAGCAGTCTCAGCAGCCAACATGGCTTTCTTCTTTTCCTGTCTTCTTTCTCTGAAGACTTTTCTTTCATCTTCATTCATATATTTGTTAACTGGTGGATAGGAACAATCAACTGCAAAATGTCCTGGTTGTCTGCAGTTCCAACATAGGTTCTCAGCTCTTTGATCAGCTCTTTCTGTTCTTGGGTTATCAGCTCTCTGATATTCAACCCTTTGATGCTCAGCTCTCTTAGGTGACCTATCTTCCATTGAATTAGAGGGTGATGAATGTCTCCTGGAGGTTTCACCCTTGCTTCATTTATAGTTCTTATTGAAGAACTTGTTGAATCTTTTAACTATTAGGGCAATCTCCTCCTGGTCTATGGCTTCCTTTGGTTCAACTCTCTTCCCATCCTTGACTACCAGTGCAGCTGTCTTGGGTACATCTGTCTCCCCTTGCTCTTTTCTTCTCAGCTCAAACTCGTAGGCTTTGAGGTCTGAGAATATCTCATGGTTAGATGTTCTTGAGAGGTCCATGGAATGTCTCAGGGCCATACTCTTCATTTCCCATTCAACTGGAACGCTCCTCAAGATCTTCATACACATTTTCTTTTATGTGTATTCCTTCCCAAGAGCTGAAAGCTCATTTGTGATCTCAGTGAATCTTGCATCTAGGTGATCCATGGTTTCACCTGCAAGCATTTTAAAATTTTCAATTTTTTGAACATCAACAGACAATTTATTTTCTTTAATTTGTTCTGATCCTTCACAAATTAAAGTTAGCTTATTCCAGATTTCTTTTGCTATTTTGCAGGATTTGACTTTATTGAACATTGCTTTGTCCAAATTCTTGTAGAGTGTGTCCTTGGCCACATTGCCCAAGTTGCATCTCTTCCTATCATCATTTGTCCACTCAGTCCTTGGTTTTTCAACCATGGCTGGTCTTGCTTCAGCAAGAGCTTCTTCTCCTTCAGCTGCAGCTGCTCTTAATGCAACCGTGTTCACTTTCAATATTTGCAGTGGCCCATCCTCTATCACAAGCCACATTTCATCGTGTAGAGCAGATAGATGAGTCTGCATACGAATTTTCCAATCATCAAATTCTTCAACAGTGAACATAGGAATGCGTGTCAAATTTGCTTCCATGATAATAACTTTGCTAAAAATGAAAGATTTTGAAAATGCAAGTGTTTAAAACCTTTTTGAAAAGATAAAGATCTAGTACAGTAACCAGTGCGGAAGGCTCAATAAACTAACCGCTCTGATACCACTCGTGGGTCCCAAGAGGTGTGAGTAAGGTTTAGAAGGGGGGGTTGAATAAACCTTACCAACTTTTTGATTTTAGTCCTTTTAAAATTATAACAGAGGTAACTCAAACAGCTTAGTCCTTGAGGGACAGCTAAGTTGGTTATTCAGCTGAGTTAGCCACTCAACAGACTCGATAGAGCTATTGATAGAATAACTCGACTGTTTAACCTCGAACTTTAACTTGGCTGTATTGGTTTTATCAGCGGAAGACTTAACACCCTTGATTTGTTTTAAGCTTGTTTTAACACTTGATTTTTAAGCACTTGGTTATTAATCAGTTGGATAGCAAATATGAGTCTTTATCAGCAGATATGATGTAAGTATGCAAGAAAGTAAATATGTTGAAAAATAAATGACACGGTTAATTTTTATAGAGGCTCGAAGATGGGGTAATTCATCTACTCCTCTCTTCTCCAACTCCTGAAGGGAACCACTATGTAATAGATCTGTTTACAAAGTGGTCTACAGTCTAGACACATCCTTGATCACACAGCTGGCTTCTCTTCCGACTCAGCTTCTTCACAGGGCAGCTGCGTTGCTAATTCAGCTCACTTTCTCAAGCTCTTGGATTTGTTCATGAAGCCCTCCAATAACTTGATACTGGTTCGACCTTGAACCTTTCTACGATCCTCCTTGGAAAGTAGACCCCTTTTGATTCTTCAAAAGTTTTCTCTTCAACATATTTGAAGTTGTCTTTCCTTCACAGCTTTGTGTTGGATAGATTTCCTTCGAGTTTCAGGCTTGAGAATTTGCTTAAATATACTTGAGAATATTTGCAGGTTAGATGCTCAAAGTAAAGCTTGCTTGTTCGTGGTTCAGGTAACCTTTTCTCAATGAGTTTCCTCAGCCTTTTATAGTGAACTTTTGAAATTTTGCCCGTTGAAGAGATAGGCTAATTTCAAAAGTCACTTGTGTTCGTTGGCTTGTCTTGTTGCAGTCCTTGATGTTGACATTTCCTCGTATTTAAAGTCTTGCAGCATTGCAGCGTATCTGACACTTGGTGCATTGCTTTCCATTGGTTTGTTCCTTTTGCACACAACTGGAACTAATACTTTATCTCTGACAACTTTAACATGTTACCATTCTGAGTAACATTCTTGACTTTCATCAACGGATCTCGTTCGGTTGTCTTGACTTGATCATAGTCTTTTATTTCCCAGGTGACTTGAGTTAGCTTCCAATCTTTGGATGACTCATCTGTCACTTCAACTTGAGATTGGCTTCTTGAGTTGACTTGACTGACTCTTCACACAATTGTTTCACAGCTGATACATCTTCAGTCGAGTTCTTGACTTTCTTCTTTGCCATACTCAACCGTCTTACAAATGTGAGTCTTCACTTGATCTCCAAAGTTGACTTCTTACATTTCTAGCATAGCCGACTTGACTCGGTTTTTCCAGCCCTATCTATTACAATACAAATTACAAGGAAAATGGGGTGCCAACTTCCTAGTTTAAGTTTTACATAAAGATCGGTCAAAATCTATAAAATAAATTTCCTAACAAAGTCGATGGGGAGAAATTGATATATGACACATATCGTTTGACCACCACCGATGAGTATCACATGGAGTACTTACAGCATTTCGATGCCATCACCCAGCAACATCAACAAATGTACAAGATGATGTCTCGTATGGACCAGTGAAACATCTCACAAGGCCACTGCCATCCACCTCCACCACCTTAGTGATATATGTAAGCACGTATTACGCATTCCTCTTTCTTTTTGATAATTTCCTCATATGTTCGGACGAAGCATATTTTCGATTTAGGGGGTTGTCAAGGATGCGTAATTTAGTACTTTCTTGCATTTAGGACTGGATGTAGAGCACTTGCATTTTAATTTTCAAAAAAATTCATTTTTTGTTTATTTTTATTTTTTGTTTACTTTAGCACGTTTAATTAATTTTTGTGTGCACTTATAATTTTACTATGAATATTTTATGGCATGGGATAACATACTTGTGGGAATAATGTAATAAATTGTTAGGAGAAAACTTATTTATTTGCTTGGCATGTGTTAAGAAAATTGGGTATTTGAACATGTTGCGAAAAAACAAGCTTGTGAGCTTTTGTGCCTTAAATCGCTTTATATTATGCAAACTTATTTTTTCTTGAGTGTGTCATTCATGATTGATAGAATCGTAGAACTTGCTCGTATCTTCATTGAAGCCATGTGTGTGTGCAATTTTTGAAAATGATCTAAGGCCATCTTTGTTTAGCCTACTTAGCCTAAAAAGTCTACCTATGAACTCATGATTCCCTAGTTAGCCAATTTTGAGCCAAAACTAATATTCTGAGCCACATTGATCTTTAAAATTTATATGTTTTTATCCCTAAAATTTCTTGAGCTTATAGAAAATGAATAAGTTTGGTGGAGATGTGGTGAAAATTTATGAAAAAAGAGAGGAAGTTGGCAAAAGAAAGAGAGATGAGTAGTACCTGGGTAAATATACATGAAGCTCGAAAAAGAAAAAAAATATATCTCTGAAAAAGAAGAGAAAAATCGAGCAAAGCAAAAAGGAAGAATTCTGAAAATTTAAAAAAAAAAAGAGCTCGAGGCTAAAGAAAAAGAAAAGAAGGCGAAAAGGCCTAAGAGAGCTTGAGTTGAAAAAGAAAACTGATATTATGTTGAAATTGGGTTGGTGACTTGCAAGTCTGTAAGCTTAAATTCTATTTGCTCAAGTCAAGTCACTTAATCCAAATTTCCCTACCCTTACAAAAGAGCCTACATTACAACCTAATAAAAGTCCTTTTTGATTCTTATATTGTGCACACAAAAGTGGTAAAGATGTTAGACGATTTGCAAGCCTATGGTAGTTCTACTTTCACTGAATTGAATTTGAGCGTAAACACTTACCATCACTTTTGAGAGTAGAGTGATACACTGTTTACTTGTGAGTCGTGATGTCAAGTACCCGAGAGAGTATTAATTATGCCGAGTTTATGAATAATGACTTCTTGATGATGAATTACATGGTTTCTTTAAGTATGAAGTCAAATACTATTTAATGTTCATAGTGTTCTTGGGTGTCATTCGTTTTTACCCCTTATATTGTTTTTCTAAATTTGCTCGAGGACGAACAATGCTTCAAGTGTGGGGGATTTTGATGTGTGTAAAATATACGTGCATTTTGGGGCTTCAAATGATATATAATTGATGCATTTGCACGCATATTTACTATGTTTTTACTATGTATCCTTAAAAGGGCATGATACTGCGTATTCTTGTAATTCTTGCAGGAAACGGAGCTTAAAATGAAGAAATATCAGTTGGAATGCCAGGCTAAGATTGACGAATGCGAAGAGAAGATCAAAATGACGAAAAAAGTGGACAAAAACACTTCACATGGCTGGACCGTGTGGTGTCACACGGCCGTGTGGAGTGCCGGTGTGAAAATCACACGGTTGTGTGAAGTTGGATTGAAAATAGAGAACGGAACAGGCCTACACGGCCAAATCGTGTGAAGTCACATGGCCGTGTGGGAAAGAGAAACAAATCACACAACCTGGCCATGCAGCATCACATGCCCGTGTGAACAAGGCCTCAACCCAGCACCACACAGCCATGTGGTCCCACACGGCCTGGCCGTGTGGGAGTCTGTTTGATGCATTTTTCAAACACCACACGGCCTGGCCGTGTGGGAGCCTATTTGATGCATTTTTTAGTGTTTGCTTCCCATTCAAACTCATCAAATAACACATCAAAGAAAAGGGGACCAATGCTTGCACGAAAATACATCACTTCATACAGAGAAAACACATCAAATAACACAGGAACAAAGGAATCGAAGAGCTTCTGAGAGCAAAAGGCTAGGTCGCGAAGGACATTTTCGCATCTAGGGAGCACAAGAGCTTCGAGGGCTTGGAAGGGGAATCCATCCTGACAAGAAGGGGTTTTCTTTCTATGTCTAATAACTCTTGGTTGTGTTTATATGATTTCTAAATATTGATTCGAATTTGTCTATGAGTTTGTAATCAATGTTTGGCATAATCGAAACTGTGGATTTGTATTAAATATGATTACTTGTTTTCTTAATTAATTCATGTTTTCTATTTTATGAATTCCAGTGCTTATTATTTAATTGCTTTTTATTTGATCAATAATTAGCATGTCATATTTGTTATTGCAAAATTCGGGAGATGAGTTCTAACAAAGACGAAAATCGAATTCAGACATAAAACAGGTGTGATAATTGTTTGTGGGGACTCATTCAATTCACAAGTCTTTTGGGAGTTAATAAGAATTGTAACGATATGGGAGGACTACAATTGTTATTAATCAATTGTTTATTCACCGCCCGGAAGGGGTAGTAGACTAACTTAGGAATTGAACCCATAGAATTGCATGAATTGGTTTTTAAAACTTTATTCGCATTTAATATTGAAGAAGCATGTTGAGATTATGTGTCTAAGGTTGCTCCTAAAGATGTTGAAAATACTTATGGGGTTCACAAATTTATTTTATTTATTTTCTTTATTTTTTTTAGTTTTTAGTTAGATAAATTATTCAATTTTCGGTCGCTTCAATAAAATTGGAATACGATGTTATTATAGCCTAAGTATTTCGAGATTCAATCCCTGAGGAATACGACCTTGCTTGCCATTATTCTATAAAGTACACTGTACACTTGCAGTTGTATGAACCAAATTATTTTTGGCGAACAACGGTGAGAATTAGAACCGAACACACGGTGACAAGGACAATGAAGAGTTAGATGTACAATCTCCTCGAGACAAATGCAAGGATTGACGAGGAAGAAAGGGCTCATCTTGAGCCCATACAGGAAGAAATGATTTGATAATGTTATCTCATGCATATCCCAACATACGCAGAGAGGCAACGAATTTGGAGATCCTGGAAGCCGAGTTTTGCTAGAGATCAATTCGAAAAGCCCACAATTCATTGAGGAGGAAGAATACCTCCTGGAATTTTTGGGAATGTTGGTGTTCGAACAGGTGATAGATGAAGATTGATGCACCAATATTCTTTTTTGAGAAAGGAGGACGAGAAAATTAAGGCCATTGAGAAAGCTAAGGCGGTTGAGGAGTCCAAAAGCCTCACATTTGTGCTTTCACGGAAGCCTCGAAAGTTCCTTTACTGACCCACCACTAGCAATGAAAGCAATGTCGAAGTGCTGACGCCGATGATCGAGTAGAAAAGATGGAGCTTAAGTAAGCACTAAAAGAGTCCAAGGAGATGCATGAGCAGACATTGACAGGGGGCCCTGGAGAGTCTTCATCAATTCAAATCTCTCCTACCCCTAACATTTTGGAGATGGTGAGGACCATTAATGCTTTAACCTCACCATCGCACTCGAAAGGATAATCCGGGAAGGATGGCGATGAAGCTAAGGAAGGTGTTGAAGAGGGCACCTTAGCCGAGCCTACCCCCTGAAAAAAGGTGTTGAGACACCCGCCTACGGTCGATCACTCAAAAGGACAAACAATCGAGTCTCAAGTTTCGGTGATCCCTGCTCATGCTCATGACTGGTGGTGCGTCGGTGAGGGGGAAGCGAGAACACAACAACCGGGTTGGAGGAGGCTGTGGGAGACCTCACAAGTTTGAAGATAGGAGGCGAAGATGTGAACGAATCAACAAAGATAGTGGGTTAACAAAGCTCGGATGGTTGATTGTCTGCAGGCCGATGAAGATCTTTGATGCAACTAAGGCAAAGGATGGACAGGAAGCAAGGCGATTGAGATCGTTGGCTCACGAAAGTGCAATCCAAGAGGTTAAGACCTCGAAGGATACCACCAAAGACCCTAAAGCAGCTCTGTCTGTTTGAAGGGATTGTCCAAGACCTGCTTTGCAAGTGCATCTCATGAAGGGAATGTTGAAGGCCCCACAACGGTGGAGACTGGCTGCTAAGGGTAATGAAGGCCCAAATGAGGTTGAGACTTCCTTGGGTAAATCAATGAAGAAGAAATGCCGACTTCTCAAGCGTAGCTCATCTTGAACATGAAGAAATTAATGTGGTGCATGACGCTCAAGAAAATGTCTCTATGGAATTTCTTGACACGGATGATGAAGCTTAGTCCGCTCAAAAAGACAAACCGGAAGAGGACCCGGAGATTGAGGAGGTTGTGACACAAATAAGAAAGGCAAGTGAGAAAGCCGCCATTTCCAATTTCACTTTGGTTGATGGCCCACCCATTATGGTGCCATCACCAACCCCGACATTCTTTGAGGTGGTTGAGAACAGGTAACTCAAAAGGAAATACAAACTGAGACCAATGAAGCTGTTGAGACAGCTGAGGATCAGTCAGCTCCGCAGGCTAACACAACTGCGAATGTCGATGATGCTGAAACAACTGAGGCACATAGAGCTAAAGCAAGCATCAAGGGAAAAGAAAAAGCTCCTGGAGGAGAAGTGGGAGAAATTCCTTTGGTTCGAGATGATTAATTTGCTGAGTACTTCCCATTTGTGGCTAAAGTACCATTGGAGACAGAGTTCGCTGATGAAAGTGCCAAGTACACTATGAGCATTCCTCCTGATGAATTTGAAGCTCCAGACGATCGTATATTTGTGCCGTTCGGATTTGACTTCGATTTTATATGGCCAAAAAAGCAGTCCGTTGATTTAGCTGACTTTCGAAAAGCCTTCAAGGCTATTTGTGCGTTGAAATAGAGAATATGGGGAAATGATTTGCTGCTCTGAATCAACGGCTAGATAATCATGATGAAACGATTTCTGGAGATATCCGAGGTACATTCTGAGGATCAGGGAATAGATAGCTCAGACTAAGGTAATCAGGCGAGAACAAGTCAGCTACTTCAAATCGCTATTTACAAAGTTAGTGATTTGGAGTGCTGAAAAATTTCAGCAGAGGCAGAGGGATCACATTTTCAGTATGGACCAGTCATACAAAATCGATATGGAGTTGTTGAAGCTCAACACAAGGCATACCTTCTAAAATCTGAAGCCAACATGCGCACTAAGATGATGGTGATGAACGCAGAGATGAAGATAATTGCTGTTGAAATGAAGGCTCTGCGATCGGAACATAAAGCAACACACTCCACATCTCATGAAAAACTCGACCTTATCCTGGGAAAACCCTCTTAGCCGACTCTCCCTGGTGATGATGATACCGAAAAGGGGGAAGATAGTAGTAAGGGGAAGGAAGTGAAATGAAGAAGACTACCCTGAAGATCATTTTTGCAAAAACCCAACAAGGCTCATCCACTAGCTCTCTCAATTCACAGCTTCCACAGGGCTTATCAGCTGAAAAGAAAGCTGAGTTAGCTCTCAAGAAGTCCAGAGAAGCTATCGAAGCTGACTTTGCCAAAGTTGAAGAAAGGCAACATGGTCGGATAGAAAATTTGAAAGCCAAGTTCGATGGACCCCCAACAGGGTTACTTAAAGAATCTGCAGTAGTAAAGCTCCCTCAAGAAATTGCTCCCGCTCCAGATGCAGGGTCAGAGCTAAGATCGTTGGAGGAGTTCCAAACTCTCCAGTTAGAAGGATTTTTTGAGAAGTTGACCCTTGAGCAGGCATGGGATCTACACTGGCAAAAAGGCTTAGAGATCTGCAAAATCAACTATGAAGCAGCAAAATGGAGGAAATAGTCAATAGACTCCAAGAGCACAGTCTACTCAGTATACTCAGAGGGGATGAGCTTCTTTTGGAAGAGGAAAGGGAAGAAGTGGTGGAAGTGGGGAGGACTCACCAAGCGCGCTAATGAATTACACCAATGTTAATCCCTTGAAGAAATATCATTTATACTGGGATGGATTCAATGAACTTGCTAACAGAAACATTGCCAGAAAGAACGTTGATGCAGCTAAGAGGCAAGAATTGGAAAACAGAAGGCAACAATAAGAATGGGAAGAGAGACAGAGAAGGGAAGACCCAGCTACAAAGAGAGCTTATGAATGAAAGAAGAAGGAAGAAGAGGAGAAGAAAAGAAAAAGAGCTGAAGAGGACAAACAAAGAGCTGATGAAGAAGCTAAGAGAAGAAGGAAACAACAGAGGCGTTGAAGACTGTTGTGAACCCCTTCATGTTGTATCTTACTTAAATGTAAATACACATATATTTGTAAGTACTTTGTATATTGTTGTTTATTATACATTGTAAAGCTTTGTAAAGTGCAAGAATGATATGTTCAGTAAAATGACATATTCAATACAATCATTCTTTGTAAATGCACAATTTACTTTGCTATTTTTATTTAAGTTTTGCGAACATCAAAAAGGGTAAAATTGTTGAGAAAATTAAGTAATAGATTTTGATGATACCATGTAAAGCATGGATTAGGAAGTTGGCACCCCAATTCAACTGTAAATCAACTTGTAATAGATAGGACTTTGTAAGCTGAGTAGAAGCAGCCAAGTTGAAGACTGTAGGACTCAACTGAAGATCAAAGAGAAGACCCAACTGTATGGCAGCTGAGTGAAGTGAAGTCAAGTATCAGTCAAGTGACTGAAAAGTTGTCTTAGTCAGCTGACTGACATCAAAGTCATTCCAAGATCATTGGAGTTGATTGTCAAATGGGTTATGTAGAAAAAAAATCAAAGAAAGTTGAAGAGATCCGTTGTCAAGCAGAGTCAAGTGTTTGCTGGAAATAGGCATGTGCCAGACTGCCTACATTAAAGTTGTTTTCTTTGAAAGAGTGCAAGGGGTCTAATCTCCAAGGTTGAAGAGGAAAACTTATTTAAGAAAGGGGTCTAATCTTAAGGTTGAAGGAGGTGTACATAAGATTCTAGAAACCAAAAGATAAACATGTTGAAATGGAGTTTGAAAAACATCTATCTCTTCAACGGATTCATTTTGAAGCCACTATAAAAGGCGAGGATTCAATTGAGAGAAGGTTATGGAACCCAAGCAACTATGAAAAAGCAAGCAAAATAGACACTTTGTGCAAAGAAAAGCAATATCTATCAAGCATTCAATTCATTTCCATTTGTAAGAAAAGTCAAACATTACTTAAGGAATTACCTTCATTTGTTGAAGAGGAAAACTTATTTCAAAGAACAAGGGTCTACTCTCCAAGGTTGAAGAGGAGGTGTAGTAAGATTCTAGATAGAACTATAAAAGGCTTTAAACATGTTGGAGGTTACTTTCTTGAACATTATTATTGTTGTTTATTAATTTACTTAGTCAAGCTGATAATAATGAAAAAGCTTAAATAAGTGTTGAAATATTTATTCAAAACAAAGTCCTAGGGTGAAAGTTACTTAGTGGATTAAAACCAAGTTAATCGATTATTTAAAGAGTTATCCTCGAATCAATAAAAGTTATACTTTTATCAAGATACTTACTTTCTTGCACATTATTATTGTTGTTTGTTAATTTACTTAGTCTAATAATAATCAAGCTTAAATAAGTGTTGAAATATTTATTCAAAACTAAGGGTGAAAGTTTTCATTGTTAAAAACCAAGTTATAACGATTATTTAAAGAGTTAATAAAAGGAGTTAAAATCGACAAAAAAGTTAGTGGCTAACTCTATTCAATTCAACCCCCCACCTTTAGACTTTACTTATCACCCCTTGGGACCTATAGAGCCTGCAAATTTTAGTCTGTTTAACACCGAGCTTTTTGGCCTCGGAGTGTTTAGCCATGGGCTAAACGGGCTTGTCCGTCGGTTAACCGAGTTGGCCCCCTATCAGCTTACAAATTTATTATTATTTTTTTTATTTTCTAATTAGCTGGAACTTTTAAGCCTGAAAATAATAAAAAGACAAAAGGCGTTATAGTCTTTGACCTAAATGGGAAGAAATCTCATAGTTTTCTTTGAAAGAATTCTTTTAAATGTGCAATGTTTTACAATGAAGAGATTATGATTATGGGTGTTAATTTCGGACCCGACACGCACTACAAGCAATTTGCACAATACCAACGTAATTTTCAGTCGGTAACACCTAATATTCTATGGGTGCATTACCGATGGATTTACTGACTGGAAAATAACACCGGCAAATTTGTCATCGGTAATAGGTTACCAACGGAATTCACATCTGTAGGCAAATTACCAACGGATTTACTGATGGAATAGTTTAACTAATTCTACCTATAATGATCATTGAATCTATGAATTGTGGTGACATTTTGTTCACGAATTACCAACGGCTTACCGATGGAATTTACCGACAGATTTATCGATGGATTCTATATGTCATTAATGTGTTTTTTTGGACTTTACTGACGGATATCTATCTGTCGGTAATTTTTGCTTTCTCAGTTTTTTACCGAAAAATTTTTTCCGCCGCCAATTTTTCTGTGTTTTTTCTTCCTAAATTTGGCAATTCATATCCAATGTGCACATATAACTTTACCCAAAAACACAATAAATTCACAAAAATATCAAATTAAAACAACAATATCAAATTCTTATTTTTACATCATTGTTAAATATTCTAATAAATCAAATTCGAAGGGTCATCAGGTCTGGGCGGTGTTTGTGTCGGAGTTAGCTGCAATCCATGTCGCTGCATGTCTGCCAACATCTGTTGAATTTGTTGCTGCATTTGCTGTTACATCTGCTCAAACCGCGTCTGTTGAAACTCATGTATCTGTTGTCTCAACTGCTGGCTCTCAGCCTGTGAAGATGAAGAGGCACCGCCATCACCCTTTTGGGTTAAAAAAATGTGGCATACCTTCTGTGCCATATATCCGTTGCTCTTGACCCATCCATCGCATCCGGATAAATCCGATTCATGTCGGGCTCCTCTCCGATCTCTCGTGCCTCACTTGCACGCACGTTGCTCAACCTCAAGCTTTTCGAAAAAAATATAACAACTTAAGTATATGCAAAATAAGATACAAAATATAAGTATTGATAATTATTTTTAAACTTACAATGTAATCCTAGACTTCTCGTTAATATACGAGCCATACCACTTCATATGTGTATGTTTAAAACACTCATACGCATTAGATCTTGACGATCTACTTACGTTTGCATGAAAAACATAAATTCATATATGTACATATATACACAATAAAAAGCTGCAAATGTTTTAAAATAATATTAAATTTACTTACTATGGCTTGAGCATGTTCAATCATCGAGCAAGAACCACCCATGTGCTTAGAAAGACTTGATCCGAGTCCCCCCAGCTCACTTTTCTTGTTAATGTTATTTGTTTACGACTTTGCCATGACATATGGATGCCTCCAGTAAGCCCGCCCCACTCGTCATGTATCCTCGGACAAACAATGTGACTTCCTGCCGGTCCTTTCGGCTTCATGGCGTTGACCATATCACTATACCACTTCCCGGTATGTGACATGAATACACGATGAATCGGTGACTCATCCGCTAGGTCCCACCTATAATATTTATGCAACTAAGAATAATTAATTAAGTAACAACTAAAGTTTAAAGATTTGACAACATTTTCCTTAAAAATTGAACATGCCAACAAGTCCAACATATCCCTTCACAAAGACTTACAAAACTCACAAATTCAACAATTCAACATATTCCAACATCCAACAATCATGCACTTAAAAATAACATATCTCAACATGCAATGATCATGAATTAAAAAATAACTTAAACAACATATCCCATCATAATGAACGCTGACATATTCTAAGTTAATTAATTTACCTTAAATTCCGAGAAGTACTCGTCCTTCTGACTATCTGGGATGCTCCTCCAGTTGTATCTATTCTGGTGGATATTCTACTGGAAGATCTTAGTCATATTGCGTGAAGTGGTCTCAGACCACAATCTACAAAAATGTGTTTACATTTATATTATAATTTTTTGAAATATGAAAGAAGAAATGAATAAACTCGTATTTAAGATAAATATACATGTCACCATGTATGTAACTCTCCTCAACAGTAGGCACACGTTGTGCTTTTGTGGCAGAAGCGGAGCTCCAAGAGTCGACATCAGATGATGGTGTAGCTGCATTCAAATCCATCGCATCTCCCTCGTCTACAGGTATAGACGAAGGGACATGCCGGTATGACGCAAACGAAGAGTCATCCCTTTATCTCCGACCACATCCTCGTATGCCTCAAGATCCTCTACCTAAAGAATAAATATGTATATTCATTTGTAGTTTACATGAACATGGAATGTGAATTAAAAAATACATAAAGTAAACATGTACTATAATATTTATATATGTGAAAAAAAATAAACAGAACAGAGCTATACAATATGAAGTTGTCTAACTAACCTACACATGGACATCGTCCGCTTATTGATCTGTTTCTTGACCGCATCTCTAGCTCATACTCATCCTTGTATGTTTCTTGATCTCTCTCTACCTCATCCTCCGTGTCTACCAAGTCATCTCTAAGTTCTATTATTATCAACTGGATCGTGCAAATGGACATAAATGCTCCGCTTGTACATAATGTTTCGTATATATGATTTCCTATTGAAATGAAGTAGAAGGCGTAGTCGACTCAATTGATTCTATATTAGATCTAGCCTTTATCTTACACACTCGCACACCAATGTATCTTGTCGCATTTCAAACTTGGATATGTGCAATAGTAAGCGTAGCATGAATAGCTAGCATAAAATGGCTCACATCGATGATTGATTCTACCCATATGATTAACCTCTACGAGCTTATATTGAGGATCAACCTTTGTGCCCAATGTTATTCAATCAAACCACTCACATTTGAACAAACTTGACACGAACCAAGACGAAATTAATGTGTTATGAGTCAAGTTTCATGGTCCGCCGAAATCGGTCGCACCCAAATAACTCGTCAATTAAACAAGTCGGGTTCGGGGTCAACCTAGTATGACCCATTTAACCCGTCTAACCCATTTGTGAATTTTAAAAAAATTAAGTAAATGATTAATTATACGGAAAAAAATTAAGACATGTTCTTAAAAATTAAATTCTAAAACCTCCTTAATTATGTATGTTATTATTTTGTATGTTGCCCTCAAAATATGATAAGTATGTAATGTTATTATGGTAATTATGTTATTGCAATTTGAATGTTGTGAATTGTGATATTTTTGTTTGACCGAATAATGTGTTATAGTGATTGATTTTAAAATTTTAAATTTATTTATTTGAAACTATTAAGTGTAAATAAAAATAATTTTATTATACGGGTTAAATGGGTCGGATCAGGGTTATCTCGTGAAATAAATAGGTTGGGTGTGGGTTCAAAGTTTCGACACGAATAATTAAACAGTCGGGTCGGGGTTGGCTAGTCGATCCACTAACCCCGAACTCGGACCCAACCCAATTGACACCCCTACTTATGATGTATAACCTTATTGAAAATAAGAATTTTTTTTTCTTTCTTTAATGCTCATATATAGACTTTTTCTAATTTAAATGACATGCATGCGATTAAATTGAATGAATTGAAAAATTCTTTGAAATTAAATGAACTTTAGCAGATACAAACGATATTTTTTTTTTTATAAATTATGTTATTTAAAGTAACAAGAATTCCTTGTTTGTTCTTTTATATATTATTAGATGAAGAAAAAATGAAAGATGATATTTTTTCCAAGGAGGATCAAATGTGATTGAGGATGATACTTGATTAATATTTACTTAGTTGTGCATTCAAGTCGTACATGTATGATTTTATTTAATCATGAAGTTTAAAGTTTGAATGTCTCGAACTTTAGGCTTGTATGATTTCCTCATTGGAGAATTTCCAACCTTTTCGTGTTTGAAATATGTAAATCATGTTTGTTTTACCCAATCCCATTAGAAATATTCCATTTCCAAATTCTTATTTTACAATCTCAACTCTATATTCTCAATTCTCACACATACATACTCAATTTTGATCCTATATTACATAATCGGGACCTACACTACATCCACATAAATGATCATTTTCAAATTAAATATTAAATGTTGGTTCCACCACTATCAATTTTATCCAATTATATATTATTATTTTTCTACCAACATCACTCATGGGGCCCCACAATTTATATATTATATAAATTATCATCTCATCACAATTTCAATAACAAAATTCAAAACAACATTCTAAACCAAAAATATTTCCAAACTTTCACCCTATAAATTCTACATCAATTTTTTTATAATTAAACATATTTTCACTTTTGCACAATTTTCAATAAAAAATTGAGATTTTATCTCAATGGGATGAAAATTGACTTTTCTCATTGGAATGAAAACCATACAACCATAAGATTTGGTCCATGTAATGTAACTACTACAAACTTTACGTGGCTTTTATTAATATGAATCATTTAGTTTGTATATGTAGTTTGAATGTTAATGTTACATGTTTTAATTTGAAATTTTAGATTTAAATATAAAGTTTTAATTTTTTTGACTTATAACTTGTTAGTGGTCTGTTTTGTCTAGAGCCAGCCGGCTAGAGTTAAAATTAGGTCCATAATATTGTCAATCTATTTAATAGTGCCCGATTAACCCAAAGCCCATTTAGCCCAAAGAGCCAAGCCCACTATGGCTGACCCGAAACTGCTTGGGCCAGCCCGTTTATCTTACACACGCCTCTTCAATTTCCTGGCTCTTTATTTTCGTTCACCCCACCGCTTCAGTTTACTCTCTCTCACTCTCTCTTCTCCTTTTATTTAGTGTTTCTTCTTCAGGGAGCCCGCGTAAAATTATGATGTTTATGCACAAAGGAAAGGAATCTTGAGAATTCGTCGGCGCGCAGCGGAGAGCTATGCAAAACGACGGTTTAGGGGCAGTGGCGGTGGAGGTGAACATGGGGCCCACAAAGCGGACGCGGCGGCCGAACGTTAGATTACACCAGCCCTATTACGAGAACCCCCGCCACCGCAAGCTCCAGCGGCAATGGAAGGCTATCAAGAGAGATTCCAAAGGAGCCAAAAAGCCTCAAACTGTCAAAATTACGCATGCTAAGAATAAGAAGAACGATGGCGTGAGTGACAGTAGTAAGGGTGAAGCAATGGAGGGCTTCAATTTTGATGATGATGTGGCGATTGGGAATTGGAAGAATTTCAATGCTGCTAACAGGGATAGGGATTTCAAAAGAAAGAGAGTCAGGCCCTCCAGTTCCAAGATAAAATCTCGTGAAAATGAAGATCTGAAAATTCAGAATTCTCCTTTGTCTAGTGGTGGTGAGAGTGGGAAACAAGGAGAATGGAAAGAGGAAGAAGAAGATGGTGATGGTATCAATAGCAATTTAGTAGTAGAAAATTCGGAGCCATCTAGCCCGAATCACTCGTTTGGTAATGATGATGGAAATAAAGAATTGAGTGATGATAACAATAATGTAGGTGGGAATGAACACACAATAGTGCAGAGGGGATTGAGGAATGGTCTGGATTCGAATGAAATGGGAGGGGATGTGAGGATCAGAGGAGATACGAATATGGATGGCGTGAGGGCGTGGTTGAACCAATTGGGGTTAGAAAAGTATGCACTCCTGTTTGAGATTCATGAGGTGGATGAGGAGGTGTTAGCCTACTTGACTCTTGAAGATCTTAAGGATATGGGAATTAATGCGGTTGGGCCGCGGAGGAAAATGTATTCTTCCATCCAGAAGCTCAGTAAAGAATTCTCGTGAATTTGGTGGATTGATAATGCCAGGACATCTTTGGAGAAGGCTTTTGGCTTAAAAACTAGCAAGGAAGGAGTATAGAAGTGGTAATTTGGTACATATGTAGTTCAAATTTTGTCGGATAATTTTCTTACTGCCTTAGTTTGCTAATTGCAGTAGTTGGGAGGTTATTTTGTTTTGCGTAGAATGTCTTAGATTGTCGATGCAAGTTAGTAGGGCATATGTTTCTCTAATTATGGTAGTGATTATCTTATGGTGCAGCTTTAGACTAATGTTAGTAACAATAGTTGGTCTTGCTTATGATGCTTTTCATCCTCATATTGAGAATGCCTTGTGTTTGTGTCGCTTTATAATTGGTGCACTTTGTGTCTAACCTTGTGGACCGCATGCTTTCTCTGCCTTCCGTTACATGATGTTTATGTGATATCTTTTAATTTAGCAATTGAAGGTGCTAGAGGAATTTGATATTAGGCAAACTTGAGCTAGTGTGAATCAAGACTTAGAGGGCACTACAGTATGAGTAGGCTTTAACATGAATGTTTTCAATGTGGTGGCTCACCTTATGAGCTACAACAGACTGTGATTGCATGCTAGCCAAAACCTTTTTGAATCTTGTCCTATGGTTGGAATTAGTAAACCATTAACCTTTAGAATCTTTATGGTGCATACTATAGAATTCCACTGCTCTATCAAAGTACTAGGCCATAATCAAACTTTTCAAACCCTGGCCCGAGAGTTATCTGCCGACGGTGCTGTTTGTTATGATCAGCTGCTGTTTCAAATTTTCAGTGAGGAGACTGTACTTTCAGGATTTGGATACGTTGAAGTTAAACCGAAAACTTAGTAGATCTTGTCTATATCTTAAATATCATGTAGGAATCGAATTTTACTTTTCCACCTGATGACCGGCAAGAGCGAAAATGGTCAAGAAGCTTCTGTATTGACCATTGTAGTAAACACATGATGGTACATGTATGTAGAAGCCTTGGATTGTTCACTGACAATATTTTGTAAACCAGTACCCCTTTCTATTATAGCTTTTAGATGCAATGCAAATATCCCTGAGGTTGTTAAATCTGGAAAAAGGAAAAAATTCGAAATGTCTACTAGAGTCAGCTATAATTCATGTTCGATTGTGTTGCATGTTTCGTGATCATTAACATTTTCGTTATTCTTTACAGGAGTTCTAGACCACTTCCATTTCTTGATCCTCATTGTTAGTTTGTTACTGGTTCATTTATCTGGTGAAATATGTGCGTCTATGGTTTACATTTTGATGGTTAGTTTGGACATGTTTGTGGACAGCAGGATTGCAGCCAAATGGTCGAAGGGGTATTTTTGTAATTCAGGAATTTAGTTGATTTATTTTTTTAATTAGGTTAAATCTCAAGTAATTTTGCCATGATTCCTTTAAGCCACTACACCAAGAAGATGGACCAGACGTCGTGGCACTTGACAATATTTTTAGACAAGAAGGTAACTGTAATATTTTTACATATATAAAGGGGTGACTGCAATGTTTTTGCTTATGAATGGTACAAAGTGTAATGCAAAATCAAATCTCTCATGTGGACTTTTGTAGTTTAAAAAATTTCTAGGTTGTTTTGTTATTAGCTTCAACTGGGGGTAGTTTTTGTAATTATTGCTTAAACAAATGCTGGTAACCATACTAAACCTCCTTGTGGAGACTTTTTTTGTTTTTTTTTGAGGAAGTCCTTGTGGAGACTTTAATGATCTCTTCTAACAATTAATATATCTCCTCATCAATCCAGCTTAACTCCCTCCAATTGCTGTTTCTTAGGCTCAGCAGGAAAGTATTTTACACCTACCATATCTCCTACTATGCTCATTACCTGATACAAAATACACAGTTTCAAGTTTAAACTAAAGTATGTAGGTCAAAAATACATGTTAAGATGGCTGGAAAGGATAAATTAAACTCGAAGGTAAATAAAACAAGACTCAAACCTCTAAAGCTTTAATAAGGTCTTCCCTTGTGTGTGCGGCAGAAATGCATATGCGTGCGCGTGCCAATAGTAAAGGAGTGGCCGGAAAAGCAACCGTCACAACAGCCACCTTCATTGCATTCTCACAGGTCACCACAGGAAAGAAAACTTACAAAAGGTGAAATACAAAAAAGGGTTTAATTATAAAAACTGCCCTTAACGTTTAGCTTAATTACAAAAACTCAATTATTTTTCCAAATTACAAAATACCTCATTGACACAAGTTTCCCTATTTCAACTTGCAGTTCAAGAGGACATCTGCAGGTAAATACAAACCTCAAGAGGGAATTTGTAACACTTTTAAGGGCATAATTGTAATTTTGAAAGATAATTGCGTTTTTTGTAACTATGGTAAACCTGAGGGGTTGTTTTTGTAAATATTTCTTGAAAGACTTAAGAAAACAAAAAGAGAGATGATCGATCATTCATCATCAGAGAATGGAACTAAACTAAGGGAAGAAGGGTAAGCAAACGACAAGAATGCTTACATTCCGTTTGAGGCACTCTCGCGAAAATGCAGGAATTTTTGCAGGATTATAGAGCATTATTGGAATTATAGGGGAGTCATTATCACCCAAAACCTCAAATCCCATTTTCCGCAATTCGGATCGGAAAAAGTTGCTATTCTCGCGAAGCTTTGCTAGTTTCTGAGGCCCTGCATTCACAAAAAGCGCACTTTATCAGACAGAACAATAATACATTTATGGTCTGTACTCTGTAACAACCAAAGGGCAGATAAATTCCCACCTCTACTAGAGCCATCTTCTCCAAGAATAACCTTAATGGAAGAAATAATCTGCTGTGCAGCTGGTGGTGATATTGACGTTGCATAAAGATGAGCAGGGCAAGTGTATTTCAAGTATTGAATAAGATCCTGGAACAAAAAATTGGAATGAATGTTAGAATGCGCCATAGAGAGATAAGGCAAATAATCAGAGCTCTCAATGTTGTTACCCAACGAGTAAAGATAGTAAGTAGTCTTTTCTTTTTTTTTTTTTTTTTTTTTTGTGTGCACAATACCATAAAGCACATTTATCTGTGCAATGAAATGCTCTAATTTCCTTCCTCAATTAGAACTATTGATTTAGGCTAATAAGTTCACAAATGAGGTTCAGTTTTAAATATTCCCATGCAATAAATCGAAAAGGGGAAGAATTAAAAAACTTGAAATAGATTCCTAGCAACCAGTGGATACTACTTATAAGTCGCAATGTCATATTTACATGCTAATTAAACTAAACTTCATGGGTTGTTTTTGTAATTAACACTTTAGAATATAAATCAATTGATGTACTAATTTAAAAGCATAATATAAGAAGAAGGTGATGAAATGAAATGTACTTTAGATCCTGCAATATAACCACCACAGGGTCCAAATGATTTACTGAAAGTGCCCATCATAACATCAACATCCCAAGTATCAACGCCTAGGAGCTCACACACACCCCTTCCTGTTTTTCCAACAGTTCCCATGCTGTGAGCCTCATCTAGATAAACATATGCCTGTACAAAAGCCAAATTATATTAAACAAAAAGAGAGAATAAATATTAAAACACAGAAAGAAACATAAAACAGAAGGCATTAAAAAGCTGAAATCTCAAAGTTGTCTTTGCAAAAATAGGTAAATTTGAGATGTGGTAATTTTTATTGATAAATAGGCTAGTCAATTAATCTGTTCATAAATATCCAAGTTAATTAAAATTTTAAAATATGTACCTTATATTTCTTGCATATGGAAACAATTTCAGGGAGCTTGCAAAGTTCCCCTTCCATGCTATAGATTCCCTCCACTACAACAATTATCTTTCTCCAAGGTTTGTAATTGTCTGTATTGGGCTGTCCTCGCCAATTTGTTCCCTCAGAACTTTCTCCAAATGGGACGGTTCTGTAGAAAGGATGATTAACAATAAAACGTATATATGATCGATTATTCAGTCATATATTTATCAAGAAAATAGAAAGAAAAGAAAGAAACAAAAACTAACTTACTGTTATGCTGAAAAACTCGAATAGTGGCCCCTGAACCTCTGGCACCATTAACTATAGAGGTATGGTTCAGTGAATCACTGATAATCAGACCTCCCTGCATACAGAGTGTTTTTAGAAAAAAGTGATTTATCGCAGTAGTAAAAGTGAAAAGTAGTTTAGAGTTAGAAGTACGTATACCTTCCCAATTAAGACAGGAAGAATGGCGGAATTTGTTACATAACCCATCCCAAATACTATGGATGCTGGTTTTCCCACAAAATTGGCCACACACTCCTCCACCTCAGCATGGAATGTTGTTGTGCCTGCTCACATGGTTTCATTCATCAATAATAAACATAAGTTCCAAAGAATAAGGGTAACCTTATATTCAATAAGTACCTCCATCAACCCGAGTACTACATGTGCTCGGGGAAAATTTGTTCAAGGCCTCAATAACACGAGGTGTGCAATATTCATCTGCTGCAGCAAATCCAAGATAGTTAAATGATCCCAAGTTCAGGCATCTACTTATTCTTGTGGTTCGCCTGCAGGAGATACCATTAATCGAAGGTTATACTCAAACTGCCATGGTCTCTAAGTTGGGGCTAAATTGCTATGTTAGACCTTACTCACGCAGGTTGACAATAATAGTCCTGCAGAAATCATGAAAAAGTATTGTAATTAAGAGTTTTCTGTCTTTTGTTAGCCAAAAATTGGAAAATTATCCGGAAAAAATCCACGTGTACAATTCCAGCAAAATTCACTGACATGGAAACTTAGTTTGCTTGTATGGACATCCTCCACATGAGCCTTTTTTTCCTAGGTTTTTGTCCCAACCAATATAATAACTCACTTGGATGATGCCAAATAATCAAAATTGATTTCCGCTACACTGGTTTGGTCGGAAATGTGGACAAGTGGATTTTTCTGGCAAAATTTTCCAATTTTTGGCTATTAAGGGACTGGACTGAAATTTTTGTCAAATCGTGATTACTGCACGACTATTACAGCTACACTGATGGAAATTGCAATTTAGGCCCTCCAAGTTGCGTATAACATTTGAATTTTTCCATTTTACCTTGTGGCTTCGCAAAGAAAATGGTTGAAAAGAAAACAATACAGAATATCATCTAGAATTATGCGACCACTGACTGAATCAGGTAGTTATTAGCAGGAAGAACAAGAAAAGGGAAAAATAATAATTACGAAAATACTGATTGTCAACTTAGAGTTAGATACTTACTTTAATGTTTTGTTATTGTCATTGGATATACGCTCCACAATATCAATCCAAGCATCAGGAGGGCTTGATATTGGTCGGTTAAAGCAATCCTGCAAATCACATTAATTTTTAATAAAATTACAAACTGCATAACATTCTAGTTATACTATGTTCAACCATCATTTCCATTGAATGGACCCAAAAACAAAATGTAAAATAACAAAGTTAAAGCCTAAAATGTAAGATAAGGACCTGAATTCTTAAGTATAATCGACGAATGTAGAAATCGTCAAGCCCCGAACAGATTGGTGCATAACCCTTCATTAAAATAAAGAAAAAGCAAGAAATTAAAAAAAAAAAAAACAGAAGAAAAGAACACAATAACATTTTAAATTCAGAAACACGTCATTGGAACGCAGACAGAGCCCCTGTACGCATTTGACATAACAAGGAAATAGCGTAAAAACAGGAAGGAACGATTTAACTTCATGGATTCTCTTCTTCAGTCAGCTTTTTTCTTTTCCCTCTCTCAATTACTTTGAATAAGAGTGTGAAAGTTATGATAGTGTATTTTCTAAAAATCCACGCCTAGCCCGATTAGTCTCTCTTAGGCGCTACGGTCCCCTTGTCCGCTTATGGTTTTCATCTGATTAGACACCACCTAACTCCGACCAACTCCGCCTAAGCGCTATGCTCCACTTGCCACCAGTCGAAGTATTCGTCCTGGTTTAACAACAGCTACCGACTAGCACTTTTTAAAACACTGATCATATATAACAATATTATAGTGGTGTTACCTGAGGACTGTTAGGCGACCAGCAATAATCGACAATCTTCCGGAAAAAATCACGGAGGTGGCGAAAGCAAAGAGGAGACCGTAGCTGAAGTAAGTGGTGAAGGCGGTGATCATGTTTGAATGGATGGTGGCCATCCGATCGGATACAAGGAGACACCATACCATATATATATAGAGATAAAAGCAAGAGACCAGAATGGAGGGAGAGGACTGGCTTTGAATGATTAAATTAACAATTCAATTTGATGTGTACTTCGTTTCATCATTTGAATGATATACTTCTCAGAAATTTACTTTGATTGCTAATTATATCATGAGTTATTTATTGTATATATATTTGACTAATTTATCCTAAATTAATTTAAATGTAAATTGTAATATGTTATTTAAAATAATGAGTATATATTATGATTAAATTATATATTACAAATTTTAATGGTGAGGCTGCGATTATTTCAGGTGGGCTGAGTTATTCAATATAAAATATAAATCATCCATTATATCGAATTTTAAATTTTTATGATGGGTCATAATCATCGAAACAAACATTTTAATTATTACGTGCACAAAGACGAAAGGGGCAAGATTCAACATAAATGGTCAAGATTCAATTCAGCTTGCTATGATCTTTTCCCCTATCATGAATAGCAAAGGCAGTCAATACTCAATCTCAATCACATAGAATGCTTTGACGAAAGACGAAAGACGAAAGACGAATTTTCCAGGTTGGTGGGTGTGTATTTTTCATTTTTTCTCACCCGGTTCTATGATTTTTATTGCCTATAAAAATCATATTCTAATTGAAAATCATGGAATTATTACAACTAGAACTCGATATATAATTAATCAACAATCTCGCTTAAAAAGTATTTTTGGGCGGTCTCCACACGTGTTAAATTAGTATTTCACTAAATTTACGAGAACACAATACCTATACGAGAATTTATACACATCATGTAATATATAAATCAGCAATTATTTAATTAATATTAAATTTAAATTAATTTATGAAGACTTCACAAAAAATAATTAATTGTCATTTGTTTCTTATTGAAATTAACGATCTTGGTTGCTTCCAAATTTGACCTCTCCTCGCCGATCACCTTCCAAGACGAAGTCCTTCGTGAAACTCGCACAGGGGCGGGGGGCGGGGGCTCGGCGTACCCTCTCCGATGCTTAAGTTAGTCTTGGAAAAGAAGTAAAGCTAGAGAGAGAAAAAAGCAATGTGAACCGTAAAAAATGAGATTAGGTTAGAATGAACTCGAGCTTGGGCCTTTTATACCTTAGCTAGGATTAGGATCGGATCTCATAAAAAAACCTAATTTTACGCCCGTAAGACCATAGCTCCGACCTGTTTCAGGACACGTCGGTCCCTTGTATTGTGCGAAGCCCCCTTACATTTCAAAGGCATCCTCAGTACCTCATACATCTCTTGGGCTCGAGCTGACCTCTTCCTTCGACGTCAGGTTAGACTACAATGGGTTAATAACAGATCGGCTTAACCATGCAGAGCTTTAGCAGGTCGGCTTAACACAACAGACCTTACACAGGTCAGCCTCATAACGGCCCTACAACCACGTACTTGGGCCTTAACAGGTCGGCCCAATATGATAAGCCTTCCATCTATTTATGGGCTCAGTAGATCGGCCCAAGACATAAGCCTTAGATCACTCTCAAACCGCAAGCCTCCATAGATCGCCCGATATTATGGGCCTGGCGGTCGCCCAATGCCATAAATCCAGTTAGGTCTGCCAGGCGTCATTTGCCCTTATCAATTCCTCCCCAACTATGGATTGATCTTCTCCTCAACCATAGTTCCGATAGCCGAGTGACCTACTATTTAGGGTTTGCGCATTTCCGATTCCCCGCCGCCTCTTGGCTTTCAAAATTTCTCGCCTTCTAGCCTTTCAAGTGCACGACACATGGGTATGATTGACAAGACGTCTTTTCAAATCGACGCCAGTAAATCGTGCCAAGCCCCTCGGATACCGAGATGACCCTTTGCCTCTTTTCTCTTCTTATAAAAACTCTCTTTCTTCCATTTCTAACTTTTTACACTTTCGAATTCTGAGCACCCCTTAAAGGCGAAAATCCATCTTCTCGTGAAAGTCTTTGAATCCCAACAAGCTTAGCACTTCTCCGGCTTCCCGTCAATTTCTCCCTCAATCTCCTACTTCTATTGGTAAGTAATCCCTTCCCTTTCCAATCTCTCCTTTTTATGGCGTCTTCTTCCTCTCATTCAACACCGGACCCGATCGTCGCCGATTTGGAACGATGGGCCATAACGACGGGTTCTATCCCGCCACCCCTTTCTCTCACCGGAGTCCGTCCGTCGGATCTCGATGCCACGAATCCGATTCGATTCGGGCAGGACTCCGATACAATAGAGATCCGAACTCCGAGCTCGGGTCCTCTACTGTGTATCCGCACGACTTTAAGGAGACCACCCTATCGCCTCTAATCTTCAAACCCTAAAAAGAAGCGCCCAAATTCCTTCTTCTTTTAAACTTTATCTACCCAGCCGATCGACCTAGGCCTCCACCCAATGCCTTAGCCTTTTTGGTGGCCTCAGATTTCCCATCCACCCATTTATGGCTGGGGTGTCCGAGCTCTCCGTGTGTAAGTCCAGCGGCTACGATAATCTAGAGGGGGTAAATAGATAATCTCCATCTTTTCGATTTTACCTCTGTTTCAAACCGAATGCTCAAAGATAATAATAAAGGTGCGGAATGTAAACAACACACGTCGATTTAAAGAGGTTCAACCCACCTAGGGCCTAATCCTCTACCACCCCAAGATATCAGGGATGGATTTCAAAAAAGAAAAAAAGATTTTATTAATTACCGAAATTAATACAACACCAACTTACAACAACACCTTGAAGAGCACCACACTCTTCTTCAACACCACGTTTGAGATTACCACAATCTCTTCTTGAAGATTACCACAATCTCCAATCGGCACCTTGTGAAGATTACCACAATCTTCAACCTTGAAGAATACCAAATTCTTCAACACCTCAAAAGAAGATTACCACAATCTTCTTACACCTAACACCTAGATCACCCAAGTGTGTTCTTACCACAAGAACACTCACAAGGATATCTTGTGTTGAATGATAACCCAAAATTCAAGATTACAACTCGATAATGAATTATACAATTGAGTGCAAGTGTAATCAAGAATAGCACAGACCTCGAGGATGTGAAAGTGATAAGCTAGGCAAATTACAACAAGAATAATAACAATGAAAGACCAAGTGTTTGCTTGAGTATATCTTGTTGTGTTGTGTTGTTCTCTGTTTTTGTTGTGCTTCAAATCTTCCTCTATTTATAGGAGATGATTGATACTTGATAGGCTCCTCTTGGAATCGATATCTACAAAAACATTGCAATTAAAATCAAGATTATAGCTGTTAGAAATCAATCCCACAAATTAGGGAAAAGTTGTATTTGCGTGACAACGGTCATAATTTTCTTTGTCAAACTTGAGAGGCGAATTTGTCGCGACAAATAGGCGTTTGAAAATGAGAATACACATTTACAGGCGACGGTCGACGCCACGGCCGACGCCCGGTCGGCCGGTCGACCATCTTGGTTGACACGAGTTGACACCCTCAAAGATGTTCTCTGTTTTCAAGTATAAAACACGTTCGAGCACGGATTGTCCTCAGGGCGACCGGTTGACCTCAAAAATGAAATGTTGTCGATTTTTGTCGAAAATAAACCTCAAGAAATACTCGAAAAAATAGTAAAACCATTTTAGACCGATCGAGAGTATTAGGATAACATTTTGAAACATTGTTTTGATGTAAAAACATTTATGACATAAAATCATTAAAAGCGTTGTCCAATTTAGTCGAAAATAAACTTGAATAAATACTCGGAAAATATTAAAAACATTTTAAATCATTTAGGAGTATTTGGACAACCTTTAAAAACATTGTTTTGGTGTAAAAACAAAATCATCAAAATCATGATAAAACCATTTATTAAACATCGTGTACCCTCGAACAACGGCTCCGAACTCCTTCAGTATCTGGCCGGCTTCATAATTCGACTAAGTACTTAGAAATAGAACCCACTCTCGAATTATTCTTTGCCCTGTTCCAAATAAAGAGCTCGACCACCAAAGGTCTTTTCTACATCACCTCCCGAGGTGATGCTCAATTTTTGAGCAAGTACCCTTCCTCAAACAAATTCGGAAGGATAGATTTTTTTTTTTTATTTCTTCTCCCCCGAGCTTGGGGTTTCCTATTGCTTGGACCTGGACCCTTCCTCTCCAACACAAACATAACCCCAGAGATCGGTCTCCCGATCTCCAAGCTCAGATAAATAAACTTACCCTGGTCAAGTATGACCTTTCTCGCCTCATAACTCCATCCCCCCCGCACTACTTGAGCCGAGCCCCATCGTGGCCTCTTTGCCTTGTGACATCGGTAATTGTCATTTTTGTAGTTAATTTATTTTACTCTTACTCACTAGCTAATTTTTCCTCTTTGTGCGAGACATGTTCATGGCACAAATGGTTGTTGTTTGGATGACGAGGAGCCACAAGTTGCTCTGGCTCACTCCCCCTTCATCGATCTTTGCCGCCTCGGCCCCGGAGGTCAACCTCCCTACTCCGCCAACCCGACACGGTTCTTTGTAGTGATGGCGGCCTCATAGGCCCGGGGCTCAACCGGTATCCGACCTCCTCCTCCCAAGAGGTCGGGTGTTGGTACTAGCACAGGGTCGCCGAAGAAGGCGAAGACCACCACCTCCCCTTTGTTGCTCTCTCTCTCTCTCTCTCTCTCTCTCTCTCTCACGCACTACTATTCATACACCCAACGGACCTTTTTCACGAGGCAATTCCATCACGAAGAACAATGATGGAACTTTTTCCATTGAGACGTCCAAGGCAACTACCCGAACCCGACCGAACGGCGCCTGGAGAAGCTTCGGTGATCTTTGGTGGTGAGCTCCTTCTCGCTTGAACCATTCGAAAGGCGCCGCACCTAGCCGCCCGATCTCCCGGGCGAGTCGGTTTCTTGATCCCTCCAATATTGCCGAGCTCAATAATTCTAAGAAGGAGTGCATTCGGTGAAAGCTCGGGAGACTAAACTCCCGGAGGAGAAACCGATACAAAGATAGGGAGGAGGTCAATAAGGCTACGTGGCCTCTCTCGGGAGGCCAAGATAAATGCTCGAGAGGCGATAATGCGATCTCAAGACCGAGCTAAGTGATCTTCAAATCCATTTGCCTTTATTAATGCCGATCAAGCCCCGAGTGAGGGCATTGAAGTCGTCGCCAAAGTTTCCTCACCTCCCGAAGGCTCTTCAATAGTTCAGTTATTCGGGAGAGGGTGAAGCAAACCTTCGAACTACAGGGAATTTATCAAAGTTCTCTCTGATCTTCCCCGGAGTACTACGGCTTTGCTTTTGACGGTGAGCCGAGCTCGGGGAACGCGGTATCACTCTCGAGCCCTTCGATCGCCGAGGTCCCGGGAAGGTCTTGCCCGACCCCAAGGGCCGTGTTCTCAAGAGGTGGAGCGTCTCAATCTTGCTCTGTGGAGTGTGTTCAGAATCCTTATCTGCTCCATTTATCCTCCACCGCCTCAAGCTCGGGAGGTCCTTCTCGAGGTCCCCGGAGGTCGGCCCGACCCCTCGCCTTCCCGAAGGCCCCCTCAAATTCAGGAAATCTGGATGATGATCCGACCTCGCTCATTGATGACGTGACCATTTCCATGGACGACTTAAACACCGAAAATGTTCCTCCCTCGCTTAGGAGTTCGATTCTACTCTTTGTAATTTTTCCTATGCACTTGTAATTATTTTGAAAGATCAATGAAGTTTCTTTGCAATTTCATTTTCTCGATCTACGATCCGATATTTACTTTTATCATAATGGTTTTGTGAGGGTGCGGCTCGGATTTGCAATTAGATAAATCGTACATTCCATTCTTTTTTTTACAAAAAGATTGGCATATTGTGCTCTCGTGGCCCCAAGTATTTGGAGACTAGCTCGAGCCGAGTTCCAAATACTTGTCTTCTTTCAAAGGAAGGCGGCTCGAGCCGAGCTCCTCGCATGGCCTCGTGGCCCCAAGTATTTGGAGACTAGCTTGGCTTTGATTTCCAAATACTTGTCTTCTTTCAAAGGAAGTCGGCTCGAGCCGAGCTCCTCGCATGGCCTCGTGGCCCCAAGTATTTGGAGACTAGCTCGAGTGAGTTCCAAATACTTGTCAATTTCTTCAAGGAAGGTGGCTCGAGCCGAGCTCCTCGCATGGTCTCGTGGCCCCAAGTATTTGGAGACTAGCTCGTCTTTGAGTTCCAAATACTTGTCAATTTCTTCAAAGGAAGGCTGGCTCGAGCCGAGCTCCTCGCATGGCCTCGTGGCCCCAAGTATTTGGAGACTAGCTCGAGCTGAGCTCCAAATACTTGTCAATTTCTTCAAAGGAAGCTGGCTCGAGCCGAGCTCCTCGCATGGCCTCGTGGCCCCAAGTATTTGGAGACTAGCTCGAGCTGAGCTCCAAATACTTGTCAATTTCTTCAAAGGAAGTGGATCGAGCCGAGCTCCTCACATGACCTTGTGGCCCCAAGTATTTGGAGACTAGCTCGAGTGAGTTCCAAATACTTGCCAATTTCTTCAAAGGAAGGCGGCTCGAGCCGAGCTCCTCGCATGGCCTCGTGGCCCCAAGTATTTGGAGACTAGCTCGAGCTGAGCTCCAAATACTTGTCACTTTTTATCATTTCCACTTTCCGAACTCATAATTTAGGGCAACAAATCATTTCATTCAAAACGAGTAAATTGATTACATCAGATATTCCTCTATTCTAAGAATGATATTTCTTCAAATTGCAACGCATTCCAAGCTCGGGGAGTTTTCGGCCCCGAGCTCTTCCGCCCGGCTGACGCACCTCCTCCCGCCAAAGACCTTCACTACCCGAAGTGGTCCTTCCGGTCGCCTCTAGTTTCCCTTTATTCTTGCTAGCATCCTACCTTCTCAAAACCAAGTCACCGGCACGAAAGGCCCTTTTTTTCACTTTCTTGTCGTAGTCGCCTTGATCCTTCCTCGCGTCCGTTCCATCTCGCAAAAATGTCATCTCCATTTTCTCATTTATAGTATCCAACGCCTCTCGTACCAAAGCATCTCATTAGCATTCTCATCAAAATTACGAACTCGATGCGTTTCCATCCCGATCTCTGCCGGTACCACAACATCCATACCATACACCAAGTGAAAATAGTCGATTGCCACAATCAAGAATTTCCTCGACTTGCGGGAGGAAAAGGACCAACAATATCAATTCCCCATTTTGCAAAAGGACATGCCGAGCTCATTGTCATAAGCTCCTCCACGGTCGATGTACCAAAGGTGCATGGATCGACATTTTCACAAGCTCTCACCAACTTCTCTGCTTCCCCCTTTAGGTAAGGCAAAAATAACCTACTCTAAGGACTTTCTTCATCAAAATCCTTGCTCCCATGTGATTCCCGAAACAACCTTCATGCATCTCTCTCAAAGACATACGTACCCTCTTCTTCATTTAAGCACCTCAACAAAGGCATAAAGCCTCTCTTATATAACTTGTCCCCGATAATGCAAAAATGTGTCGCCCGAATTTTCAAAGTAGCCGAGCCGCTTCGCGCCTACTGTTGGCAAGACCCTTCTTTTAGGTAAGCTATGATAGCCGACCTCCAATCCCCTTTCTCCGTGATTTCTTCAACCTCCAATCCCAGCCACAGTTTCTTTTGCCTTCAAAAGTGTGATTTGTTTAGCTTGATTCTCTAAGGCCGAATGGCCATCTTTGCTAGAAAATCCTTTGACTATTCTCTTCTCTCGGGACTGGCATATCCTGTTCTCTTTCACCTTCCCCTCTAAAGCTCGGTATGCTTCAACATACCTCTTCATCCTCTCTTCCCTAATCCCGAACTCCCCATAACTTGCTTATGGACGAGCCGAGAATCCATGTAAACAACCATCCTAATGACCCCATCTCGATGGCCATTTGCATCCTCTCGATGAATGCTTCATACTCCGCCTCATTATTGGATAGCTTGAACTCCAACCTTACAGCAAAATCATTTTCGATCCCCTGGGGGCTGATCAAGACGATACCAGCACCGCATCCCGAGCTCCCTACTGAACCATCCACATAAATCACCCAAGTTCCTTCTCTGCTATCATCCCTTGTTGATTCTTGAACAAAGTCTGGCAAAGCTTGAGCTTTGATGGCCGACCTATTCTCGAATTCAATATCATACTCACTCAGCTCAATAGCCCACTTCACTAACCTCCCCGCCACCTCGGGTTTACTCATTACATTTCTTAATGGAAGATTAGTTCGGACAATTACCTTATGCGAAAGGAAATATGGTGAAGTCTCTCAGTGATCACCACCAAGGCCAAACTGCCTTCTCGATCTCGCATACCACGAGTTCAAAGATTCTCAAAACTTTATTGACATAGTACACCGGCCCGAACCGATCTCCTCCCCGATCGGGACCGTGCTAACCCCTCGCTCAGAAAGATAGAGGTATAAGGGCTCCGGCAACGACTTAGTTAGTAATAACGATCAGGCAAGTAATTTTTCAAGTCCTCGAAAGCCTCTTGGCACTCCCCATCCCAAACGAACTTTTTGGCCTTCCTCAAGACCTTGAAAAAGGGCAAACTCCTCTCGCGAGGCGCGAAATAAACCGATTCAGAGTCGCTAGCCGACTGTTAAACACTGCACATCCTTGGCATCCCGAGGTGGTGCCATCTCTCTGATGGCTCTCACCTTCTCCGGGTTAGCCTCTATTCCTTTCTCCGTCACCATGTACCCCAGAAACTTTCCCGACCTGACCCCAAAGGCACACTTCTTGGGGTTGATTTCATTCTATACTTTCTCAAAGCGCCGAACGTTTGACTAGGTCATGCACATGATCCACGGCCTTCATACTTTTGACCAAAGATATCATCCACGTATACCTCCATGTTTCTGCCGAGCTGATCTCCAAACATCTTATCCACCAATCTCTCGGTATGTGGCTCCCGCATTCTTCAACCCAAATGGCATCACTACATAACAGAAGGTACCAAAAGAGGTGGTGAAGCACACCCTTTTTTGGTCCTCTTCTGCTAGCCTGATCTGGTGATATCCTTGCGATGCATCCATCATACTAAGCAGTTCACACCCCGACGTCGAATCCACCAGCTGATCGATTCGGGGCAATGGATAGTAATCCTTAGGGCAAGCACGGTTCAAATCCCTAAAATCCACACACATGCGCCAATCATCCTCTGTTTTTGGAACCAATACTGCATTAGATAGCCATTCTGGAAACTGGATTTCTTTGATGTGCCCTGCTTTCAACAACCTTTGCACCTCCGCTCGAATTATAGCGTCCTTCTTAGGACCGAAATTCCTTTTCTTTTGTTTCACCGGCTTATATGACGGATTGACATTAAGCCTGTGTTCAGCAATGCTCGGATCAATCCCCACCAGGTCTTCCATTGTCCAAGCAAACACATCCACATTACTCCTTAGAAACTCCACCAGCTCATCCCTCAATTCATCAGGCAACTCTTTCCCGACCTTGGTGACCTCATCGGGTCACCGCACCAACTCGACCATCATCATTTCCACGTTAGGTTGGGCGTGCTCGCCGGCTCGTCCAACCTAATCAACTTGTCTTTGTTTCTATCATCATCAAAAGCACTCCCCCTTTCCGCCTTCTGAATACTTTCTACATATAATTTTCTAGCCATATACTATCGATCACCACCGACCTCACCTACTTCTTCTCCCACAGAAACTTCATTTTCAAATGGTATACCGACACCACAGCTTGGAAAGCATTTAGTGCCGGTCTACCCAACATGACATTATAGGAGGACGGTGCATCGACTATCAAAAATCGAATCATTCTAGTTTTACGACAGGCTCTTACCCAAGGAAACAGGTAAAGTAATCATACCTATTGGTTGGATCATCCGTCCAAAGCGAATCCGACCAACGCTGTGTCCACCGTCTCCAAGCCGACCTCAAGGTCCATCTTCTTATAGCAATCATAGAATAGGATATCTGCTGAGCTCCCTGTATCCACAAATACCCGCTGCACATCATAATTAGAAATCGTCACCGTGATCACAAGAGCATCGCTGTGAGGCGTCACGATACCTTTGCAATCCTCTGGTCCAAATTGGATACTCGGCCCGGCCCGACCTGTTCCACCTTCAATCGCTCTTGCACCGATCGGTGTCATTGTTCTCACATAATTTTTCCGAGCTTGCCTCGAATCTCCTTCCGCCGGCCCTCCAACAATCATCCGGATGACCTCTCGCCGAGGTGGGGCGGAGGTGGAGGTAGCTCTTCCCTTTCCTCCCCTACGCTCCGGCCGACGAGGTTGGTGATATCCCGGTTATCCCTCTTATACTCCCCTTTTTCTCCTTTTTGTCGATGTACGAAATTCCCCGAGATGACCGCTTGGATGAGCCGCTCGATCTCGTCCCTCGTGTGTGTGCACCGATCTGTTGTGTGCCCATACTCATTGTGAAACCTACAAAACTCCTTGCATTTCGCTTTATGGGGCGCTGCGTGCGCTTTGGCCACCTCAGGTCGGGGTGCCTCTCAATAGCTACAAGCACCTCGCCCGAGGGGGACCAATGGGGTATATTTCTCAAACCTTGGCCTTCTTCCCATCGCGCCGGACCTCGGCTTTTCCGAGGTCCCTTGTCCTCCCGATCTTCCCTCCCGTCTCTTCTCTTCTCTCCTTTCTCTCTCTTCATTTTTCTCGCCTCTTCCAGGTTAATATATTTCTCTGCCCAAGCTAAACTGCTCGTCGAATGTCTTAGCAGGCTCTATTACTAATGATTCAAAGAACTCCCCATCCTTCAGGCCCTGAGCTAGGGCATTGGCCAAAATTTCTGGACTGGCTGACGGCACCTCCAACTTTGCCGCGGTAAACCTCTGAATATAGCTCGAAGTCCCTCCCCTTCTCTCTCGCGTTTGATGCTAAACAGAGTCGGGGTTTTTGGTACTTACGGCAACTCGTGAACTCGATTAAGGAAAGCCGATTTGAAGTCATCAAAATTTCGAATGGAGCCCGGAGCAAGCTGGCTAAACCATTGCTGAGCCGATTTCGTCAAAGTGGTAGGAAAAACTCTACACATCACGCCATCCGTGAACCTGTGTAGCAAAGCAGCATTCTCAAAACGGCAAAGATGGTCCCACGGATCGCGGGTACCATCATATTCAAAGATCGAGCTCGGTATGAGGCCGGGAGCTCATCTCGCCATCACCTCGCCGAGAAAGGTGTTCCCCTCCTCACCCGAACCGCAGCCGCTCCTGGCACTCCAAAGAACCCTCCTCCGAATATCTCGCACCTCACGATGGAGGTCGCCCATCCGTCAGGCCAATCCCGGTCCTCGACACATGCTCCGCCCTTGATGAATGCACCTCTTCCGCCGCCACTAGCCGCCGACCTCTCTCTCCGACCTCGGGTGGACAACAGGAGGAGGAACCACCGGGGGGACCACGGGAGGAGGAGACACCGGTGGGACCACAAAGGCGGAGCCGATGGCGGAAGCATCTCCTCAAGCGTCTTTCCACCGTTTGTTCCACGACCCTAGTGATGAAACCACGCAATTGTTCAAAGAACATTGGGCCCAAGTCTATACTCCCCAGGACATATGCGTCTGTTCATCCATTCCCGCCCCTCGCACCCATGTGCCGCCGCGATCGCCCACCGGAGGTGGTGGAGGTGGAGGTCGAACATCCTCCGCATGACTACGCCCGGAGTATCTCCCGGCGTCACGGTTGAATCATCTTCCAAGTTTCTCCTAACATCCTCCATAGCTAAAACTCGAATCTCACGTCTCGCTCAAGATTTCCCATAGACGGCGCCACTTGGTTGCTTCCAAATTTGACCTCTCCTCACCGATCACCTTCCAAGACGAAGTCCTTCGTGAAACCTACACAAGGGGGCGGGGGGGCTCCGACGCACCCTCTTCGATGCTTAAGTCGAGTGCCTTGGAAAGGAAGTAAAGGCTGTAGAGAGAGAAAAAAGCAATGTAACAAAAAATGAGATTAGGTTAGAATGAACCTGGGCTTGGGCCTTTTATACTTTAGCTAGGATTAGGGGTTCCGTAAAACTGGGATTCCGTTACGATTTGGTGTCGAGTCATCATTAGATTATGATCGGATCTCATAAAAAACCCTAATTTTATGCCCGTAAGACCATAGCTCCGACTGTTTCAGACACGTCGGTCCTTGTATTGTGCGAAGCCCCCTTACATTTCAAAGGCATCCTCGCACCTCATACATCTCTTGGGCTCGAGTGACCTCTTCCTTCGATGTCGGGTTAGACTACAATGGGTTAATAACAGATCGGCTTAACCATGCGAGCTTTAGCAGTCGACCTTAACACAACGGACCTTACACAGTCGACCTCATAACGGCCCTACAACCACGCACTTGGGCCTTAATGTGTCGGACCAATATGATAAGCCTTCCATCTATTTATGGGCTCGATGGAGATCGGCCCAAGACATAAGCCTTAGATCACTCTCAAACCGCAAGCCTCCACAGATCGGCCCAATATTATGGGCCTGGCCAGGTCGGCCCAATGCCATAAGCCTGGTTAGGTCGACCCAGACCGTCTTTTGCCCTTATCAGATACCTTGAGCGTTATATACCTGGATTATCTTTTCTTTGCTCGCACAATGCTTTACGAATTTCATCAATCGTTATTGATTTTTTTACACCATTCAGATGAGAAGTCATTGTTGTATGTACGATATGTGCGTCTACTTTTTACTTAAATAAAATTTTATTCATTTAGTGTTCATAGAATAGATTAACATAATACATCGAACAATTATATTGAATAATCTTGGGAAAATTACACGAGAATCGTTGTTTTTGTAACATTACCACACAATACGCTCCTATTACTCTTGTGCCTATTTTTTTTACTTTTGTACCTAATTTTTTTTTACGTTCCTTGCTATTTTTTGATTATTTTTATTTTTTTCGTTTTTTTTTTGTTCTGCATTGTTTTATATGTTATATAAGTTGTTTCGAGGTTTTTAAATTTATTTCATTATTGTTTCTATGTTGTTTCTATGTTGTTTCTTTGTTGTTTCGATGTTTCAAAATAATTGTAACCTATTTTTTATGCTGTTTTTTATTCATATATTATTTTCTACATTGTTTCTATTGTTTCGGTGTTGTTTTATAATATTTTTAATCTTTGTTCTAATAATTTTTTTTGTTGTTTTCATGTAGTATTCAATGTGTAAATACAATTTTTACCTATTTTTAAGCTCTTTTTATTCATGTTGTGTTTTAAATATTTTTTACTTTGTTTCTGGGTTGTTTCCATACCTTATTTAATGTTGTTCTGATATTTCTTTGTTGTTTCAATGAAGTTTTCGATGTTTAAATACAATATTTTACCTATTTTTATTAAAAGAAACATGTTAGAAATAATGTTGAAACACGAAACATGTTTGAAACAATGTTGAAACAATGTCAAAACAAAGCGTAAAATTTTCGGGAATTTTTGTTGGAGCGTATTGTTGTGTAAAAAAGAGCGGGGAGCGTAAATTTAGGTAAATTTGCACGGAAAGCGTAAATTTAGGTAAAATTGCATAGAGAAGCGTAAAGGTCGACATTGACTTAAAAAATGTGGGTATTTTTGTCATAAGCCCAATAATGTAATACATTGAACAATGGAGGATGCATTGAGCTGTTGGTATTATTGACCCATTTGTTTGGTTCTTGATTCAAGTAATGTATGGCCCAAAATGCATGCAGCCCAATTTATGCCACGAGTCAAGCCCAATATCCTATCTCACCCGGGTCGATCAATTCGGATCACGAGATCCGATTGCTTATCGTGGATCTTAGTTGTTGGGATCCCGCCCATCCATTTGTGACCTTTAATGCTAACCCTTAGTTGTACTTATTAAAGCACCCCACCGAAACCCTAACACTCATTTTGTGGTTTTACTTTTCTTTCTTCAACTCTCTTGATTCTTATTCTCTCCCTCTCTGTGAACTCTCTCTCTCTCTCTCTCTAGAAAACTCAATTCCTCGTTGGGTTTCTATGTGATTCTTTGTGCGTGACTGTGATATCTGTGCGATCCTTTGTCTTGTTCACCTTCTTTGTATACAAGATCCTATTTCTGGTGTGAGGTAGGGTTTGGGTGGGTTTGACATTCGTTTCTAGGGTTTTCTAGGAATATTTGGTTGACGGCTTAAAGGTATTACTTTGTGGCGAGGCTTTGGTGGCTTCCTTTTTGGTTCTCTAGGTTGATTTGTGGTGACATTGCGATTAGTTTTCCAATCTCTAAGGCAATTCTTTTTAATAATCGGTTTTAGGGTTTTCATCTAATATATTTTATGTTATATTTTCTTTTTACTATAATCTTTATTTTTCTTTGAGTCTTAGAGTATTTGATTGTATAATAGGGATATTGAGTCTGCATTTGATTTGATTATCTTTTCTTTGAGGCGGATAGTTACCCAACAGTGGTATCAGAGCACTTATCCGCCTCGTGGTGGGTTGGTAATTTAGGTTCTTGAGCTTTCTTGGTGATTCGTGCTTGCTGGTGAACTATTTTGTGGTGAGAAACCTAGACCTTATAGCTTCTGGTAGTAAGACTCTCTTAACCTTTCTTTATCCTTTCATTGTATATCTCTCGGGAACCCTAAGCATACAAGCCTCTTGACCCTGCATCTTGTGAGTGCGGTGGAATCTGAGGTCCTAAGGGAATCCACTCTATGGAATCTTGTGATCTTTCATTTCTATTGCTATCTTACTCGTGTTCTTGGTGATATATTGCTTATCTTTGTGTTTTTTGTGGCCCATTGTATATAGCTTCCGATGTTCTTGTGGTAATCTGTAAACTTTTCTATTTCATGAACTTGTGTGATATACTGTGTATTTGTTTGAATATGGTTGGTGCTTTTGGTTATCGTATGCAACCCTTTAACGGAAAACTGATTTTTCTATTTGGCAATAAAAAATAAAAGGTATCTTGATTCAACGAAATATTTTAAAGCCATTGAAGAAAAATATACTTGATAAAGATATCGATGAGATCAAGTCGAACTTGATGAATTTGCTTACTCATTCATAATCCTGAATTTATCTAATTATATTTTAAGAAAGGTTGGCAAGTTGTCAAATCCCTTAGAATTGTGGAAAAAATGGAAGAACTTTACACCGAAACTTCTTTACATTCCAAGCTTTTTCTACTTGAAAAGTTTTTTAGATTCAAACTAGACTTGACAAAGGATATGGATGAGAACTTGGATATTTTTACAAAACTTATTCAAGATATTAAACTTCTTGGTGAGAAAAATATTGATGATTATACTCATTGTGTTCTTGAATGCTATCCATGACTCTTCTTGTGATGTTAAATCCGCTTATTTAATATGGTAGAGAACGCATTACCTTAGATATTGTGATGAATGGTCTTATGAATAAATAACTTGGTCTGAAAATTTCTATGGGGAATAAATAGGGGTCGGGGAACATGGTCATTACATCAAAGAGTGTCCTAAACCTAGGAATAACAATCGGGATAATAACGAGAATAACAAAAATAGTAACCGATCCAATGATCATGTGAATTTGACTACTAGCAAGTGAACATATGGGTGATGTATTTATGGTACATAAACTACATGATTTTGTGAACTCGTCTCAGTCAAATTCTTTTCGTGAAATGAATGGTGATTGATTTTGCATGCACATTCCAAATGTCCTTTTTCGAAAATTTGTTTTCTACTTATATCAAGGCAAACATGGTTGTTTCTATGGCAAATAAGAAAAAATGCCAAGTGTTTGGAATTGATGATATTTGTTTGAAGTTTGATTCTTGATAGGTTACGACTCTTAAAGATGTAAGGCATATTCTTGATTTGTCCAATAATCTGATTTCTTGTGCTGTGTTGGAATCTGATGGGCTAGAAGGTGGGTGGGGCAAAGGTGTTATGAAAATCATGAAAGGATCATTGTTGTGTTAAAGCTGAAAAAAGAACAAACTTGTGTGTTTGTTGTGCTGAGTTTGTTTCTGATATGAAAAACTCTGTGAATAATGTGAACTCTGTGAAAGATGATATCAATGAAATCTGGCATAAGAGACTAGGTCACATAAGTTCTAAAGGTCTTGAGATTTTGCATAAGGATGGCTATTTTTGTTTTACATGTTTTTGTTTGTGTTTTGTATGATGATTTATGTATATTTTTGGCGTATTTTATTACATATTACATGTTTTAGTGTTATGTTGTGTTATTTCACTGATTTTCTAGGTTTTAGTTGAAAAAACAAGTTTTGGAGCAAGAAACGTTAAAAAGTCATTTCGCGCAACTGCGACAGCCGCCGTATTTTGGACATAAAGTTTTCATATGAAGTCTAATTAACATGATTCTTACACCATTGGAAAGCAAGACAAATTTCTACAATGTCTATTTCGCTCACGAGTTGCAAATAAAAACATTTGGAGAGGTTAAAATCATGTGAAAGTGGAAATCAGGTGATGAAATTTTGAAAATGATACATTGTTGTATTTTGGCCACAATTCTCTGTATAAAATTGATATTGATGCTATTCAAGCGGTTATGGAAAGCTAAGAGATAGAGCTACAATTCATAAGAAGACGCAAGGCCAAATTACAAAGTTCTAAGGTCGTGCGATCGCGCACAAGACAAGAGTCTTGTGATCGTAATGCAGCGAATAGTTCGTCAAGCTGCGGTGTAAATGCGCGCGGTCGCTGGTACCGTGCGTGGTCGCACGTTGTGACTTCCTAAACACGAAATTCGCGATTCATTTTCCTTTTTTGCTCTTCCACTTTATATAGAACTCTAGGCTTATAAATAAGACTTGGGGAGCCCATATTTGAACACTTTTACCACTTAGCACTTTTAAACTCTAATTTTCTCTCTTTTCTCTTGTTTTTCAACATTGAGATTGCTTGGGTTTTTTCATCGAAGTTATTTTGCGGTTTCATCCAAGCGTAATATTTCTTCATCTTCTTTATCCAATTTCAATTATTTCGTGATTATTGTTATTACATGATTATGTTTATAATCTATTATTTTCTATTCTTCAAATGAAATTATGATCCCATCCCCAAGCATGAACAAAGCTTTTTGTTCTAGGATTAAGATGATTTGATTCAAATAAACAAGCATGAATATGGATTGATTGATTTGCCTTCTTGATTGAATTGTTTTATTTCATAATTATTTATCTAATCAACTTTTTATTATCTTGATCGAATAATTGAGATCGAGAGATGGTATTATTGTTGGACTAAATTCAATTAGGGGATTATATATGAATCAGAAATTTATTATCTAACTTAATTGGTTAATTTATTAGGCAAATTGGCTATGGATAGACTTAATCTTTGAATACAAGAGTTATCAAATCTAGGCCTAGTTTATATCTGTTTGCTTTAATTTTTAATCGAATGATCAATTGATTGATATTCTGCTTGCAAGTTTGATGAGATGATTCAGAAATCCTAGACATATTCTCCATGCGATTTTCTAGGGTTTAAAGCGAGTTCGTTTTAATTGGTTTCTTATTAGTTTTTTCATAAATAATAAAAATAATAGATTTGGTTAGAGTGGTTATGATTTATTTTTTGTATATTATGATATATAATAATTATTTGCCGGCTAAGTCTTCCTTGAAAGATGACTTAGGATAACTTGTTGCCCTACAATTGATCTCGTACTCTTGCGAGAATCTCTAGATTAATTTAGGTGTTTAGCGATTGAATAGTTTTGGCAATGATAAATTGACTTGTGTGCGATTTTGTGACTTATGTGTTTATGGTAAGCAACAAAGAGTTAGTTTCCCCACTTCTTATCTCAAACAATATGTTTGTACTAATATTCTTGAATATATTCATGCTTATATTCCGGGTCCTTCTAGTGTTTCCACACATGGTGGGAATATTTATTTTTTATATGAGATTGATGATTACTCAAGAAAAGTGTTTATATTTCTAATGAAAAATGAGTTTGATGTTTTTGAGAAACTTCAAAAATCGAAAGTCTTGATAGAAAATCAAATATGAAAAAGATTATCTTAGAATCGATAATGGGTTGGAATTTTGTAACCAACACATTGATAAACTTTGTGAAGAATGCGGGATTGTATGGGCACAAAAATGCCTTACACCCTCAAAGCAAAATGGTGTTGCTAAAAGAATGAAAGAACTTTTTAGAAAGGGTGAGAAGTATGTTAAACTCCCAGGACTTTCCAAAAGTCCGAGATGAAGCTATTCATACAATGACTTACCTTATAAATAGATCCCTATACACCTTCAAGGGGAAAATATCATGAACTTGTGTGGTGCGGAAAACCTATGGATTTTTCAAATTTGAAAATCTTTGGATGTTCAACTTTTGTACACCAAAAACATTATAAACTTGATCCTAGGTCTATAATATGCTCTTTTGGATACCCCTGATAGGGTTATAGGGTACATATTGTAGTCTAAATCTTAAAATGATTTTAAAGTCATTGTTAGCAGGGATGTCGCTTTTAATGAAAATGAGTTCCCCTGCCTTGATGTTTCTAAATCCAATAGTAATTTACAAAATCCCCACTGCTCCCAACAAGGTGGAGCTCTAACTTTTCTCCTATTGTTTCTACCGATGTTTCGATGTTAATGTTGATGTGCATGATAATCGTGAATGCTAATATTGTTGTTAAGTTGGTTTTATACCAACATATTGAGTATTTTAGACAAGGATTTTGCATTGTTTTCGGGTATTTTTAGTGTTATTTGAGTCGAATTCATGTAATTAGTTGTCGTTTGAGAGTCGGGTATTTTTAGTGTATTTGAGTCGAATTCATGTAATTGATCAAAAATGATGAAAAACGTGTTTGAAAGATGAAAAGCGCATTTTAGAAGTTGAAAAGTAGAAAAAGAATGTTCAAGATCGAGCGACACAGCCCCAAAAAACCCCGCGCCACAGTGCGGGGGTCGAAAAGAGTACAACGGAGCAGGGTAGGTACGCGCTGCAGCGCCATCCATGCCGCGCTGCAGCGTGCTAGCGGACATCGGCAGAGGAATCAGCGCGCGTTGCAGTGCCATCCAGGGCGCACTGCAGTGCGCCAGCGTGCGACATATGGTGATGTTCAGCGCGCGGTGGAGGGCTGCAGCGCGCAGTCAGGGCCTAAACGTAGGCTATGTATTTTTGTGGGCTTTTTGATGGATTTACGAGCAAGGGGACGGACATTATTTTGAGCACAACGCAAGGCAAGAGACATGGAGCGAGGGTTCGGGACGGCAATTGAAGGCACTTCTCATCTGGACACAGAGAGAATACCTTCTCTTCTCTTCTCAATTCTTTCTTTGATTTTCTTTGTCAATTTTTAAGATGTATAATTATTTCTTCACGAGTTTTTGCGATTATGAGCTAAACCTATTTTATAGGGGATTGATGTAACTTACGTTTGAACCTATGTTTTGATTTCCAGTTTATGAGATTCGCATGTTGATTAATCGATTTGTGCTATTTGATTTGATTGCATCTGAATTATTTGATCAATAGTTTAGATTGTTTGGCGTGTTTGATTTGCACTCGTGAGAGGTAATTGAACGCCTGGTCATAGAATAGCACAACCTAGGGTTTCATAGAACTGATAGGTTTATGAATCTTTGAAGCCTGTGATGGAATATTCATTGAGCATATTAGGGTTTAATTTATGATTTTTATAGAGCGCGCATTGATTCCTCTGCGGATGTACTGTTGCCTTGTGGCTACGCGCAACGCCATGGATGGCACTGCAAAGCATGCTCCTCCCCGCTCCCATTGTACTCTTTTCGACCCCGCATCTGCGGGCAAAGGGTTTTGGCGCTACGGCGCTCGATCTTGAACATTCTTTTTTCTCTTTTCAACTTCTAAAATGCGCTTTTCACCTTTCAAACACATTTTTCATTGGTCTTGATCAATTTCGGCTACCAAGACCCGATCCGACTCTCAAACGACAACTAATTACATTAATTCGACTCAAACGACACTAAAACTACCCAAAAACAACGCAAAATCCTAGTCTAGAATACTCAATACATTGGTATAAAACCAACTTAACAACTGTGCATGTTGATACGGAAACTATACATGACAATGTGCATGCTGATGTGCATGATGATTTCCCACCTGTTAACACTGAACCTGTGTATGATCATGGTATTGACTTGAATATGTGTTAACTAGAGATAGAACTTGGAGAAATGTTAGAATTTCCAATAAGTTTGTTGATATTGGGAAATTTATTGTATAGATTTTGATGATACTATGTAAAACTTATTGAAGAACTTGTTAAACCTTTTCACCATCAGGGCAATCTCCTCTTGGTCAACAATTTCCTTGGAATCAGCTCTTTTGGATTCCCCAGCCATGAGTGCAGCTATCTTGGGTTGTTAGGAAATTTATTATTAGATTTTGATGATACCATGTAAAACTTAGAATAGGAAGTTGGCACCTCATTTTCCTTATATTCCTATTTTGTAATAAATAGGACTGCATGAGCTGAGTGAAGTCGGCTATGTTGAAGAATACAAGAAGTCAATCAAGATCGAGTGAAGACCCAGTGTGTGTGTCACCGAGTGTAGTCAAGATGGAAGGCACAGACTGATCGAAGGAGATCCGGTGAAGGACAGTGAGTAAATGTTGAAGAAGTGACATTCAAGTCGGTTAAGAGCCAAGTCTGCAGTTGAAGCGACGGTTGAGTCATTCCATAAAGATTGAGCCGACTCAAGTCCAAAGGGTAAAAAAGCGGCTTTGTCAAGTCAATCGATATTAATGTCGATTGACGAAAGTCAAGGATATTACTTAAAAATAGTAATATGTCCATGTTGCCATGTCTTAAAGTGCTTGTACGAAGCGTGCAAAAATAATAAACCAATGGGAAGCACCGAGCTTGTGTCAGGCCCTGAAAAGCTGCGAGGCATCATATAATACGAGGAAATGTCACCCTCACAAGTGCAAGTCAATAAAAGACAAAACGAACAAGAAGTGTCATTCGAAAATAACTATCTCTTCAACGAGCCAATTTTCAAATAAGCACTATAAAAGGCCGAGGAAGCAATTGAGAAAAGGTTACCGATCTAACAAGCAATTCAAGCAAGAAAACCCGCAAACATTCTCTCAAGCTTACTAAGATATTCCTCAATCCTAAATTCGAAGGAACTCGATCCAACGCACTCTGTGAAGGAAAGAATACTTCATCCAATTGAATAGGAACCAGTTTTAAGAACTAAAGGGTCTACTCTCCAAGGTTGAAGGAGCGAGAGTAAGGTTCAAGGTCGAACGAGAAGATTTGAGCTCGTTGGAAGGTGTGTGATCAATTCCAATGGTTTGAAGGAAGCTGAAGTAGCAAGGCAACTGCCTTGTGAAGAAGCTGAGTCCCAAGAGAAGCTAGTTTGTGTGATCAATTTGTCTCGAATCGAGAACCGCTATGTAACCCGATCTGTTACCTAGTAGATTCCTCCAGGAGTTGGAGAAGAGTGGATTACAGGAATTACCCCATCAAGGGTGCTATTATCAAGGGTGTTAAGTCTTCCATTTTGAACAAAAACTAAATCAACTAAAAAGTTAAGTGTTAGTTTGACCCGGTGAGTTATACTATCAACAAATTTCGTCTAGTCTATTGAATGTGTAACTTTGCTGAAGTAAGCCAACCTATCTGTCCCCTAAGGACTTAGCTGATTTGACTCAACTCTGTTAAAATATTTTAAAGAACTACATTCGAAACCCCTTCTAAACCTTACACCACACCCCTTGGGACCTACGAATGGTATCAGAGCGGTTGGTTCATTGAGCCTTCCGCACTGGTTGCTGAACTAGATCTCAATCTTTTTCAAAAGATATAACACATGTTTCAAAGCTTTCATTTCAAAAGCAAAGTTATTATCATGGAGGCTAATCTAACTCGTAATCCCATGTTCATTGTGGAAGAGTTTGATGATTGGAAAATTCCCATGCAAGCTCACCTATCACCTTACACGATGAAATGTGGCTAGTGATAGAAGATGGGCCACTACAAATATTGAAGGTCAATATTTGTTGTGAGAAGAGCATCTCCAGGTGAATTAGAAGATGCGGCGACAGAGCCTAGACGATACGGTTGAGAAACCACGTTGTGAATGGACAAATGAGGATAGGAAGAGATATAATCTTGACAATTTTGCCAAGGACATCCTCTACAAAACTTTGGACAAGGCTATGTTCAATAAAGTTTAATCATGCAAATCAGCCAAAGAAATGGGATAAGCTAACCCGATTAGTGAAGGGTCCGAAAGATCAAAGAGAATAAACTAACGATTCTTTGTACAAAAATTTGAAAACTTTAAAATGCTTGCGGTGAGAGTTTGGATCGGCTGGATGCCAGATTCACTTAAATCACAAATGAGCTTGCAGCTCTTGGGAAGGAGTACACTCAAAAGGAGATGTGCATGAAGATTCTAAGAGCCCTCCCAGCTGAATGGGAAATGAAGGTCATGGCCCTGAGACACTCCATGGACCTCTCCAAAACATCAAATCATGAGTTTTTCTCAGATCTCAAAGCTTATGAGTTTGAGCTGAGAAAAAAAGAGCAAGAGTAGACAAATGTGCCCAAGACAACTGCACGGATGGCCAATGAAGGAAAGAAAGCTGAGCCAAAAGAAACAATTGACCAAGAGGGGATTGCCCTCATGGTGAAGAGGTTCAACAAGTTCTTTAATAAGAACTATAAATGAAACAATGGTGAAACTTCTAGAAGACATTCAGCACTTTCCAAAGCAATGGAGGACAAGCCACCCAAGAGAGCTGAACATCAAAGAGCTGACTATCAGATAGCTGATATGCAGAGAGCTGAAAACCTGTGTTGGAATTGCGAGACAACCAGGACACTTTCTTTGTTGACCGTTGCTATCTACCTACCAACAAATACAAAAATGAGGAAGAAAGAAGAGTCTTTAGGAAAAGAAGACAAAAGAAGAAGAAAACCATGTTGGTGCCGAGACCTCGAGCCAACCAAGTGCAAAGAACCAGCAGACTCAGACAGTAGTGAAGCTGACTACTCAAGTGATACTGAGGAAGAGGCTATGATATGCCTCATGGCTAAAGAACAAGACTCAAAAGATCAAGAAGATGAGGTACACTCTAACTCATCTCATTGATTCTAGTGATAGTGATTGTGACACACACACTTCATCACCCACGAGATCTTTATGATTCATTAGGTAAAATGATGAAAGACTTTGAACACATCAAAACCTCACACACACTTTTAAATGAAGAGAACAAATTAGCTTAAATGCCAAAACTCACGGTGATCAAGAGTGATCTTGTAAGTCACATTCTTTGATGAGAATACCAAGTTGAAGGCTAAAAATGCCAAGATCTAAGCGAGTTAGCTGCAAAAGAGAGAGAAAGATCTTAAAAATGTGATTGCTTCATTTACAAAGGCATTCAAATCATTGAATGAACTTATAATGAGCCAAAAAGAGTGTGGAGATGAGACGGGCATATGAATCAATTCCTTTGTGCATGCTCAAGCTCCTACAAGTGATCTTGGAGAAAGGATCCTCAAGTAATGGGGAGTCCAAAACCCAAAACACCATATGTTGCACCATCACCCACACCAAAACACAATCACAATCATACTAGCCTTGGATATAAGGGAAAAGAAAAGAAGTCAAGAGAGTATCTTTGAAGAAGCAATTGAAAAGAAATTTAGAAAAGTCCATCAACAAACTCCTAATAGAAAATACTGTGAAAGCTAAACAGAGCTACCAAAACCCCAGGAGATTTTAGCGAAGAAACTTATATGATGGGAATGGTAGAAACTATCCAAACTAAGCCGATTGGAACAATCAAGTGAAATATCTGCAAAGACCTATGGAATACAAGCCAAAGTGGCAAAGACCTCAACCTCAAAGAAAGGTCATTCCCAAGGCAAAATAGCTATTATCAAAGCACACTTATGCACCCAGGAACAACACCCATAAATTCCACTATTACCCCAAGAAAGCAATTTGTAATACCCGAATCTCAAACTACTCGTTTAACCAATAATATATAACTAGCATATATACAAATCTTTAACTAATAAAATATAGTTATATAATTATGTATATATATATATATATATGAAAGATTGATTACTTACGATATACCTTATATATATATATATATAAAAGAGTTTAGCTAATATATTATATTATATATAACTAAACATCTCTTTGTAATTTTATATATAATAATAATATATTTATAGGGTTTATCAAGTTAGAATGTAGTTATCCATTATTAAATAATCAAGTCTACAAATTTAATAATGAAGTTACGTGGTTATATAGTATAATGATATATATCAACTAATGCATGGATATGGATGCATGCGAGATAAGGTATATGTGGAAGGATTCACAAATATACACGTAATACACTAGCTAATATTTTATAACAAAACGTGTAATAACATAGATAGTATAAGAGTATAGTCATATAAAGGATGAGATATGCAAAGTCGCCAATTCAAGACCGCCTTAAGACAAAGCTCGTCTATAAATATGCATATCTTTAACGGAGAATCGACGCGCACATACACTAAGAGAGACAAAATGAGGGTACGGTTTGCAATAACGAGGCCGTAAGGGAAATAAAAAGAAAGAAAGGAAAAGGAAACGATAAGGTTTTTCCCCGCGTAGTTGATCCGTAAGGCGTTACGACATCATCAACATTCATATTTTGAAGAAACGCATAAAGGTGGGGTAACTCTTGATCCGTAAGTATGTCGATCGTTATAATCATTGTTGTTCCATGTGTCGTTTATATGGACAAATGAATGGACTCTCCTTCGGGAAGTCAAAGAATGAATGAATGGGATTCACCTTCCGGATAATCCAAATGAATCCTTCGGGATTAATGCTAGCTAATGGACCGTCTCCCCAGTGGAGTGGTCCAGTCAACAATGAATGAATGGTTCTTATGAGCTGTATACATGTGACAATTGGTTATAACTTCTTGCGGTGTTCCCCTTTGAGTTTTTATACTCATGCCATGTATATTCACTTTTTATTACAGGCCGAGGATAGGCGGTGGGTGACGACAACGAGCAACGTGTCTCTCCCTTTTTGTTAAAAAGGCAATTAATATTATATAATTGTTGGGTTATTTCAAAAGCGATATTTTACTCGACTTATAATATTACATTAAGTTTTCCACTTAAGCTTCCACTATCATTTATTTTTAATTATAGAAAAGTAAGTTTTGGTGATGTTCCGAGCCTAGCGGGTTCGGGGCATCACAGGTGGTATCGAGCATGTCTATTTTTACGTAGGCTTGTGAAAAAAATATATTGTCAAGGAAGAGAGACTCATACTTGTGTCTCAAGTCATGCGCCTATTCTCAAGGTAATGCATGATTTAAATGCTTTTGTACTTATGAAGCATGAGTTATATCGCATCGTATGACAAGTTTTGATAATGACTTATGATATAAAATATTTTAAGATTTGGTGCGATTCAAATGTGATTTATGCATTGAGCATTACTTGGAAAGAACTTTTATGAAAAATTATATCTTATGATATTTTAAAATTTCATGAACTTTCACTAGCAAAGTTTTCATGATGATTTGTAACCATATAATCGAGATTTGACTATAACCTTAGAAGCATTTAGAAATCATTTTTCTTTATGGTTTATATTCCCTATTAGGTATATGCAATCGGGAAAACCTTTGAGAAAAAAAAATTAGTGTTGTATGGTGGTATGCAATATATATTGTAAAGTAGCCTATGGACCAACGTCTCCTGGCTATATTGTAGTAACAGTTACCAAGTGCCGAGCGATTGTTGAGCCCATAACCCACACGTCCCCTTAGTGCGAGAATATTGCATGATAACATAATTAAGGATAAACATCGATTATAAGATTAACGATTGCAAGGGTAGAGATCAAATAAAAATTTTAGTACATGAATTGAGGCGAGATAGATATAAGTAGTGATTGGGTTAAAAGTGATGTCGAGGTAAAAACAAAAATAATAGATATTGAAGCATCGAGCAATACATCAACTATGTAGGATATGCGGGAAATATTGGTGAATTTTGTAGTTAGTAATATTTCAAGTAAATAATAAGTTTATTGGATTAATAATGATATTGGTAATTCATTTAAGTATATTTTTTTTTAAATTTTAGGTTATTGCCTATACGCGATTTATGTACAATTATATAGTAGTATTGTAGTTAATGAATGAATAGACATATAATTAGTCATGGATAAATTTGGTTTGAACTTTAGGTGACTACACCTTAATTATAATTATTTATTGTCTTATCATTAAGGATTATTAATGTTAATCTAATTAATTTGTAAGTATATGGAACAAGGATAATAACAAATTATATGAGGATACTTAAATAGATGTTTGATAAATTTCTTGAAGATTGAAATTAATATAAGTTGCAAGAAATTGCATGACTATATTTAGGGTGATGATCATATTGATCTTCTTATCCGAGTTTATGTAAGGTTTGAATCTATGGCAATCTAAAAAAATTATGAGTATCTAGTGTTGAAAGGGATTGTATAGATATAGCTTAAGAATACATAGATATTAATGAATTTGTTTTATTATCCACATTGATGGATACGAAGGAACATGTATATATCTATATGTGGAATAGATATATTTTAGTGCAATTTATAAATTGTTATAGAGACCCAAAGATTTTATCACTTGTTTAGAAGAACTTACAATTAACATTGGGAATTACGAGTTATTTTCTACTAGCAAATATTATCTCGAGCCCATGAACAAATAGAAAGAACGATCTAGACCGAGGGGATACATTGAAGTTTTGTATTAAAAAGTTAAATAGGATTGAATTATCGCATTTGGCGGATTTTTGTAGGATAGAAGCTATGAACCTATTATTGGGTTAATTATCTCAATGGTTTTATAAAGTAGAAAGTATAAGTTATGATTTTATAAGAATGATACTCAAAAACTTTAGATGAGATAGGATTAAAAAAGTATATAGGTGTAGTCCATATGTGACACACCAAAGGTTAGCGATAGGGTTACAAAGTTTGAAGGATAGTGTTTCTTTCGCAGTATTGGGATGAAATAAGAGATATAAGTATGTGGAACTTATTAGATGACCAAATTTCGAGGCCGAAATTTTTTTTAAGGGGGAAGAATGTAATACCCGAATCTCAAACTACTCGTTTAACCAATAATATATAACTAGCATATATACAAATTTTTAACTAATAAAATATAGTTATATAATTATGTATATATATATATGAAAGATTGATTACTTACGATATAACTTATATATATATATATAAAAAGAGTTTAGCTAATATATTATATTATATATAACTAAACATCTCTTTGTAATTTTATATATAATAATAATATATTTATAGGGTTTATCAAGTTAGAATGTAGTTATCCATTATTAAATAATCAAGTCTACAAATTTAATAATGAAGTTACGTGGTTATATAGTATAATGATATATATCAACTAATGCATGGATATGGATGCATGCAGATAAGGTATATGTGGAAGGATTCACAAATATACACGTAATACACTAGCTAATATTTTATAACAAAACGTGTAATAACATAGATAGTATAAGAGTATAGTCATATAAAGGATGAGATATGCAAAGTCGCCAATTCAAGACCGCCTTAAGACAAAGCTCGTCTATAAATATGCATATCTTTAACGGAGAATCGACGCGCGCACATACACTAAGAGAGACAAAATGAGGGTACGGTTTGCAATAACGAGGCTGTAAGGGAAATAAAAAGAAAGAGAAAGGAAAAGGAAACGAGAAGGTTTTTCCCCGCGTAGTTGATCCGTAAGGCGTTACGACATCATCAACATTCATATTTTCAGTAAACCGCATAAAGGTGGGGTAACTCTTGATCCGTAAAGTATGTCGTCTTTGTTATAATCATTGTTGTTCCATGTCGCGTTTATATGGACAAATGAATGGACTCTCCTTCGGGAAGTCAAAGAATGAATGAATGGAATTCACCTTCGAGGTAATCCAAATGAATCCTTCGGGATTAATGCTAGCTAATGGACCGTCTCACGAGTGGTCCAGTCAACAATGAATGAATGGTTCTTATGAATCGCGTATACATGTGACAATTGGTTATAACTTCTTGCGGTGTTCCCCACGAGTTTTTATACTAATGCCATGTATATTCACTTTTTATTACAGGGGCGAGGATAGGCGGTGGGACCTTGTGACGACAACGAGCAACGTGTCTCCTCCCTTTTTGTTAAAATGCGGGCAATTAATATTATATAATTGTTGGGTTATTTCAAAAGCGATATTTTACCCGACTTACAATATTACATTAAGTTTTCCACTTAAGCTTCCACTATCATTTATTTTTAATTATAGAAAAGTAAGTTTTGGTGATGTTCTGAGCCTAGCGGGTTCGGGGCATCACACAATTACTCAAATAAATGCACAGCATACGTGCAAAAAGATAAGGTTGTATGATCCTAAAACCCCAAACAATTTGCTAATGTGCACTATGATTATGGAACTCATAGATGGCAACCTCTTGAGAGGCGGATCATCCGGCTATAAATTAGTTGGAGCATCTTATAACACTAACCCCCAGGACCCAAGCAAGTATGGGTACCTAAAAATTAATTTCCTTGATTTGAGGTTCAAAGAACAATTGAGTGCCAAGGAACCTGGTAAATGGATAGTGGCTATTACGGACATATAACAAGAAACAAGAAAAATCTATCAAGGTTCAAGGAAATCAAGGTGCAAAAGTCATATTTGGAGGAAACGGAGCTCCAGGGGAGATCAAAGCCACATGGTCCATAAAGAAGAATGGTCTGGAGATTACAGATGTTGCATATGTTGAAGGTCTCAATTTCAATCTACTAAGCATCAGTCAACTCTGTGACAAAGGCTATAATGTGGGATTCAACATGGGAGTTTGTCAAATTAAAGATACTGAATCAAATGAGATTTTGCTAGAAGGAACAAGGCAGAAGAACATGTAGGTGGTGGATTGGTCAACTGCTACACCAAGCACATGTCTGCTAGAGAAGAGCACAGTTGGTTGTGGCACAAAAGCCGAAAGTCATCTGAATTTCAAGACAATCAATAAGCTTGCAAAGAGTCACCTCGTGGAAGGATTGCCTGACTTAGTGTACAAGAAAGAAAGCATATGTGATGCATGCTAGATGGGAAAGCAAATCAAGTCATCCTTCAAGGATAAGCCAAATCCTTCTTCAACAAGGATATTGCATCTGTTGCATATAGATTTATTTGGTCATGTTGAGCCAACTAGCATCAGTGGGAAGAAATACACCTTAGTGGTGGTGGACGATTACTCAAGATATACATGGACAATTTTCATGTGTAAAAAGCAATGTCGTAAAAAGTGCTAGGCGCTCGCTAGGCAGCAGACTGGGGCCTAGCGCCTAGGCGGAACCTAGGCGGGGTTAGGCGGGACCTGGGTGGGATTAGGCGGGCCTAATCGGAAAAAAATCGTAGGCGGCCAAGGGGGGCCTAGCGCCTAGGCGGGAATTAATCGGGGCTAGGCGGTAATGAGAAGAACCAAACCATTATAAAGATAAGATCTGAAAGGGGAACTGAGTTTGTCAATGGGATTATAACTCGGTATTGTGTTGAAAATGGTATTGCTCATGAGTTATCAGCTGCAAGGACTCCACATCAGAATGGAGTAGCTGAAAGAGGAACAGAACTCTCAAGGAAACCGCCAGACAATGTTAGTGAAATTTGGATTACCTAAGAGATTTTGGCGGAAGCCATAAATATAGCATGTTATACTCGAGAATAGATGCATGATCAATAGGCAATTAACCAAGACTCCCAATGAGATTTAGACAGGAGAAAGCTTAATGTTGGATATTTTAAGATATTTGGATGTAAGTGTTTCATCCACAACAATGGCAAGGATAACTTAAAAGCTTTTGATGCTAAAGTCGATGAAAATATCTTTTAGGATACTCAAATTTGAAAGTAAAGCTTATAGAGTGCTAAACAAGAGGACTATGGTCACGAGAAGAGTTTATCCATGTGGGTTTTGATGAACCTAATGTAAGTGGAGAAGACATAGATGAGTTAGTGAGAAGCGAGAATCGCCAACTATGCGAGAAGAGTCCTTATGTTGATGCAAATGTGAGAGCACTCAATTCTGAAGAAGATGAGATAGCTGAATCTCAAAGACAGCTGAAAGGTCTACAGCTGAATGATGATGAAAAAGCTGTTCAAGAAAACTTAGCTGCGAGGCGGCTGAATCCAGCAAACTTACTCAAACCAGATGTGAGATGGCTGAGAGACCATCCACCTGAGTTAATCATTGGAGATGTAAGAGATGGCATAAGAACCAGATCCAGAGTTCAACATGAAGCTATGTTCACTTGTTTTATTTCCCAAATAGAGCCTCAAGATGTGTCTCAAGCATTGGAAGACACACATTGGATTCAGGCTATGCAAGAAAAGCTGAATCAGTTTTAAAGAAACAAAGTATGAGAATTAGTTCAAAGGCCTACTCACCAAAATGTCATTGGTACTAAGTGGGTATTCAGGAACAATATGAATGTGGAAGGATCTGTTGTAAGAAACAAAGCAAAACTGGTAGTCAAAGGATATTGCCAAGAAGAAGGCATAGATTTTGATGAAACCTTTGCTCCTGTTGCCAGATTGGAAGCAATAAGGATGTTTCTTGCTTATACCGCACACAAGAATTTCACTGTATATCAAATGGATGTGAAAAGTGCATTTGAATGGACTTTTAGAGGAAGAAGTCTATGTTGAACAACCTCCAGGCTTTGAGAGAAGACCATTGGAGATAAAGTGTACAAGCTTAAGAAGGCATTGTATGGATTGAAACAAGCACCAAGAGCATGGTATGGCACATTGTCACAATTTCGATTGACAATGGATTTACCAAAGGAAAAGATGATAGAACACTCTTTAATTCAAGATGGAGAGAGTATCGCTTGTTCAAATATATGTGGATGATATCATCTTTGGATCCACAAACAAAGAGATGTGTGATAAGTTCTCAAACCTCATGCAAGGGAAGTTTGAAATGAGCAAGATGGGAGAGGCGACTTTTTCTTAGGACTTCAAGTCAAGCAAATGAAGGATGCAACCTTCATAAGTCAAACCAAGTATACCAGAGATTTAATGAAGAAATTTGGTATGGAAGTAAAGTTATCAGTAAAAATTCCAATGAACACTTCAATCAAGATGGACATGGATGCAGATGGCAAAGTTGTTGATCAAACCAGATATAGAGCCCTCATTGGATCATTGATCTATTTAACAGCAAGCAGACCAGACATTACCTTTGTTGTAGGTGTATGTGCTAGATTTCAATCTGCACCAAAAGAGAGTCACATGACTGCAGCTAAGAGAATCCAAAAGTATTTGAAGGGATGCCAAGAAGTTGGCTTATGGTATCCAAAGGATGGATGATTCAAGCTGGTAGGCTACTCAGACTCAGACTATGCTGGATGTAGAGTGGACAGGAAGAGTACATCAGGTACCTGTCAAATGCTTGAAATAGATTGGTTTCTTGGTTCAGCAAGAAATAAAACTCAATAGCTACATCCACAGCTAAAGTAGAGTACATAGGCTGGCAGGCTGTTGTGCCCAAGTTCTCAGGATGAGACAACATCTGAGAGACTATGAGATTGAAGAAAAAGAAATTCCAATTATGTGTGATAATACAAATGCAATTGCAATTACTCAGAATCCAGTGTTGCACTCAAGACAAAACACATTGATGTCAGATACCATTTTATAAGGGATCATGTTGAAAAGAAAGACATCACTTTGGAATACATCTCAACCGGGAGCGGTTAGTGACATATTCACTAAACCTCTATGTGAATCAAGATTGGAAGAGCTTAAGAATGAGCTAGGATTAATTGAGCTGAGTTAAGAGACTTAGAAGAGTCAATCAATAGAGACGAAGAAGAGAGAAATGAAAATTAGCAAGTTTCACTTGCCAGCCAAGTGAAACAACCAAGATGAGAAATCAGATGTATCGAGTTAGCTGACAGCTGAGTGATCTTATGTGAAGAGAGAAGCAGAGTTAAGTTACTTTTGGATGATAGCTGAGTTATTTATGAGCTAAGTGACAAAACGCAGTCGTTTTCTGCAAGTGGGAATGTTTTTGGGGATTACATCAGCATAATTATGATGTCAGAACAAAAGCTGCATGTTTAGCCTATGATTGGATATAAATGTTGCTGCTGCATTTAATGCGGGGAAATTAATGCGGTTTCAAAGGTTCAATCTTAACCGTTGATTTTGATCAAACTTTTCCAATTCCAAAAACCATCCTCTCACATCCCTTAAAAACCAAAAACTCTTTTTCTCTCTCCTCACAAACACTCGTCTTCAGCAAGCAAAGCAAATTTTTCTCTGTGCAAGTTCTGAAACCCTAGTTCTAAAATCCAAGAATTTTCATTTCATCTACCGATTATTTTCTAAGAAAATGGACGTATCATATGATTTTGTTAAGATGTCCGAGAAAATCCACTTGAGATCGATAGTCGACTTCGAAGGAATGCTGAAACAGGGAGCTAACAAGGCCCTGGTCAAGAAGATTGCTGACAAGATTGAGAAGTCCGGTCTGAAGGACTTTCTTATGATGGAGTACTCTCATACCTATCTCTCCAACGGATACATTTTTGATCTGCCACTATAAAAGGCGGAAGAGCTTAAGTGAAAGAGCTCCTGCAATATTGAGACACAAGAAATTATCTGAGCAAAGAAAGCAAATCAAAATACTCTCAAGCAATACGCATTATCCTCAAGCTTAAAATTAAAAGTCTATCTAACTAACACTTTCAGTAAAGGAAAGAAAAGCTTCAAGCTGTTGAAGAGGAAACTTGTTTAAAGATAAAGGGGTGTGCACATCCAAGGATTGAAGGAAGTGCAGTGAGATTCAAGTTAGAACCAGGCTTTGGATTCGTTGGAGGGCTTCGTGATCAAATCCAAGAATTCGAAGGAGCTGAAGTAGCAGGACATCTGTCTTTCGAAGAGATGAGTCCCAAGAGTGAAGCCAACTATGTGATCAAGGCTTGCTCGGATTGTTCATCCTTTTTGTAACACGACTGTTGCATTAGTGTATTACCTCTAGGAGTTGGAGAAGAGTGGAGTAGAGAAATTACCCATCCTTGAACCACTTTAAAATTGCTCTGTGTCTATTTACTTTCAGCATTTATTTCTTGCATATTCTATTGATTGATAAATTTGCTAAGTTAACTGATAATAACTTAACTAAAACAAGTATTGTGAAATATATTTAAAGGGTGTAAGACTTCCGTTGTTTAAACCAAGTTAGCTGTATTTTTAAAGAGCTCATTTCACTCAGCTGAGTTACTCTATCAATAGCTCAGTCGAGTCTATTGAGTGGTTAACTCTTCTATTGAGGTTAAACTGAGCTGTCCATCAAGGACTTAGCTGCTTGTGTAAAAACTCTGATTTAAAGGACAAAAATCGAAAATTGGTTAAATCCATTCAACCCCCTCCCTTCTAGACTTAACAAAAACACCCATTGCGACCTACAGTTGATTTTCACATGATATCTTACATGTTTTCGTGTTTGATTCTATTGATAGTTATGAGCCTAAAACCTATTTTGAAGCTGTAAATTCTGAACACTCTGTGAAATGGTTAACTACTATGCATGATGAAATGACTTCTCTGCATGTCAATAATACTTGGGATCTTATTCCTAAACCACGTTAATCGCTCCATTGTTGATCAGAATCGGTTGTTTAAGGTTAAACAAGAAAATGAAGGTGTCATATATAAAACTAGATTAGTTGCTAAGGGTTTTACTCAGAAGGAAGGGATAGATTACACATAAATTTTTGTTCCTGTTGTTAAATTTGTCACTGTGAGAATTACACATAAATTAGTTAATATGATTTGTTTTAAGTACATCAAATGGACGTATCGCTTTTTCGAATGGAGACTCACAAGAGAAGATTTACATAGAACAACTTTGAGGGATTTTACGCACCAGGTTAAGAAAACAAAGTGTGTAAATTGGTAAAGTCATTATATGGCTTGAAACAACCACCAAAACAATGGCATGAGAAATTTGATAATGTCTTGAAAGAACGTGGATTTAAAATAAATGAATGTGGTAAATATGTCTATGTTAAAGAGACGAAACTACTATGTCATTTTATGTCTTTATGTAGATGACATGCTTATCATTGGAAGTAATGATAAGATAATTAAATCCATAAAATATATATTGAACTCGAGGGTTGATATGAAAGATATGGATTTAGCGATGTGATCCTCGAAATAAAGATCTCTAGAACTTTAAATGGACTTGTACTTGGTTAGTCACATTATGTGGATAAGATTGTAGAGATATTTAGTAAGGATGATATGTCATCATCTAGAACTCCGATAGACACAAGCAAATATCTATCGAAAATAGAGGTGAGAATGTCTCAAGTGGAATATTCAAGGGTCATATGAAGTTTGATGTACTTAATGAGTTGTATAAGACAAACATTGCTTATGCAGTGCGTAAAATTGAACAGATACACGAGCAATCCAGGGCATGACCACTGAAAAGGTATAGTGAGAATACTAGGGTATTTAAGATATACTCGTGATATTGGACTAAACTATACAAGATATCCAATTATTATTGAAGGATACATCGATGCTAATTGCATATATGATATTAAAGACTCTAAGTTTACAAGTGGATTTGTTTTTACTTTAGGAGGTGCAACAATATCATGGAAATCTTATAATCAAACAATTATAGTAAGGTCCACAATGGAGTATGAGTTTATTACTCTAGACAAGTATGACGAAGACGATGAATGGCTCCAAAACTTCTTAGAAGATATTTCAAGATGGCCAAAGCCTGTGCAAGCAATTTGTATACATTGTGCCAGCCAATCTGCAATTAGCAGGGGATAGAGCAATATATACAATGGTAAGTCTAGATACATACATCATAGATGCAATACATAAGACAATTTCTCTCAAGTGTGTTATCTGTATTGACTACATGAATTAAACGGATAATTTAGCGTATTCATTAACCAAAGGGCTGAATTGGGAGTTAGTTGTGAAATCATCAAGAGAAATTGGACTTAAGCCTCTACAAAAATGAGTGGAAACAATGGATACCCAACCCAGGTTGATTTGGAGATCCCATGATCTAGGTTGTGTCACGCCCCAAATGCGACGCGACGGCGATCAATCACTTAAACAGAAATGAACCTAATATTCTAGAAAAACGATGCAACAATCTTAAATGAAACAAGGTCTAAAGCAGCGGAAAACTTACAAGTACAACACGATTACAAGTACATCCCAACAACCAAATAACTTACAGTCCAGAACTAGGAAATAAAGTACACATCTTATCACCAGCTTAAGTGTCAAAGGGTTCTACGCTCTTAAATTACGATCTAGAATGCAAAGAAAATAAAAGAGTCCAACAACAAGTAAAATAAAGGAAAACAGTCCAGAACATAGATAACGATAGGAAGTAAGTCCAACGGACGGAGCACGCGAATTCAATCCAAAGCAGGTTCAGCTTCTTCGACAAAGTCTTCTTCTAAGGTTAGAAAACAGGAGGGAGTGAGACAGAAATCTCAGTGGTTGGGGTGATCGTGTGCAAGTGTGGCGATATATATATGGTTAATGCGAGAAATTTAGTTGTATGAAAACGCGTGAGAGATGATGCATGATTTCACACACGGTCCACAATCGTCGTGATAAATATATTTAAGTAATATACTTATACAGTTAAGAAAACAGTTCATGGTCAAGCAGGCACTATGGTCCAAGCAAACAGGAGGATTGCGTACGGATTTGTAACGCCAATCCTATGCAAGACAAGTAGCGGTTGCGTACGGATTTGTAAGCGCCAACCAAACGGGTCCGATTAACTCTTAATCGTGTGGATCGGAGACAAAGTGATTCCTTCGTTCTTCCTTGTAACTCCCCGAGCAAGATGGTCAAGACTGTCACCTTATCGCTCCATAGGCAATGACAAAATCCACAGTGGAGCTAGCAAGGCCGGATTTGTCATAATCATGATTATACCTCAATACTACGACCCACTTCCCTCGGACAAACTCCGTCCCTCGATTTGCGGGATTAGGACGATGGGGCGAGAGAGTGGAATAGCAGCCGAGCTGCCGGTTCCATCCCCGATGTATCCATTCCGACTATGAGCTCGACACACCAAGTTGAGTCGAGATAGGAAAGTAAATACACGTTCGGGTAGTCAACCAGCAAAATGAAAGTATTATTGATTCAGGGAAGCGTTTTAGGAAAGTTTTTGAAAATTTGCGCAAGGTAGTTATGGCATTGGTGGAGTTATTGGGATGAAGATAATTATCGGGAGGATAAGCAATCTTCGATATTTTTAAAGATTAGGTGGAACATAAGTCGTTATAGATTCAAATCGCAAGACGAGGAAGTCGCCCGCGATCGGGCATTAGTCGGTCAAGGCGGTCCGAAAGGTCAAGGGGGTTTTGAGAAAATAAAACATTTTAATTAAGAATTGAAGTCAGAGGATCCAGGGCTGTTTTAGTAAAGGAAAATAATTTTAGTTAGGTCCTTGATAAAAAACGAAAATTTACAATTAGCCCCGTTTTGTAAAAAACAATTCTTTTGGGGTTAAAAACTGAATAAATAAATGTCCCGACCTTAAAATATTATGAGGTCAGTTTCTAAATTTTCCAAATTGTTCATAGATTCAGGTTTTTAAAGTTTATAGGTTGAGTCTTTATAAAATTCTCACATTGGCCCCAAATTTGTTAAAATTGTCATTTCGGGCCCTAAGTTTAAAATAATTGGAACTCACAAACCGGAAGGGCTTTTAATGTGATTCTAGTTGAAAAATGTCACTAATGTCAGTGGGATATTGGGACAAAAGCAGTTTTAAAAGGAAATAAGTATAGGTCCCTTAACTTTTGAAAATTTCATTTTTGTCCCATTTTGAAATAGTTGCCTTTAAGGCTTTTAAGGGTCCGATTGTTATGAAACTTGAACCTTGGGTCCAATATATCATTATGTTATAGTTAAATTAGAATTTTTAGGTGCATGGACTGCATAAGTCCTGGAAATTTCATTTGGGTCCTCCATTTTAATATTTTACAATTTGGTCCCTCAAGTTTTATAAAATTACTTTCCAAGCTCTAAACACTTGGATTTTTGGAATATACCTAAAATATGTTAATTCCAGTCCCTTAAGAGTTAAAATTTCAAATTTTAAAATTTGGGTCTGGTACAGTTTCGAAATTTGCAAAATAGCCCTTAAACTTCTAAAATTTTACAATCTAGTCCTTGGGCTTTTAAGGGTTGATTTTATTTATCTAGAAACTCTTAAGACTTTATTAAAATGTCAAAATATAATTTTTGAACCTGAGTTCAGTCTCAAAAGTTGAAAATTACAGAGGGGTCCCTTAAGTTTTATGTTCTTGCAATTAAGTCCACCAACTTTCGATTTTTGCATTTTAAGTCCAAAATCGAATTTTAATCAATTATGCTCAACTTTTCCAGGTTATATGTCATACAAAACATATATTTCAAGAGTCATACACATACATAACCATCTCATGCAAGAATCTATCAAATATGACAATAAAGTGTACATGTATGTCCTAATTTTCGATAAATCGCATTTTGAGCAACACTTGAGAAATTTTTCAACTTGATACAATAAAATAGCATGCAATACATAATATATATCTCAAATTCTCAATAACAAAATACTACATGCATTTTTATGAATTAAAACACCTAGGAGTTGAAAGGATTTTTCCACCCACCTTAAAGTTCGGTTTGTTGGGAAAAAATGAAATAAATCTCTCTCGATGAAGGAGTGACTTAGGTCAGCCCCTAAGTCAAGGAATATCAAAAAAAAATATTGGAGTTAGAAGAATGTGGTTAAAGTTTAAGGGGAAGAAGAAGATAGTGAGAAAATTGGAATTACTACACTTACCTTGTGTAGTGAATAAAGTGTGACTAGTAATGGCTTCCAAGTGCAAGATTTTGGTCACCCTTAATGTTAACCTCCAAAGTCAGCCCCTAAAACTCCAAAAATAAAAATGGAGTGTCAAAGTTTGGAAAATAAAAAAAGAGAAGAAGAAAATGTACCAAAAATTTCATTTCTTACCTTATAGTCCAACTTCTTCACAATTTTCTTCAAGATGACAAGTCTCTTAACAGCTTCAAAGGTCTTCTAGGTATACCTCAAAATCAAAAATCAAACTTAAATTAGAAGGTGAAAGAGATGAGTTAGGTGATATCAAAAATGGATTGAAAAAGACATTTTCCTTACCTTTAGTAGTGATGGTTCGAATTTTATGATTTAAGTAGGAAGAATGTTTGTTTTTGTTTAGTTGTTTGAAGAAAGAAGAAGTGTTTGATGATATGAAGAAGATGTTCTTGAAGTTGTGAAGGATGTTTGAAGATGTGAAGGAATTGTGTTTGAAGATTTGAAGATATGAAGATATGTTGTTTGAAGGTTTGAAGATGTGAAGGAATGGTGTTTGTAGATTTGAAGATATGGTGTTTGAAGATTTGAAGATGTGAAGGAATGGTGTTTGAAGATTTGAAGATATGGTGTTTGAAGATTTGAAGATATGAAGAAGTGTTCTTGAAGATATGAAGGAGTGGATGAAGATATACTTAGAGAGATGTTGGAGATTTTAGAGAGAAGTTGGAGAAAATGCTTGAATTATGAATGTGTTGGATGAAAATGATATTTTGATCAAATGTTTTTGATCTTCAAGGTGTTATGGACGAAAATTGAGGTGGAGAGGGGAGGAGACAAATTTTTGATCAAATTCTATGTCTTCCAACTTGTCTCTAGCATGGGGACAAAGGCCTTGGTCAAAGTGTGGTCTTGCATGGGAGGATGAAATTGAAGGGATTGAGGAGGATGTTGGCATGGAATGTTGGGAAGCCTCCAACATGTTGGGTAAGTTTATAATAAAGAATTGGTGTATAAGATTTGAATTAATGGTGTATTAATACACAAGATGAACACACAAGGTGTATGTGTACAAGAGTTGGGAGATATTTCTACACTAAAAATACCCATCATGGTCGTCCCTTAAGGGGTATTTGTGGCATTTACATATTTTATTTTTATGTCCCAAAATTGATGATAATAGGTGAATAATATCAATCTCCAAAATAATTAGTGATTTCTTGATCACTTATAAGTCTCATGATCACTTAATCAAAATAGAATTCTTAATTCTATAAGGTATAAATCTCTAAAATAAATAGTCTCCAAAAATTCTAAGGTGACTAATGTGTACACAAATATTAATAATGATGATCGATCGAGTGATCATTAATGCGAAGTAGAAGTAATAAATGCTTATGATCACAAGTAACAAATAAAAGAAAAGAAATTAAATGCGAAATATATTTATCATTAATATTCACCCGTCGACGGCGACGGTAAAATAGTCAAAAGAATACAAGGGACGATACGTGAAACAAATACATTATTGAACAAAAATCGAGGCTTCACATTCTCCCCTCCTTAAAAGAATTTGGTCCCCAAATTCTCTTGAGTAACAACTCGGATATTGATTACTCATGTCTTCTTCCATTTCCCATGTTGCGTCTTCGTCTCGGTCGGGTTACGCCATACAACTTTAACCATTGGAATCTCTCTTGCGCAATTGACGCACTTTGGTCAATGATTCGATTGGTTCCTCGGTGTAAGATAAATTCTCCATTAGAGGAGGAGCATCACGAGTGATGATGTGGTCGAGGATCTGGTTGATACTTTTTCAATCTCGATGCATGGAACACATCGTGCATTCCCGCATCTTTGTCAGGTAACTCTAGTCAAGAGGCTAATTTTCCGATCCTCCGCAAAATTTTGTAAGGCCCAATATATCTCGGACTCAATTTGCCTCATTTCTTTGGATTGATCAATCCCTTTCGTAGCAAGAGTCCGAGAAATACTTCATCTCCCGCTTCAAATTCCAAGTCCTTTCTCCTCTTGTCCGCGTAACTCTTTTGGCGGCTCGAGTGTGCGGATCCATTCCTTGATCAACTTGACCTTCTCCATGGCCTCCTGAACCAAGTCGACCTTTGGAATCGATGGCGACTTTCGTTTCTCTTTTGGAGTCCATTGGTCATCAATCTCCCGGTGTAGTGGGGATCTACACTTTCGCCCATACAAGGCTTCGTAGGGCCATCCCAATTGTGGCACGATAGGCTGTTATTATTGGCGAACTCGGCCAATGGTAAGTGTGAATCCCAACTTCCTTGAAATCCAACGTGCATGCTCGCAGACATGTCTTCCAGGGTTTGAATCGTTTGCTCAGGTGGCCATCGGTTTGGGGATGTCTTTGTCTTTGAAGCTTAGCGAGGTTCCCAATTCCTCGTGTAAGCATTTCCAGAACTGGAGACAAATCTCGGGTCTCTGTCTAACACTATGTCGTGGCACTCCATGCAGTCAAATGATCTTTCTGGACATAAATCTGCAAGTTTTACGCAAGTCGTCAGTTTTCTTCATAGGTAAGAAGTGTGCGCGTGATTACGTGAGTCGGTCTCGACTACCCATATAACATCATCACCTCGCCTGGTCCTTGGTAGATCCGTCACGAAGTCCATCGTTATGTGTTCCCACTTCCACTTCGGAATTCTCAATGGTTGCAATAAACCGGATGGTCGTTTGTGTTCTCGCTTTTATTCGTTGACAAGGAAAACATCTCGCAACGAACTCTGCTACGATTCTTCATGTTTACCCACCAATAATTCTATTTCAAGTCCTTATACATCTTGTTTCCTCCAGGATGTATAGTGTATTTCGAACGGTGTGCCTTTTCTAGAATTCTCGCTCCTAATTGCTCGTCGCTTGGTACACAAACTCGATTCCGAAATTTGATTATCCCATCTTCATGTACCGAGAATTCTGATCCCTCTCCGTTAAGTATCTTCTCTTTCAGTCTTTGAAGTTGTACATCTGTCTCTTGTGTTGTTTTGATCTCATTCAGTAGGTCGGGTTTAACCGAAATGTTAGCACACGAAATTTGAGTATTGGTTCTTGTCGGATTCCAAGTGCTCAACTCTTCTAATGATTTCCACTCTCGAATCATTAGTCGGCTAAACTCGCCTTTCTACTCAAGGCGTCGCTACTATATTAGCCTTTAGGGATGTGCGAATATCAAGGTGATAGTCTTCTATTAACTCCATCCATCTCCGCGGTTGCCTCAAATTGAGTTCCTTCCGAGAGAATAGATACTTTAGGCTCTTATGATCTGTGTAAACCGTGAATGTTGCTCTGTATAGATAGTGTCTCCATTTATTTAACGCGAACACTATCGCCAATTGCAAGTCATGCGTTGGGTAATTGGCTTCATATGGCTTGAGTTTTTGTGATGCATAAGCAATGACTTTTACTTCCCGCATGAGCACTTGCTCCTAGTCCTTCCTTTGATGCATCACTTTGTAGACTTAATTTTTTGTTCCCTTTGGAAGGGCTAGGACCTGGAGCCGTAGTAAGTTGTTTCTTGACTCTTGGAAACTAGTCTCACACTTGTCATTCCACTCAAACTTGACTTGCTTCCGAGTTAGTCGAGTGAGTGGTAAACTACTTGGGAAATTCGGATAAATCTTCGATAATATCCAGATCCTAGAAACTTGATCTCCGTTATAGACTCTAGTTGTTTCCATTCAACCACCTATCTGTACCTTGAAGGATCTACGGCGATCCCGATCCGGATACTATGTGTCCCAAGAATGCGACTCACTTAAGCCAAAATTCGCACTTGTTGAATTTGGCATACGGCTTGTGCTCTCGTAGTGTCTCCAAAACGATTTTTAGATGCGTTCATGCTCTTCTCTAGACTTAGAGTATACGAGTATGTCATCAATGAATATCACTATGAATCGATCCAAATAAGGTTGAAAGACTCGATGCATCGGATCCATGCTTATTTGTTGGTGCATTAAATCGAGACCAAAAGGCATCACTACAAACTCGTAGTGTCCATATCAGTTTGAAATGCCATTTTGGAAACGTCTTCTTCACGAATCTTGATTGATAATATCCTTGTCAGTAAATCAAACTTCGAGTACACCGTCGCTCCTGGAGTTGATCAACGATTAACATCGCCACATCCTCGGGAGGGGGTAATTGTTTATTATGGTCACGCTATTAAGACCACGATAATCTATACACAGTCTTAATGTGACATCCTTCTTTTTGACAAACAAGACGGTGCTCCCCACGGAGGCGTGCTCGGTCGGATAAATCCCACATCCATCGCTTTTGCAATTGAGTCTTCAACTCTTGCAACTCAAGAGGAGCCATTCTATACGGTGTTCTAGCAATCGGGCGGTTCCTGGTAATACCTCGATGGTGAACTCGACTTCCCTATCCGGGAGGGACAGTGGTGAGTTCTTGTGGAAATACATCCGTATATTTCGATACTATAGGTACTTGGTTAATTTGTGTCTCAACTTTAGGTTTGTTAATTACAAACGCCAAGTACCCTTGTGCCCCTCTAGTGATTGCCTTCCTCGCTTTCATTCTGAAATGATTGGGGCAATCTTAACTCGTGCCCTTCCCGAAATTTCCACCGGGCTTCATCGGGTTCACATAACTTAATGGACTTGCGATGGCAGTCCATTTGTGCATGGTGTGTGAGACAACTGAGTTCATTCCCAAGATAATGTCGTATTCGGATATAGGCAACAAAATCAAATCGGCGGGAAAGTTTATCTCATCAATCTTAACCGCATGCATTATAGATAATATTCATTATATCGGCTTGCGCCCATAGGAGTTGATACTTCTAGACCTATAGGCATATGTTCCATGCATGCATGCGGCTTGTGTACAAAATGTGGTGCGACAAATGAATGCGTTGATCCAGGATCAAATAGTATTTTAGCGTAGTGGCTAGATACTAGAAGCGTGCACCTTCTACCACGTCTCATTACCTCGGGAGCCTCATGTCCGCTAGTGCAAATGCTCGGCGGGCATCCTTGCCCGATTACCCGGCCGTTACCCGCGGCCGTGGTTGCACTGTTTGGTCCGGTCTTTGTATTTGGCAATCCTTGGTGGTGCTGATTACTACCACAACGTAAACACCTTCCTGTTTACGCCAATGTGATCATTAGCGGTATGCCCTGGTTTACGGCAATGTGCACACACTTGACCCGCTTTCCTTGTACCGGTCCTTTTCCTTTATCTCATCTTATTGTGGTCCCTTCAAACTTAGCAGTTTGTTTAGATGGTTGTCCCATGATTGTCCTCTTGAGACCGTTTGATGGCCTACTCTTTGAATCATCCCAATACGGTTCAATCCCGACTCGATGCGGAGATCCCTTTACGCTGGTGAGTAGGTTATCATCTCGATAGTCGGAAAGTCGCTTTTGAAGTTCCAAACTTGATCCCCGTGTGAACTTATATAATTTGTCCTCTTCGGTACTGATTGTCCCCAGAGCGTATTTGGACAATCGATGAAACTCAGACTCGTACTGGGCTACGGACATGTTCCCTTGCCTTAACTTATGAAATTCGTCCCGGCGTGCCTCTTTCACAACCTGGGGAATGTACTGCTCATGGAATTCAGCTAGAAAATTTTCCCAAGTTCTCTCTACTAGATCCTGTTCCCACTTTCTCTCAACTGCTCTCCACCAATCCCGAGCAGCCGCTTCTAGTCGGAACACTGCGAGTGTAACCTTCTGTTCTTTGGAATATTGAAGGGCATTAAAGATATTCTCTATCTTCTCGATCCATTCTTCTGCTTTCATGTCATCTGGTTCCCCTAAGAAAGTCGGGGTCGAATCGTAGAAACCGCTCCAAGGTGCGGTCATTCGTCTCTCGGCGGAGTTCATGGTTAGGCTGACGAGGCTCTGCTTGTTGCCTCATGAAAACCAATATCTGTTGCAGGGCTATTGCAGTTAGGTTATCTCCTGCGATTGGCGGAGGAGGTGGTGGCAATTCGGGGGAGGGTGCCCGATCCCTTTGCGCATCATTGTTCCTTTGGGGTATACGGCGGGGTCTCCCGCGTCCACGGTTTCCAGCCATGTATCTGGGGTTTAGCTACAATACAAAAATGAATGATTCCAATAAATATTCGCGTAAAACAAGTTATATCGCAAGGAGAGCAACACAAGTACACAAGACATAGAATAAGTAAAAGGATATATCCATTAATGTGAAAATTTGAATACATCCAATTGAGTTCATACAACATAAATACAGAATCGAAGATATTCTAGATTCAAGGTACAACGGAATGCAAAATACATCAGGAAGGTAATATGCGCCTGATACTATCTATCACAAAAGCTATCTATTCAGTGAGGTCGCCATCATCGTCACTAGCGGCTATGTCCACAACCGGAACCTGGTCGGGCTGAGGTGGTACTTCAGCATCGGGCCAGTCGGCGAAATTTAGCCACTGCTCCAGTCCGGGAGCATCATCGAGTGGGGCGGCTTCAAGCGCCTCGTGCTCTTCGTCTTCCATTGGATCCTCATCGGGATCCTCTTCAGGGTCTTCTTCAGGATCCTCCTCGGGATCCTCCTCATCATCGGCCTCGAGGTCGGGTATGGGTTCCGCCTCGGGTGGTGGTGGCGCATTAGCTGCTAAGGCAGCCTCCAAAGCAGCATCCCGCTGAGTTAAGGCATGCGTGAGGTCCTCGATCACCTGCATTTGTTTGATGATAGTATCTTCAAGACTTCCGATGGTGGCTCTCGACATGTATGCCTCCCTTTCCTTGGCGCGTTCCATCTTCTTGCGAGTAATTTCTAAGTGTTCCTGAATTGACTGGATTTGATCCTCGCGAGCACGGATGGTATCCTCGCGATCCTTAGCCAGGAGGGTAAGGTCGTTCTTCTCCTCTTGGCTCTTTGTCAAGAGGTGGGCTAGTTCTTGGTTGCGGCGGCGTTCCTCTGCCAATTCTGAGGTGGCCCGCAGGTATTCCTGGTACCAGTGGTTCGTGTATGCCCGGAAGTAATCCCGTTCGGCGCGGGCCTCCAATAATTCCCACCAGATAGGTGGCGTCGGCTCCATCCTGAACAAGCCAAACTAAGAAGGATTAGACGAAGTAAGAAAAGATAAGGAAGAACAAGTAAAGAATGACTAAGGAGAGTTAGTCAAGAGTCAACTAAGTCAAATCAAGTATGACTATGGATTCTCCAAGTATAAATTTTGACTTATCATGAACATCAATAATACGGTTCTATACCATTATTGAAATTGATTTCACACTTAATTAGTCAAGTCGCGGTACTACCCAACACAATCCGAGGGTCCTATCCTGGGTCAGCTCGGTGTAAGTTTCCATATTACAAGCCGAGCTCTGATACCATAACTGTCACGCCCCAAACGCGACGCGACGGCGATCAATCACTTAAACAGAAATGAACCTAATATTCTAGAAAAACGATGCAACAATCTTAAATGAAACAAGGTCTAAAGCAGCGGAAAACTTACAAGTACAACACGATTACAAGTACATCCCAACAACCAAATAACTTACAGTCCAGAACTAGGAAATAAAGTACACATCTTATCACCAGCTTAAGTGTCAAAGGGTTCTACGCCCTTAAATTACAGTCCAGAATGCAAAGAAAATAAAAGAGTCCAACAACAGTAAAATAAAGGAAAACAGTCCAGCAACATAGATAACGATAGGAAGTAAGTCCAACGGACGGAGCACGCGAATTCAATCCAAGGCAGGTTCAGCTTCTTCGACAAAGTCTTCTTCTAAGGTTAGAAAACAGGAGGGAGTGAGACAGAAATCTCAGTGGTTGGGGTGATCGTGTGCAAGTGTGGCGATATATATATGGTTAATGCGAGAAATTTAGTTGTATGAAAACGCGTGAGAGATGATGCATGATTTCACACACGGTCCACAATCGTCGTGATAAATATATTTAAGTAATATACTTATACAGTTAAGAAAACAGTTCATGGTCAAGCAGGCACTATGGTCCAAGCAAACAGGAGGATTGCGTGCGGATTTATAATGTCAATCCTATGCAAGACAAGTAGCGGTTGCGTCACACGGATTTGTAGCGCCAACCTATGCAATACAAGTAAGCGGTTGCGCACGGTTTGTAGCGCCAACCAAATGGGTCCGATTAACTCTTAATCGTGTGGATCGGACAACAATTCCTTCGTTCTTCCTTGTAACTCCCGAGCAAGATGGTCAAGACTGTCACCTTATCGCTCCATAGGCAAAGACAAAATCCACAGTGGAGCTAGCAAGGCTCGGATTTGTCATAATCATGATTATACCTCAAGTACTACGACCCGCTTCCCTTGGACAAACTCCGTCCCTCGTTGCATGGATTAGAACGATGGGGCGAGAGAGTGGAATAGTGAGCGCCCGGTTTCATCCCCCGATGTATCCATTCCGATCGTGAGCTCGACACACTAAGTTGACTCAGGACAGAAAGTAAATACACGTTCGGGTAGTCAACCAGGCGGTGGAGTATTATTGATTGAGGGAAGCGTTTTAGGAAAGTTTTTCAAAATTTGCGCAAGGTAGTTATGGCATTGGTCGAGTTATTGGGATGAAGATAATTATTGGGAGGATAAGCAATCTTCGATATTTTGAAAGATTAGGTGGAACATAAGTCCCGTTATAGATTCAAATCGCAAGACGAGGAAGTCGCCGCGATCGGGCATTAGTCGGTCAAGGCGGTCCGAAAGGTTAAGGGGTTTTGAGAAAATAAAACATTTTAATTAAGAATTGAAGTCAGAGGGTCCAGGGCTGTTTTAGTAAAGGAAAATAATTTTAGTTAGGTCCTTGATAAAAAAGAAAATTTACAATTAGCCCCGTTTTGTAAAAACCAATTCTTTTGGGGTTAAAAATTGAATAAATAAATGTCCCGACCTTAAACAATTATGAGGTCAGTTCCTAAATTCTCCAAATTATTCAGAGATTTAGGTTTTTAAAGTTTATAGGTCGAGTCTTTATAAAATTCTCACATTTGCCCCAAATTTGTTAAAATTGTCATTTCGGGCCCTAAGTTTAAAATAATTGGAACTCACAACCGGAAGGGATTTTAATGTGATTCTAGTTGAAAAATTTCACTAATGTCAGTGGGATATTGGGACAAAATCAGGTTTAAAAGGAAATAAGTATAGGTCCCTTAACTTTTGAAAATTTCATTTTTGTCCCATTTTGAAATAGTTGCCTTTAAGGCTTTTAAGGGTCCGATTGTTATGAAACTTGAACCTTGGGTCCAATATATCGTTATGTTATAGTTAAATTAGCATTTCCAGGTGCATGGACTGCATAAGTCCTGGAAATTTCATTTGGGTCCTCTATTTTAATATTTTACAATTTGGTCCCTCAAGTTTTATAAAATTACTTTCCAAGCTCTAAACACTTGGATTTTTGGAATATACCAAAAATATGTTAATTCCAGTCCCTTAAGAGTTAAAATTTCAAATTTTAAAATTTGGGTCTGGTACAGTTTCGAATTTGCAAAATAGCCCTTAAACTTCTAAAATTTTACAATCTAGTCCTTGGGCTTTTAAGGGTTGATTTTATTTATCTAAAAACTCTTAAGACTTTATTAAAATGTCAAAATATAATTTTTGAACCTGAGTTCAGTCCCAAAAGTCGTAAATTACAGAGGGGTCCCTTAAGTTTTATTTTCTTGCAATTAAGTCCACCAACTTTCCATTTTTTGCATTTTAAGTCCAAAATCGAATTTTAATCAATTATGCTCGACTTTTCCAGGTTATATGTCATACAAAACATATATTTCAAGAGTCATTCACATACATAACCATCTCATACAAGAATTTATCAAATATGACAATAAAGTGTACATGTATGTCCTAATTTTCGATAAATCGCATTTTGGGCAACACTTGAGAAATTTTCAACTTGATACAAGAAAATAGCATGCAATACATAATATATATCTCAAATTCTCAATAACAAAATACTACATGCATTTTTATGAATTAAAACACCTAGGAGTTGAAAGAATTTTTCCACCCACCTTAAAGTTCGGTTTGTTGGGAAAAAATGAAATAAATCTCTCGATGAAGGAGTGACTTAGGTCAGCCCCTAAGTCAAGGAATATCAAAAAAATATAGGAGTTAGAAGAATGTGGTTCAAATTTAAGGGGAAGAAAGAAGATAGTGAGAAAATTGGAATTACTACACTTACCTTGTGTAGTGAATAAAGTGTGACTAGTAATGGCTTCCAAGTGCAAGATTTTGGTCACCCTTAATGTTAACCTCCAAAGTCAGCCCCTAAAACTCCAAAAATGAAAATGGAGTGTCAAAGTTTGGAAAATAAAAAAGAGAAGAAGAAAATGTACCAAAAATTTCATTTCTTACCTTATAGTCCAACTTCTTCACAATTTTCTTCAAGATGACAAGTCTCTTAACAAACTTCAAAGGTCTTCTAGGTATACCTCAAAATAAAAAATCAAACTTAAATTAGAGGTGAAAGAGATGAGTTAGGTGATATCAAAAATGGATTGAAAAAGACATTTTCCTTACCTTGGTAGTGATGGTTCGAATTTTATGATTTAAGTAGGAAGAATGTTTGTTTTTGTTTAGTTGTTTGAAGAAAGAAGAAGAGTTTGATGATATGAAGAAGATGTTCTTGAAGTTGTGAAGGATGTTTGAAGATGTGAAGGAATTGTGTTTGAAGATTTGAAGATATGTTGTTTGAAGGTTTGAACATGTGAAGGAATGGTGTTTGAAGATTTGAAGATATGGTGTTTGAAGATTTGAAGATGTGAAGGAATGGTGTTTGAAGATTTGAAGATATGGTGTTTGAAGATTTGAAGATATGAAGAAGTGTTCTTGAAGATATGAAGTAGTGGATGAAGATATACTTAGAGAGATGTTGGAGATTTTAGAGAGAAGTTGGAGAAAATGCTTGAATTATGAATGTGTTGGATGAAAATGATATTTTGATCAAATATTTTTTATCCTCAAGGTGTTATGGACGAAAATTGAGGTGGAGAGGGGGAGGAGACAAATTTTTTGATCAAATTCTATGCCTTCCAACTTGTCTCTAAGCATGGGAACAAAGGCCAGTCAAAGTGTGGTCTTGCATGGGAGGATGAAATTGAAGGGATTGAGGAGGATGTTGGCATGGAATGTTGGGAAGCCTCCAACATGTTGGGTAAGTTTATAATAAAAGAATTGGTGTATAAGGTATTGTGTATAAGATTTGAATTAATGGTGTATTAATACACAAGATGAATACACAAGGTGTATGTGTACAAGAGTTGGGAGATATTTCTACACTAAAAACACCCATCATGGCCGTCCCTTAAGGGTATTTGTGGCATTTACATATTTTGTTTTTATGTCCCAAAATTGATGATAATAGGTGAATAATATCAATCTCCAAAATAATTAGTGATTTCCTTGATCACTTATAAGTCTCATGATCACTTAATCTAAATCGAATTCTTAATTCTATAAGGTATAAATCTCTAAAATAAATAGTCTCCAAAAATTCTAAGGTGACTAATGAGTACACAAATATTAATAATGATGATCGATCGAGTGATCATTAATGCGAAGTAGAAGTAATAAATGCTTATGATCACAAGTAACAAATAAAAGAAAAGAAATTAAATGCGAAATATATTTATCATTAATATTCACCCGTCGAAGCGACGCGGTAAAATAGTCAAAAGAATACAAGGACGATATGTGAAACAAATACATTATTGAACAAAAATCGAGGGCTTCACATGTTGAAGGGAAAAACCTAGTTGCAAAAGACTCTAGGATCACTATAGGGTAGTTATCTCTTGTCCAGCGATGCCTGTGGAGAAAATGATAAGCATTTAGCTTTTAATAATTCTTGTGCGTCGGTAAGCCGATATGTGCAATGCGGGCTACTCATAAATAAGAATCACCTATGTGAAATAGAAGTGGGGCCGCTTCAAAGAGAATTGTGTGAGACACAATTCTTAGAACCTCTTGCAGAACCAAACATATGTTCAGGGCCACAAATAAACATAACTATGACAACTGAAGTATATTAGGAAGAATATCGTGTGAGGTATATCATCGTTACACAAAAGGCAGAACAATTCAAGGACATCGCATCTACTGATCAGCTAATAGAGTAAATATATTTTCACAAGGGAAGCTTCAAAGGATAACACCTACCTATCCTATGCATGATTCTATTGTTGGACTTTATCATTAAATCATTGTATCTTCATAATTTTCTTTATATGGGGAATTATTGGAAAAATTGTAGTAAACTTATTCATTTGACCTTTTTAATAGTAAAAGACAAATTTTATTTTGACTTTTTTAATTGTAAAGGGCAAATTTTATTTTGACCTTTTTAATAGTAAATGGGCAAATATTTGGTGGTGAAAGGTCATATTTATGCCTATAAATATGACTTAAATTTCCAATTTACAAAACATACAAAATTTCCATATAGCTCCAAAACTCTTGCAATTTTTGGTGATAATTACCAGGCATAATTTTCAGTTTGCCGGAATAGGTAATCCGGTTCTCACGTCTTATCCTGAGAAACGGACCTTCATAATAGGGGACGAATCTATTTTAAGGATAGTGTGTTGAACATACGATTCAAGCCAATCTTTATATTTCTTACTTTGCCAATATTATCGATACGGGTTTTTTCGATTTATATAAACTGTACTAGCATAAACCTAATATTATTTTTCTACAGTACTAACATTAGCTGTTTTGCGAAAAAACAGTTTGATTAGGGCTAACTAGAAAAACTAAATTTAGTTTAATCATAAAAAATTAGTTATTTTTTTAAAATGATAAGTTCCATTGAATGTTTGTATTTGTTTTACCAAATTAAGCACTCAATAGATGCAACTTGTGACATAAGGGTTTTTATAATTTTCAAATATAACCGAATATTTGTCTAAGTAGACTAAGTCGTCCCAAAGGTAATATTTGTAATTCAATGATTATGATACTTCTGTCTTCATTATTCTTTGGATAAATTAACTATCCAAAATATACAGGAGTTTGATTGTGAACGCAAGACCTAGTTTTAATGAGTCTTAATGGTGTGAGGTGTGAACGCAAGACCTAATTGAAACATTGGGCATATTACGTTATTGACTCCTAAGCTCCTTCAGGACTTGACCGCTACTGCTTGATTTTAATACTATTGTTTAATGATTGACCTAAAGTACAAATTGTTTGGCAAGGATATATTTAAATTTCAGAAACTTGAAAAATTGCAATGGTTTTGGTGGACGAAAACAATCCCTGGAAATTTATGAATAGAAAACAGATAGAGGTCTGTTTATGTGACATCTCATGATAGAAATCGTTGAGTGAAATCGTGTGGCAAAATTGCATCACACAACAGCCGTACATGTCCCGAACAACCAACAGAATGAGAAAACTCATTTTCAACAATTTTCAGTATTATACTATGCAAAGACTCAGAACAAAAATTTGTCTTTTGTTAATTGTATACCATTTATTGTCTAATTGTATATCATTTTCTAGCTAAATGTGCATCATTTTATGTCCAGAAGTTAATAAACAATAACTAGGCAAAAACCATAAGTGCTTCGACAAATAAATGTTATATGTGTGTTTACTATCAAGCATTCACAACTTCATCATTAATTATGCACCAAAATAAATTGTCTTTAATTTTTGGGTATTTTTATACAATTCTCAATTCATCACTATCTGCATGCCAAATTACTATTAAATGTCTACCACTACGTCGTTAATTGTACACCCAAAATTAGATTGTCTTTCAAATTTGTGTATTTTTAAACGATTCCGCATTGTATTCCAAAAATATGCATAATGTTAGTACTAACAATGCACATAATGCTTAAAAAGTATGCACTAAAAAAAGTCAGTAACACATGTAAATAAAACATAAAGCTTGAGGCTAACATATATACACCAAAAAGTGCTAAAAAATATACCACAATATTGTTAACTGTGCACTATTTCTTCAATAACTATACAATTTAAAATAATCACATCCGAAAAACATAAAAATAAATTTGCATCAGTTCACTGGTAATAATTCATCAAAATAATATTAAATTATCATTGAGATATCATAGTCTAATCTAATATACTACGCTAAAAACGTACTTAGAGCACCCCATCTAAAAAATCACACAAAATGTCCCTATCAATTCTACTTGTCATTGATTTTTTTTTAGTCAAATCAAGAACCCTGCCTTTCTCTTGGTTCAGATCATGCATTAGAATTGCATGGAAGTATAATATCCTCAATCGTGCAAATTCAGCGGCATCAGCCTTGTCAAATCCATATTCTCATTTTTTTCAATGCTCCCCCATATAGGTCTCCATGTGACGCATGACGGGGACCCCGCGGTGGACTTTGTTTTGCGCATCCTCAACGACATAGCAAGTCTAGTTGGGAACATTTTTCAACATTGCGCGCTGTATTTGCCTGGTAACACCCACGTGCTTGCAAATATCAAGAAAAAACACCCAATCGAAACACATATAAACAAAAGTGCCAAAAAAAATCTATGTTACACAAAACAAAGTCAAAAAAAAATAAAAAAAAAAAGGCAAAAGCATCCAGTGCATCATATAATAACTAATTGTATACCATTTATTGTCTAATTGTATACCATTTCCTAGCGAAATGTGCATGATTTTTATGTCCGGAAGTAAATAAACATTACACCACCCAATAACTAAAATTACATCGTTTTTATCAAATTTTACATCGAAAAATCCCCAACAAAGATGCCCTGGTTCGCACAAAAATATTCCCCAAAACGAGAAAAAGAACCCATAAAATCGCCTGGGCAATCGAAAAATCAAATCTTAGATACTCTAAAATAAAAAAAAAAAAAACAAGAATGCCTAATCTCTTACTAAAAATACTTCAAATATCCAAAATCAACAGTTGAATGGTTCAAAAAAAAGCGAAAACGTGTAAAGTAAAAACCCTTACTATCAAAATTTTCGAACCAAAAAGTGGAAGAAAAGGCAACCAAACACTTACCTTAACCAACTATTTGAAGAATCAGAATCACCCTCTTTGCGGATTGTGTGTCTCTTTCGCATTTGTGAAGAACTTTGAAAGAAAATAAACTGAGATGGAGGAGGAAGTTGATCAAGCAAACAGGATAGAAAAGAAGAAGATAGAAATAAAATTGGGAGTTTTTATTTTTAAGGAAACTGGTAAGTGAAAAGGAGAATCAATCTAATTGAAATCCCAAAAAACGGTGTGATTGGGAGTTACCAAATGTAACGATTTGATTTGTGTAAAAATGTCATTTATGCCCTCAATGGGCGAAATTAAATTAAAAAACAAAAAAGAAATTCGAAAAACTTTGGTCGTTAGATTCGTCAAATTAATGGATTAGATTGATCCACACCGCCACACCGGTAAGCTCTCGCAACATTTGATCCTATACATATATATATATATATATATATATATATATATATATATATAGGGGAGAATCAAGTGAGACCATGTCTCTAGGTGAGAGACAATGGACTAATCTCAACCATCCCCACTATTAATCAATGGGTATGATTTAATGGATAAAAAATATATTAAAATATTAATTTAATCAATATAAGGGTAGTAAGGTAAAATAACATAACAAGTTAGTTACAAAAATGGAATCAAATCTCTTTCTCTCTCATACATCTCCCAATTTCTCCAATCTCACGTCTCTCTCTCTCTCTTTCTCTCTCTCTCTCTCTCTCTCTCTCTCTCTCTCTCATTCCTCAGTTAACGCAAATTAAGAAAACGGTGCAATATTATAGAGAAATAACGAACAGTGAGTTCAAAAACTAAATATGCAACAAAACTCAACTAAATATGTTATCCGAAAAACTATCTATGCGGCGTAAAAAAACTAATATGTAGTACAAAGATATCCAACTATGCAAGACGTCATAAACTATGCAACAAAAATTAACTAACTATGTATTATCTAAAAACTATTTATGCATTGTAGAATAACTAAATATGCAAAGACATTATGTAACATCCCATTTTTATAATTTTCAAAAGCAACATCCCATTTTCATAACTAAATATACATTATATTGAACATATTTATGCGGTGTAGTATAACTACATATGCAATATGTTATATTCAATTATGTCTTGTTTTCGTAAAACAAAGTGCCAACAAAATAACTAAATATGCATTATTTGATGTCTAATTATGCACTAGAAGAACTCTAACTAACTTGTAAAATAAAAATATTTGGAAAGAAAACATGTTCCTTAAATTCCGCCACAAAATCCATAGTGTCAGTGTCAATTTGCCCATAAAATTCGGCCAGGACCACTAATTTGAATTACAAAATTACGTCTTACCCTTAAAATCAGCGAAAATTAGGAAATAATTAAAAAATTGAATTAATCACATCCCTTCATTTTTTAAGATCAATGAGTAAGATGAGTCAACACTTTCTCACCTAGGAGGTGGTCTCATTTGAACTAAATCTTATATATATATATATATATATATATATATATATATCATAAACTCACTCGACTAAGGACTACGATGAGGGCAATGGGTTGGCAGCAAAACGAGTAGAGTGACGCAAGCTTGGGTGATGGAGACTTGGGCTTCCATGGCGGTGATTGATGGCGGCCTGCTGCTGTTTTTCCGACAGCATACTATTGCCATGTAGCTAGACGCCGACGGGCAGCAAACATTATACTATTGACATGTAGCTAGACGCCGACGGGCAGCTAGGAGAATGGCGCTGCCATGTATGAAGCTTGGGTGGTAGCTACCGGTTGCGTATGTGGAGAAGAAAGGTTGTGGGGAACACTAATTTGAGCCTAATTTTATTGGGCTCAAATTGAAGGTTTTGGGCCTAATTTATTTTCAGATTTTGGCTTAAATTAAAGTTCTTGTGCCAAATTTTATTAATCAAATAGTTAGATTTTTGGCCTAAATTTTTATTTTGGGTCCTTAAATCTAAATAAAATTTGATTATGGATTTGAGTTAGTTTGAACCCAAAATTCAAGTAAGGAAATTTTGGATTTTAACTTTGAAATTAAAGTATTGGCTCCTTAAGGGATGAATTTTATTCAACCCATAAAGATAGGATTAATTTTTTTATCTTTTATTCAAATATAATCTGTAAAGAATTTGACCCAAATTCGATTTAAAACCTTAAGAAAGTTTAATAATTTTATTTTAAGGCCTATTTGGTTTTTAGGCCTTAAATCAAAATAAGGAATTAAAATTTGAGCTTAATTTATTTGAGCACAATATTTTATGGTTTCATTTTGATTTTAATTTTTGGATATTGAACTTGATTTAATTTGGATTCTACGATTTCTTGCCCAATTCTATTTGGGTTATTAAATTTAAATAAAGTTGAATTTAAAGACTTATTTGGTTTTGACTTTAAATTAAAATAAGGTTAATTTTAAAATTAAGTTCATATAAAGTTAAATTTCAGCCAAATTTAATATTTTAGGCTTTAAATTCAAGTACGGATAAATTTTAGGTCAATGGTTTGGACTTGTTTTATAGGGTCATAAACCGGGACAAATTTATTCCGGCTCATTACAATTGAATTAGATTTAAATTTTTGATTAGATTTATATTTTATATTTCGAGATAAATTGAAATAATATGTCACCAAAGTGACCTTTGTTACCAGATTATTTTGAAATATAGATTCGGCAAATGATTTGCGATTTGTTTATATCTATGCGGATAATAATCACCAAATGAAGGATAATTGAAATAGACGTTACCATAGTAACCTATATTATGTACGTTTATTTATTTTAAGATATTCAGATGTGTATGTAGGGATGGCAATGGGGTAGGTCGGCTGGACCCCACATCAAACCCGCCTTGTAATTTGATACGTCTAAAATATATGCATATTTAGGGGTTTATTTTGATATATAATTGAAGCATTTGCATGTATATTAAGAATATTTTACTTGGTTTCCTTACAAGGGCGTGATATGCGATTCTCGTAATTTTTACAAAAACGGAGCTAAAATATATCAAGGAGAAGGGCGATCCAGGACAAGAATGACGAATACAAAGAGACGATCGACTATGCAAATAAAACAATGAAAAACAAGGCACACGGCCAGCCGTGTGGATTCACACGACCATGTGAATGGTACTCGTGTGTTTTTACACGCCCGCACGACTTGTTCGGGGAAGAATTTCGAGAGACAAAGTACATAACCAGGTCAGTATGAGATTACACGGTCGTGTGACTGTTAGCGTGAGGCCCCGACTTTTGATCAACATAATTACAATGTTGTATAGTGATGAAAATTCGACTACACCAACCTATTATTAATAAAATGGGACGCAACTTTTATTTATTCCTTTCCTTATTTTCGAGAGTACCAATTTTAATTCCTTCTCAAGTATTCATACTCGATTAAGTGTACTATATATAAATATGCAAGTATAAGTTAAATAAATATGCATTATAATTGAAAGGGTATACATGAATGATTTTTATGCTTATATGTGATTGATTATCATATTTCTAATGTGATTAACTCTTTTTTTGTAGGTTTATTTAATGTCATTTTTTCTATGGCATTAAGTACAACCGATATCGAGAGGAGGAAAATGTTGATGTCGGGAAGCCGAAATATTTTTGTTGGATGTGTCTTCATAATTAATATCAACCGGACTGAAGCTCTTAATTTTTTTTAAATCTCTCCCTATTTCACACTACATGTTGTGCACGGATCACACATTTTCTAAACCTTTTTGTTGTACTTCTTTGTATGCCAAACCCACTCTCCGGAGCCATATTCATTATGGAACTGTACAACGTCTTCCAATGTAATAAATTTCATTCCAACTCGAGGGATTTTCTCTTGCTCAATTTCAGGAATCCAATATTTTATCGAACCAGACAATATTTCAAGCCCTTGTCTGATATCAGTGCTCATGTCTGCTATAGTATATTAATTTTACTAAATATGCAATGAAATAGTAATATATTTGCAGTGGTCTCTTTTTAAATATGCATAAAAACTAAACAACACATGCAATGTTTTATTTATATTTAGGCATCATTATTAATTCAAACTTGCAGTAACTCCTTTATATATATGCATCATAGTGCACTAATATATGCAATGTCCAAAATATAATTTCCTATCTTTTTATTCCGTCAACGATGTTCTAAAAAAAGTGAGGAGTAATTTTTTGTTGTGGTGTGTTTTAATCACTCATTAAATATTAAAAAAAAAACTTATAAGAGAGTTAAACAAGCCAATTTTTCAAATTCATTTAGGCATCATCATAGAGCTATCTATGCAATAATTATTAACTATTAATGCACCATAGTGGATCAATATATGAAATATTCTTAAAAATTATTTTCTATTTTTTTATTGCGTTGACAATATTCTAAATAAATTCAGGAATAGTTTATTTGAAGTGATATGTTTTAATTACTCGTCAAATATTAAAAAAATGTATAAGAGAGTTAGACATGCAAGTTATTTCAATTAGGCATTATCACAAAGTTATATATGCAGTAATTATTAAATATTTATGCAACATGTTCGTCTTCTTCAACATAGAATTTGGATATTTTTTTTTGCAGTTTTTGTTTTATGAATTCTGTAGTTAGTTGGCGTGATTTTCTTATATTAAAGATTTATGGATGTATGGATATGGAAAATATGGACTGACATTCGTTTTTAAGGAAGAGAATATATTTGAATTGATGAAAGTCAATTAAGAGATATTTTCTTTGATCTTGTTTACGTAATTGAGCACATCAATTCCCTATTTTTAACTAACCGATTTGGCAGTTTATTTACTAATTATTATATTGTCTATTGTACCCTATCAATTATAATTGCTAATTATTAATATAATTTCAATCATTAAATTTGGGCCATCAACTGAAAAATCTCAATGGTGCGGATTAGTCCCTACGGTCTCACAGAGCATAGATGTCCCACATAAACCATCATATATATATATATATATAAATATATATATATATATATATATATATAGGGATATGATCAAATGAGACCAGGGCCTTTTTAGGTAAGAACATGAGACCACATCTAGACCATTTGATTTAATAATCAATGGTCAGATTTTACTCATCTATTTTAGTCATGGTGGTGGCAAGCAAGGGTAGGAAAGTAATCTGTCTTTTAATTAAAAGGATATAATTGTATATCCATAATTTTCGAATTTGTAATGAATCGATTATCACTATCCCGCGATTTTTCTCTCCTCTTTTTCAAAATACACGTTTCTTCTTCTCTCTTCATCTGCCTCATGCTTCCATCGTTCCCTTTGTAAAATTTTGAAACCACTGTACCGATTCTTCTTCCTCTCTTCATCACGGTCAGGCTTCATCTGTTAAAATTTCAAACAACTGATACGAATCTTCTTCCTATCTTCAACACGGTCGGTCTCGCACAAAACATTGTAAGTTTTCTGTGATTTTTTTTTCTTTTTGATTTTGGTGTTTCTTGATGTTAGGGTTCCAATTTGGGTTTTTATTATCAATTTCTATTGTTCTTATTTGTTTATATATATTATGTGGGTTTTAATTTTTGTTTGGGATTTGCAATTCTTTTCTAGGTCAAATTAGTTTTTACTCTGTAAATTTGTGTTTGGGAATAAGAGTTTATGCATTATCTGTTTCATAACTTACATTAAACTTCGGCCAAGAATTATTGCAAAGACGGGCCTTGATCTCACCCAAAGCTTGACTTGTGAAATTATTTACGGTAAATGTTGGTTTAATTTTGTGGGATTGTTGAATGAGATGTAATTGGAGACAGAGAAGCATAAGAACATGGGGTCTTTCTACTAAAGGAGAGTGAGAAAAGAATATAATCACAGCATTGGAGTTGGATAAAAAGAAGATAGAAGAACATGAATTAGGAAAGGAACAAATTAGAAGAATTATATACATCACAAAAGGATTATGGGAGAAGAATGTGGCGTTGCCTTTCTTACATCTGCGGAGATATTGAGTGAATCGACTAATGTTTGTTTTAATAACGAGAGAAGAATGAGGGAAACAATTAGATGGTCTTTTAATATAACTTTTTTTTAAATGATAAGGGTTTTTTTAGATGTAGAATTATGTGTTTTTAGTTATGTAATAATGTTTGTTTAATAATAGCATGTTTTTTTTTTGTTATTTTGTGCGAGCATGTATATTTGTTTTGGAATCATATGTATTTAGCTATAGAATAATGTGTGTTTAGTTATGTAATAATGTATTTAGTTATAGAACACTTTGTATTTTGTTGCTTTGTGCAAGTATCTATATATGTTTTGGAATTATATGTTTTTAGCTATATAATTATGTGTTCTTAGTTATATAATAATGTATATTTAGTTATAGAACACTCGTTTTTTTGTTACTTTGTTCGAGGAATTATGTATATTTAGCTATAAAGTAATGTATATTTAATTTTGTTAAAATGTATTGTTAGTTGTATTGTTTGTATAATAATTGGTGATATATTTTTTGTAGGTTTGTTTGATCAACTAAATGGCGGATAACAATGGGAAAAGGATGTCCGCAAATGGCAAGTGTTGTCCGTAAATGCACCCTGTCCAGAAGGCTGTGTAAATCAACTGTCTATGTTGCGCACGAAGTATGTGTTTGATACATGTTTTTATCTTAATTTTGATGATTTTATTTTATCACCAAAACAATGTTTTTAAAGGTTGTCCAAATACTCCTAAACGATTTAAAATGGTTTTAATATTTTCGGAGTATTTCCTCAAGTTTATTTTTGTTAATAATGGACAACACTTTTATTGATTTTATATCAATGAGTTTTTACTCCTATAACAGGTTCCTAAATGTTGTCTAAATACTCTCGATCGGTTTAAAATATTTTTACTAAATTTTGGAGTATTTCTTGAGTTTTATTTTCGATAAAACTTGGACAACATTTCATCTCGTGGTCGACCGGCCGCCCCTATAGGGCAACCCGTACTGAAGATGTTTTTAGAAACAGAAAATGAGACGGAAGAAAAATAAGCGGTCGACCGTGCATCTCAGGCGTCGACTCGGTCATCGACGGTCGGCCGTCATGGGTCGACCGGCCAGTACTGCAAGTTTCATTTTGAAACAGAACAAAACCTCTTCGTTTTTGATTAGGGGACCGGTTGAGACAGGGCCGACCGGTCGCCCTGTTGAAATTTTCAAAGTGTTCTTATTTCTCTTATTTTTAAATGCGACCGGCATCGCCTATGTATTGATGAAAAAAAATATGACCGTTTGACAAAGAAACACATTTCCTTAAATTGTGGGATTGATTTCTAACAGCTATATTCTTGATTTTAATTGTATTTGTTTGTAGATTTTCAATCCCCAAGAGGAGCCTATGCTTGATCAATCATCTCCTATAAATAGAGGAAGTTTTGGAGCAACCAACACAACAATTGAGATACAACACAACAAGATACACTTCAAGCAAATACTTGGTCTTTCATTGTTATTATTCTTGTTGTAAATTTGCCTAGCTTATCACTTTCACATCCTTGAGGTCTAGGCTATTCTTGATTACACCTTGCACTCAAATTGTATTATTCATTATTGAGTTGTAATCTTGATTTTTGGTTATCATTCAAACACAAGATATCCTTGTGAGTGTTCTTGTGGTAAGAACACACTTGGATGATCTAGGTGATAGGTGAAGAAGATTGTGGTGATCTTCTTATTGAGGTGTTGAAGAATTTGGTATTCTTGAGGTTGAAGATTGTGGTAATCTTCACATGGTGCGTTGAAAGGAGATTGTGGTAATCTCCAAGGTGGTGTTGAAGAAGAGTGTGGTGTTCTTCAAGGTGTTGTAAGTTGAATTTGTATTAATTTTGGTAATTAATAAAATTCTTTTTCTTTCGAAATCCATCCAGGATATCTTTGGGGTGGTAGAGGATTAGGCCCAGGTGGGTTGAACTCTTTAAATCAACGTGTGTTGTTTACATTCCGCACCTTTATCATTGTGTTTGAGCATTCGATTGCAAAAAGAGGGCGAAATCGAAAAAGATGGAGATAATCTATTCACCCCCTCAGATTATCGTAGCGCTTGGACTTACAAGTGGTATCGAGCCAAACTCTTTGGCAAGCTTGTTTCACATCGCGAGTAAAGAGAAACGATCGTCGGCTCTGAACGAAGCTCATCTATCCAAGCACTCCACCACAAGCCACCACTATTTCATTCCAAGAATTTTAATTTTTGGAAAGAAAGAATGGAATGCTACTTACAAGGTTGCGGGTTCGATATTTGGAACACCGTCATAAACGGAGAATCCATTCCAATGAAAGATACACCACACACCTCAAAAAGCTTCAAAAGCTCAATGATGAAGAGAAGAAAATCATCTCCTTAAACGGTAAAGCTCTCAATATTTTGTATTGTTCATTTACTAATTTGGTATATGAACATATTGTAGGAATAAAATCGGCACATGAAGTATGGAAAAATTAGAAGCCATCTATGGAGTATTTGCAAATGAAAGGAATCAAACAAAAGCATCTACTTCTCAAGGTCATACAAGCTCAAATCTAAGGAACAAGCTTCTACAACTTCCAACTATGAAAAAGTAGAATATTGTTTTATGGGCATCAATGAAGAAAATGAGGTATGTCTTAAACCCTCTACTTCCTATGATATTGTCATTCAAAATGATTATAGTGATTTGCAAAATGATTATGATGAACTTCAAAATGAATTCCAAAGCTTACTTGTTAAATACAAAAATTTGAAAAAGGAATTCAATGTTTTGAAAAATAATAAGGATAGTTTATTTACTTCCTATGAATCACTATCATGTGCTCACACCACCACACTTGACAAGGTTAGAAACCTTGAAAAAGAAAATAGTACTCTCGTTGAGGATATTAATTGCATGAAAAAGGATTTATCTAAATCCGACTTGAGTACCGATGATATTATTGATTGTTGTGATAATTCGAAACTAGAACTTGATCACAAGACTAAGGGTGTCCATCACATGAAAAAGAATCAAGTCTCTAAGCATGTTGGTCATTATGCTCCTAGAATTATTACATGTTTTTATTGCGGTAAAAAGGGTCATACGGCTAATTTTTGTCGAGCTAGAAATAGCTCTAATTATTGTTGGAGACCTAAAAGTCTCAAGACTAATCCCAAAGGACCTAAAAACACATGAGGGTACCACAAAATAATGTCATATTAGGTACCCGTGAAATAATGATCGAAGAAAATTCATACCGCCAAGAAGGCATCAAATGACCGTTTCATTTGATCAAAGAAGGAGAAACTATTCTCAACAAAGCCAATTTCCAAGAAGAGGATATAATCAAAAATGGGAAGAACACAATCCATGGAAATGGCAAAGACATCATCAACAAGATGATTTTCAAAGAAGAAGAGACTTTCAACAATGGGAAGGCAACAAACCTTGGAAATGGAGAAATCAAAGAAGTCATCATCAACAAAGTAACTTCTCGGGGAAGATACCATCAACAATGGGAACGGCACAACCCATTAAAATGGCGTAATTGGTAACCCGTATCTCCCTATTTAAATATGCATTTTATTATTATGCATGCTTTTATTTGTGTCTTAATTGCAAAATGAGTTTTCAAATATTTATTTTTAATTAAGGTCTTCAATATATACTTGTGCTTTTTAAAATTTTTTTGAAAAAAAAGACCTTATATGATGTTTTTAAAACTCTTGTGCATTTTTGTAGACTAAAGTGTGTTATCATCTTTTATGGATTTTTATGGCATGAGCTTACTTGTGATATCTCTTAGCTTTACACTTTTATCATTATGATTTGTCTAGATATGTTTTAAGAATTGTGTATGATACATATCTCATGCTCATTGGCTATTACGTCTTCAAGTTTCTTAAACTATCGACGTTCAATCGTATTTACCTTAAAACTCGATATTATACTTATGCACATATCTCTCAAAATATTTCATTTTGACCCCTTAAGTGCCCCTAAATGATCTTGCAAATATTTTCTTTTAAAAGGCACTATGTGTTTAGTCTCGATTTTATCGTTTATATGTTTTCCGAAACCCATATTTGTTGGACTTGATCCAAAACTATCTTTTTGCAAAGTTTTAAAACTTTTGAGGTGAAAAATAGAGTTTTGGAAAACTCGGGAAGAGGAAAAACTACTGGGACTGTCAAGCAGGCGACGGCCGCCCGCACATCGGCCGGCCGCCCATACCTCGGCCAGGCCGCCCAGGCCATTTTTATAACTTATAAACTCTCTCTTCTTCGCAATACATTGTAAGAAATCCTTCAAACCCTTGTTTGTGCGAAAAATTCATCCCCTTTTCTTATATTCCTCAATTCTTCATCATTTTCACGATTCTTGTTGCTAATCTTCTTATTTTCACAAGAATCTTACATATATGGCACCTCCAAGAAATTCTACCAACGAAATCCTCAAAAGAGGAGAAGGAGGCAAAGGGGAGAATCTTCTTCCAATCCCCAACAAGATGATATTCTACAAGGAGACTATCAAAATGGAAACTACGGAAAAGGAGATTGTCGAATTAAGAGGCGGGTTTCAAAATCGAGCATTCATTGGGACTCAGTAAGTTATCACTCCTCTACGAGCCTCCTTCTAGAGCTAATAGATTTCGATTTTTAAATAAACTTGCGGAGGAACATTATGAGAATATTGGATTGAATGATAAGAAAATTGCGTGCACTCGTATGGTTCGTTTTCAAGCTTTTTATGATGAATTTCTCGGATATTAGATCTTATTTTGAAATTCAAGGATGGGTTTCACTTTGGGATAATCCGTGTTTGCACTATGATGACGAGCTTATAAAACTTTTCTATGCAAATATGTGGATTGTTGATGCTACGATAGATAATCCTTTGGAACTTCACACATTTGTTAATGGTAGGCATTTTTCATGGACATTGGCGATATTTGTAATCACTTTAACGTGCCAAATGATGGAGTAGTCAATGTGGATTGCGCTCATTGGGATGATAACGTTTTCGGTGTTTCACTAGATGATGTGAAAACCTTTTTAGGAGTATATCCGAAGTGACATACTCGGCAATGCCGCCAAATTATCGGATTATATCTATCATTTGCTCTATTGTGTTTGTGGAAAGGAAATAAAACTTCCGAGTAATCTCGAACTCTTTCTCACCTATAAGATTGTTCGAGGAGAAAGAGTAAATTATGGGGCAATTTTTGTATATTGCTTGTTGGAATCTAGAAAGCTTACCAAGAAAAAAATATACCTTGGGTAATTTGATTTGCCGACTCTTATACTTATCGGGATAGGAAAATGAAATGAATACCGAAATTCATCACAATGATTTTGATAATGCCAACATTCTACAATGGTAAGAATGCGACGACATTTACCACGGGTTCCTACCAAAGCCGCTAGGGGCGTGCGACATCAACAACAACCTCGGGATGATTTCTTTAATGACAATGAGGTTGACAATATTGGAAGAGGTGAGTTTGACGAACAAGGAGATGATGTGGGGGATGAAGAGGAAAATGAAGAAGAAAATGTGGGAAATGAACAAGAAATTAGGGAGGAAGGAGATAAAGACGAGTCGGATGTTGAAGATCTAAATCTCAAAGAGAGAATGGCCAAAGTGGAAAGAGAAACATTTAGAGATGTGGCCTCTCTTAGAAAAGAGCTCCGGGTTGTGAAAAAGGAAAACTCTAGTTTGAAAAAGTCAATCGGCAAATTGAAGAAATTTATCAAAGATCTCATTCCGGAACTTGCTCTCTTGGACGAAGATTGATGTCCCTCCATTCCTTTACTTTCTAGAATTTTCATTAATGTTGCTTTGTATTTTGATAAACTTTTGTAAAACTCATTTGTACTAATGATATTTGCTTGTCTTTCTTAAAAGGGTTAAAATTGCAAGTTGATAATGACTTGTGGATGATCATGATTTTGATGGAGTATTTGATGGTAAAAATACTCTAATTTAAGCATTGTTTGATAATTGGTATGAAGTACTTGATGGTAAAAGTGCTTCTTTTGATACTTTGATCATTATGCTTAGTTGGATATGTTGGGACATTTGACATTTGATACATGTATTGTTTAAGGCATGACTTATTACTTGATAGATGTTCTAATTTTTGGCATTTGTAATGCCTTGATCATTCTTAGCTTATCTCAATTGGATTGAACCCTTGAGAATCTACTTTGAGCTTTTTATTTGATGAAATGTTGCATATGATCTTTTTGAGCTTTGGAATGAGGTTGATTGATGATATGAAAATTTTTGGCTTGAAACTTTACAAGGGTATATGCAAACTCTTTTATTTCTCACGCACACAAGGTATTTGTTGAAATGTCGCTATGAAACTTTCAACTTCGACACGATTCTCTTGCTTCAAAATGTCGTAAAATCTTTTTGAAATCATGTTTTTAGCTTACTAATGAGCTTATGGATCTCTTATGTTTCAATTCTCCCATTTTCCTTGGATTATTATGCTTTAATTGCTCAGCGGTTTATTAAACCGTCCCTTTTTAGCGCTTTGATATTATTGTATGGTGTTTCCACCATCCTAACATTCTTTTTTGATGATTCCAAGGGGAGAAACAGGATATTGGCTCATTAGCTCAAAGAAGCTAATAAAAGCTTATCATAAAGCTATAAGCTATGGCTCATAAAAGCCATAAGTTGTGATTTGTTTTTAATCCAATTGTTGCTTGATGGACTTATATAATTGTTTAATGATGTTTTGTGACGGGGGGGAGCTTATAAGCTCTTGAACAAAATGTAAAAGCTAAAGCTTTTAGCTTATGGAAAATTGCTTTTACATTATTCTTGATATGCTTGTTGATAGGGGAGCTTGTGCTTATTATTGAATATATTTACTCCTACTTGGTTGCTTTAATATTTTTGGAAATTTTGGTTGCTTCCAAACGGTCAAATATTTTTACCGGAAAATCATTTCTAAAATTGCTCTCTTAGTTTGTGTAAAAATTGTTTTGGTTTGTAATCATCAAAAAGGGGAGATTGTTTGATACATGTTTTTATCTTAATTTTGATGATTTTATTTTATCACCAAAACAATGTTTTTAAAGGTTGTCAAATACTCCTAAACGATTTAAAATGGTTTTAATATTTTAGGAGTATTTACTCAAGTTTATTTTTGTTAATAATGGACAACACTTTAATTGATTTTATATCAATGAGTTTTTACTCCTATAACAGGTTTCTAAATGTTGTCTAAATACTCGATCGGTTTAAAATATTTTTACTAAATTTTGGAGTATTTCTTGAGTTTTATTTTAGAAAAAATTGGACAACATTTCTGTCTCGTGGTCGACCAGCCGCCCTATAGGGCAACCCGTACCTGAAGATGTTTTTAGAAACAGAAAAATGAGACGGAAGAAAAATAAGCGGTCGACCGGTCACCCTGGGCGTCGGCCAGTCGATCGGCCGTCAGCCGGCCGGTCGGCCAGGTGCACTACAAGTTTCATTTTGAAACAGAACAAAACCTCTTCGTTTTTGATTAGGGGACCGGTTGAGACAGGGTCGGCCAAGCCGGCTATGTCGACCGATCGCCCTGTTGAAATTTTCAAAGTGTTCTTATTTCTCTTATTTTACGTGCGGCCGTGCCTATGTATTGATGATAAAAATATGACCGTTTGACAATGAGACACATTTCCTTAAATTGTGGGATTGATTTCTAACAGCTATATTCTTGATTTTAATTGTATTTTTTTGTAGATTTTCAATCCCCAAGAGGAGCCTATGCTTGATCAATCATCTCCTATAAATAGAGGGGAAGTTTTGGAGCAACCAACACAACAATTGAGATACAACACAACAAGATACACTTCAAGCAAATACTTGGTCTTTCATTGTTATTATTCTTGTTGTAAATTTGCCTAGCTTATCACTTTCACATCCTTGAGGTCTAGGCTATTCTTAATTACACCTTGCACTCAAATTGTATTATTCATTATTGAGTTGTAATCTTGATTTTTGGTTATCATTCAAACACAAGACATCCTTGTGAGTGTTCTTGTGGTAAGAACACACTTGGATGATCTAGGTGATAGGTGAAGAAGATTGTGGTGATCTTCTTATTGAGGTGTTGAAGAATTTGGTATTCTCCAAGGTTGAAGATTGTGGTAATCTTCACAAGGTGCCGTTGAAAGGAGATTGTGGTAATCTCCAAGGTGGTGTTGAAGAAGAATGTGGTGCTCTTCCCAAGGTGTTGTAAGTTGAATTTGTATTAATTTTGGTAATTAATAAAATTCTTTTTCTTCGAAATCCATCCCGGATATTGGGGTGGTAGAGGATTAGGCCCTAAGTGGGTTGAACCTCTTTAAATCAACGTGTGTTGTTTACATTCCGCACCTTTATCATTGTGTTTGAGCATTCGATTGCAAAAAGAGGCGAAATCGAAAAGATGGAGATAATCTATTCACCCCCTCTAGATTATCATAGCCGCTGACTTACAAAAGATGCGGCTGCAATAATCCTCCACCACAACAATGAGCAAAGGACAGGTGTTTGGAAGAAGCCATAAAGTTTTTTGGAAGAAATATTGTAGTCTTTATTTTAATAGACAATGTACAATGTATATTTCTGCTCATCTTTTGTATAGTTAGTGTTCTATGTTTTTTTTTTTGTATATGACTTAGATGTTTCGTTGATTATGGATACGAATGGATCACGACATGGGTTGTTTTTTTATAATCAATATAACTTTGCATTTTTATGTACACTTGGTGGTCCGTATGTTGTCATTTAACTTTAATATTGTATATGTAGTTACAACGTTTTATGTGCTTACGAATAAAATTATGTATAGTCAAAGTAGGCTATATATTTTGGTTAAGTAGTTATTAAATGCCGTATATTTACGCATAGGATTATGTATAAAATCCATACAATGTATATTAGAAGTGTTTTGTACAAATAGTCAATAAAATTGTATAAGTGGTTATAGAAATTTGTTCATTTACACATAAGAATATATTATTTAAACACTTGTGCATATATTGGTTCTGCTATTGTCACATAGAAACGATGTATAGTGTAAACACATATAATGTATAAATAGGTTGCATATATTGTGGGTTTAGGCATAGAATTATGTATACAACACCTATAAATTGACATAGTGTATAGGATATGTATATTTAAGCATCCGATTATGTGTGTTTAGTTTGCCAATGTCGTATATATTATTGATGGTAAGATCTCATTCACGATTTGGGGAAACGATTATTGATGGTAAGATCTCATTCCCCGATTTCGGGGAAACGGTTTTTTAGGCTGAAATTGATGTTCCTATTGTACCCTTATTTGGTCCCACGATTTTTTTATTACTAAAAAATCCCATTAAATCCTAGCCTTTTATTTTATTTTGTTGGATGGTGTGGATTGGGTCTTATGTTTTTACCTATAGCTATGGTCTCATAGGATCTCATCCCTATATATATATATATATATATATATATATATGATTTGGTTCAAATGAGACCACCCTCCTTAAGTGAGACAAAGTGTGAATTAATCTGTCCATTTGTTAATTTTTTCAAAGGTTGAGATTTAATTGAATTTTAAAGTATTTTTATTTTAATTCGAATAAGGATAGATTAGCCATTTGCCATATAACTCCATTCCTTAATTCACGGTTCCCACATATTTTTGTTTGATAATTTTAATATGCAGTACATATATGTTAAACATGCAGTATAATAGTGTTAAATATGCAGTAAATATATGTTAAATATACAGTATAATAATGAGCGTGATTATCTCTCTCTATAAGCGATTCTTTAATTCATGGTCCCCACATGTTTTTGTTTGAGAATTTTAATATGCGAGTACATATATGTTAAATACGCATTATAATGGTGTTAAATATAAAGTAAATATATGAAAATAATGAGCGTAATTATCTCTCTCTCTATAATTGATTCCTTAATTTACGGTCCCCACATGTTAATGAAGGTGATTCTCTCTCTCTCTATAAGCGATTTCTTAATTCACGGTTCCCACATGTTTTTGTTGGACAATTTTAATACAATGGGTTTTTAGCCATTCTCAACAACCCAATATATTTTTAGCCATATTTTTCAAACACATCTTTTTAGCCATTTTAGGGTGTGAAAACCCCAATTTGCCCTTGAGTCAATTTAAATGCACAAAGACACACATCCATGTGACTTGGCATCGAGTTATTGTGACTCGACATCGAGTTATTGTGACTCGACACTACAATCGTAACTTGATGTCGAGTTCTGTGACTCGATGTCGAAAGCCCAAATCGAAAAGATGATTAATTTGATATATTATACATGCAAAAATGATTTAAAAAAAAAAAGGTTATGTGAATCAAAATTTTTTGGAGAAAAACAAAATAACCCAGGTTATAATAAGTGAGAGAACTGGATGTCAAGTTCTGAACTCGATTGAGTCTATGTCATCATTCTCTCACTTATTATAACCGATTATTTTGTTTTTCTCCAAAAACTTTGAAATCACATAACTTTTTCGTTTTTTAAATCCGTTTGCATTTATAATATATCATATTAATCCTCTTTTCGATATCTATAATTCAACACTCATATTGCATATTTAAAAACGAAAAATACATATTTGATTTTTTAAAAAAGCTTGAAAGAAAGAGTAAGAGGATACATAGAGACAAGTGAAAGAGAGAGAAATAATCCAAATATTAAACAAACATGCTGAAGGTATGAATGTCATTTTACACCCCAAAATGACTAAAAAAAGTGTTTACAAAGATGGTTATTTTTCATCTTTTGCATTTTGGAAAGAGCTATTTTAACCCATTTCCACATTTTCAATATGTAGTGCATATATGCTAAACATGCAAATATAATAGTGTTAAATATGCAAAGGTAAATATATATTAAATATACTGATATAAAATGAGCGTGATTCTCTCTCTATAACTAATTCTATAATACACGGTCACATGTTTTTGTTTGACAATTTTAAATATGCGATACATATATAATATGCGATATAATGGTTTTAAATATCTAGTAAATATATGTTAAATATGCGGTAGTATCATCGTAGTACATACGGTCGTCCACACATTAATGAGCGTGATTTCTCTCTTTATAAATGATTCCTTAATTTACGGTCCCCACATATTTTGTTCGACAATTTTACCTTTATTGGGATTTAATTAATTAGTTAATCTATTGTTATCTATATTAATCCACAGCATTTGATGTATGTAGAGAGATGATTGAGATCAGTCCACATTATCTCACCTAGAAGGGTGGTCTCACTGAATCCTCCCCTTATATATATGAGACAGTGTATCCCCCTACATACATCAAAGGTTCGGATTAATATAGGATAACAATAGATTAACCAATTATTTAAATCCCAATAAGGGTAAAATTGTCAAATAGAAATATGTGGGGACCGTGAATTAAGAAGTCAGTTATAGAGAGAGAAAATCACGTTCATTAACGTGTGGGGACCGTGTATGTGCTCTGCGATGATTCTACTTCATATTTAACATATATTTACTGCATATTTAACACTATTATACTGTATATTTAACATATATGTACTGCATATTAAAATTGTCAAACAAAAATATATGGGACCGTGAATTAAGGATTCAGTTATAGAGAGAGAGAAAATCACGCTCATTATTATATTGTATATTTAACATATATTTATTGCATATTTAACACTATTATACTGTATGTTTAACATATATGTATCTTTGCATATTAAAATTGTCAAACAAAAATATGTGGGGGAGTGAATTAAAGAATCAATTATATGGCAAATGATTAATCTACTCTTATTCGAATTAAAATAAAATAAACACGCTTAAAACTCAATTAAATCCCAACCTTTGAAAAAATTAAATAAATAGACAGATTAGTCCACACTGTTTTGAGGAAATGTGGTCTCATTTGATCCAATCCCTATATATATATATATGTTGTGTATATATATAGAAATATAGATAGCAAAATCAAGAAATGTGTAGTTGTATCTCAAAATAAATCAAAGGCAAGAACAGCTTTCAGATCATATTTTGGCACATCGCATACGAAAATGTGGTTTATCTAATGGATTGCAAATCGATTCGTGCGGTTCCACATGTTGAATCGCATATCACTTGAGGGAGAAAGAGATGGAGACACATATGGAGCATATCTGTGGTTTTTTTTGCGTGGGTGGGTGTGTTGTATATGGATCCGGGTTTGGGTATTGAGGATCGTATTTGAATTTAGATCTCGAGATCGTCCCATAAAAGGCTTACTCTTTTAGAAGATATCTTTGATGATATCTGTGAGACCGTCTCACGAATTTCTACTCCATCTCTATCACATCTATTGGCGGAAATATAGGAACCATTAGAATGGAGAAAGTCCTGCAATACAAACAAAGTCGCTCTTCTTCTACTATCTCCTTCCTCTTTATTACTAAGAGAAAACGAATGTTGCATGTATTCATAATATACTAAATATGCAATACTAATATGCTAGCTATGCAATCATAGCAAAAGTACAAATGCGGTGATAAAATACTAAATATGTGTCGTAAATTAAAATTAATATATATACAATAACATGATATACTAACTATGCAATCATGATATAGTATACATGTATATTAAATATGCAATTTTATTTAACAATAAAATAATTAAAAAAATTAGATTTACTAATTATGTAAACTTAACGTACTAAATATGCAATATGGATATACTAACCATGCAATCATAATAGATATAACAAGAAATGTGTAATCATAATACCGATAAAAAAACTTCCAACTTATCATAAATCTTTAAACACCGTAAAATCCTCTAGCCATTTCTTTGAAAATGAAAGAACCAACCAATAATAAATCGTAATGTGCGAAGGAATGGCTACTTTCCTCTCAACTTATCCATAATGGTATAAAATTACTATACTACCCTTAAAATCAATTAATAAAAATCTAAAAATCCAAAAATAAAGTTACAATGGCTATTAAAAATAATCCCCAACGGTTAAGATTGGTCCCTACGGACCCACCCCAAGAGAGAGCCTAGTTTAATCTTATATATAGGATTTGGATCAAATAATACCATTATGGATAAATTAACAAGGGCAAAACTTACTTGATTTGGATCAAACGATACCATTATATATAAGTTTGATCTTATATATAGGATTTGGATCTTACGATTTTTTAATTGATTCAAAACTTACTTTTCTAAGATTTGTCTAGAGAATATTTGGTAGTCAAGATTTACCAAAATTTGGTAGTTTTTCTCTTACTTCCCGATTTAGTTTTAGAAGTAAAAAAATTTCTTTCTTTCAATCACCATTGTTCAAGGAGCAAATTTCTTCCAACAAGATATCGGTTTTTTTGCAAAATTCAAAGAGGGCTTGAGGCCATCAACATCAATTTTCTCCAAGATTTTACTCGCGATCATTTTGTTATTAAGAATGAGTACCTTCTTATAGTAAGGCCATGAAGAAAGCCATAGGTCGTGAAATTAAGATCATTTTCCACTCTATTAAATCCTCGAGAAGGAATGAAATTATGTTTGTTTGTAATTGCTGGGAAGTAAATTATTTTCTTCCATTCTTGATCGACATTTTTTTACTAACTATGCAAAGAATACCTTAGTAAAAATGCATAATAAATATGGAACCATAAAATGTATAGTAAAAATATAATAAGCGTCTACTAACTATGCAATATGGATATACTAACCATGCAATTATACTTCATGTAAACAAAAATTAGTATGTATGCAATAACAATCTCTCGTTAGTTAAATATGGGAGGGAAAAAGTTCGTTATTTAATACGTCATTTAGTATATTATGAATATTTTTTTGAAAGTTACGTTGAAAAAATGGGCAAAAATACGGAAATATTTAATATATGGATCCGTAGGCGTCACGAGTTTAATACGAATATAAAATAATTATCGAGAGTAATAATACGCTTATTTTAACAATATATTTATGTAGATTGTAATTCATACTTATGTTTGGATTATATTAAAATTAATTTTAAGTATTTTATTAATTTACTTTAAATTATAACTCAAATTAAAAATAATTATTTAATAATAGTTAGTGAATTTTTAAGTGAATTGTATTTATACTTAGATTATATAAAACTTAATATATAGTTTTATATTATATTAAATAATAACTTAACATAAATACAAGATAATTATTTAATAATTATTACTATATATTATTAGCATTCTTATTTATTATTTTATAATATTCTTATTTATTATTTTTAATATTTTTTGATTTATTTAAAATTATAAAAATATAAATGAGTTTTTTAATGATTTTTTTGATTTATTTAAATATTTAAAAAATATTAAAATGAAGTATTTTTTTATTCGCCTTTAAGTATTATAATGGATAACAATAAATAACTGCATGAACAGGACGATGTGAAGGCATTTTGGGGGCCAAGGGCCTGGGGGCCCCCTCAAATTTTGAAAAAAAAGTATTTTAAGTCATTTCAATTATAAAATAAATTTTATTTAGAAAAAAAGAAAAAAAAAGAGTATTTAACGAATCTTGAAAAATATGAGTCTCGGTCATTTTGTCCATTTTTCAAAAATTTTGTACATTTTTAAGTTAAAGTCATAAACTTTAACTTGATTTTTTCATTATTCTCTTGTGTCTCTATTTGTCCCTTTTAGTATATTGATGTAATTGTATTTTGTTATTTTTTTAATATTAAGATGTGATTGAATTAATACAATAACTTAATCAAAATTTCTACTTATTTTAAATTTGATGTATTGTTTTTAATTTTTACATGTGGTAATGGACAAATTTTTTCTTTATAAAAATGAAAAAATTATTCTTTTGAAAACATATTTTTAGCCATTTTGCACGGGAACCCTTCTTGTATTCTCTGGATGAGATGGTATGATACACGTATCAAGTAACTAATGAAAAAGAGATAAAAAACTAAGAAAAATAAACTAAGAAATGCAAAAATGAACTCTTTTTATATTAATAGACTTAGACATGCAAAAAAATTAGCCAAAAATAAAATGCATGCATTCATAATCAATTAAATATGCAATATGGATTTACTAACTATGCAATCACACCTTAGTAAAAAATGCATCAACAGAGAAATAAATATGCAAAGAGGTAAATGTATAGAAAATATGCAAGAAGGATCTAGTAATATGCATTATGGATATACTAACGATGCAATCATACTACAAATATACAGATATTAGTATTTGCTCAACTGAAATTGCTTATCGGTAATAAAAGTAGGATTTTCTTTGGTGCGTCTTTGAGCACCTTTTCTGAGAATTATTTCAACGCAGAGGAGAGATGCGTTGAAGAAGACGACTTTTTTCCTATTGTTGGAGTTCCCACTGTAATGGTTCCTTTTTTCACGAATAGACATGAATCGGATGACATAGAATCATGAAAATATCTTCTAAAAATATTGTGTAACTCTTGTTTAGTGGGTTTAATGAATATGTGATTTTTGACTAATTTATCCTTATGATTTGTGATTAAAGTAAGAAATAATTTATAATTGGTTAAATATTGGGTTAAAAAATTGATCAATGTGATATTTGTCCTACGGACTAAAAATATTGATCAATGGGTGATATTTACGCATATATGCATGCAAATAAATACATAGACATAAATTGATACACCAAGATCAAACCCTCCTATTGATCGAGAACTGGGGATGAAATGGAAGAAGAAATGGTCTAACATGAAATAAGAGCCTTTAGGATACCCAACGGATGACGCCTAAAAACTATTTATCACCCATATATTTGATCATATCAAATATAATCAGAGACAGAGATCAAGAATTTACAATAAAATGAACCTTTGATCAAGGGATCTAAGCAAAGTCATCGAAATGACTCTTGGTCTTCATACGATACCTCTCTTCCTTCTATAATTTTCTATCCTGTGATTTAGGCACCGAAAAAATATTTAGGCCTATTGGATCGAAAGCATCCTGTGATTTCCCGTATTAGGCCTTTCTTTTGCATTAATAATAACATTTCTAGGAAAGATTAGAGGTCTGGGTTCGATTCCAATCACCGGATATTTACTCAAAAAAAGTTCTCTCTCTTCATTCAATTTTGGGTTATTCTCATCCATCTTCATAATGAGGGATTAAATTAACATTGGTATGAGAATTGGCATTATGAGTCTATGAGTCCATGACCATGTGTACATGGCATAATCAAATGAGTGAGCAATTAAATTAACATTGACAAGTGATTATTGCAATTGAGACACTTTGCCGTCAGAGATACTTCTGCGTTCCATAGTTTTGTGGCAGCCAAATCAAAAAGACTTCCCATCCATATTTATAAAATTTCTGATTATCTATTTTAAAATTCTCTCATATTCTATATCCTGTGTTATATATGTACAGTATATATAATTTGTTTGAAATATATATTTAAAAATATTATATATATATATATATATAGGCTGAATTTTAGTCCTCTAGCTAAAAGGGAGTGGCGATAGTAGCCTCGTAGAAATCACAATTTGCAAATACCTAACATTTTTTAAGAACTCTCCATTTTAGTTATTTGGTTACTGAAAATTGGAAAACTTCCAAGAAAATCCATGTATATCCATATTTTAGGTCAAACCGCTGATTGAAAACGAATCTCACTTATATGGACATCCTCCAAGTGAGTTGACATGTTGATTAAGACAAAAACTCAAGAGAAAAATCGCTTGAAGGATGTCTACATAAGCGAGTTCCAAAAATCACGAGACTTTTTTTTACATCTTAATTTCTGATTGACTATTATTGCCAACGCTCTATAATTTACAAATATAATTTAATCCACAGCAACAAGAAGATGGGCCCGACGCCGTGGCACTTGACAATATATACAGTTTGCAAATACATGTTCCCGGTGTTGGATGTGATTCTCACAAAGAACAATTATAGTAATTTAGCAACTTATGAACTGTAATAACTTACAACCTTCTGTATAGAAAATAAACAAAACTTGAGAGATCACATCTATAGGCACATGATACCTGGAAAAGGGATGATGGTAAACCTCCTTCCGGAGACTGTGGTGATCTCTTAGAACAATATCTCCTCATCAGTCCAGCTTAACTCCCTCCACCTGCTGTTTTCTAGGCTCGGCAGGAAAGTATTTTATACCTACCATATCTCCCACTCTGCTGATTACCTGATAAATCAAAGGGTAAATTAAATTAAATAGGTTAAAACCAAAATCCATTGCATGGTTTTTCTTTCATGCTATGCAAATCATAACATTGGAAAATAAAACGTAGTTTCAAACTGCAAACATTTGCATAATATATAATATAATGTGTTTGATAGTTTACAATATATTGGCCCTACTACAAAATGGGCTAATTTGAGGATGAAAACAGTAGACACAAAGAAGAGGAGGCTACATAGGATGAAGGAAACTCGAAAGCTATAAAAGAAGACTCAAACCTCTAAAGCTTTAATAAGGTCTTCCCTTGTGTGAGCAGCAGAAATGCATATGCGGCGCGGGCCAACAGTAAAGGGGTGGCTGGAAAAGCAACCGTCACAACAGCCACCTACATCACATTATCACAGGTCATGGCATGAAACGAAACTTAAAAGGTGAAATAAAAGAAGCAAGAGAACAGAAACACATGACGGATAATTCATCAAAATGAAACTCAACAGAGTGGGAGAAGGGGGAGAAAAAACAAAAAAGCTCACATTCCGTTTGAGGCACTCTCGTGAAAATGCAGGAATTTTTGCAGGGTTATAGAGCATTATGGGCATTACAGGAGAGTCATTATCACCCAGAACCTCAAAACCCATTTTCTGCAATTCGGACCGGAAAAAGTTGCTGTTCTCACGAATCTTTGCTAGTTTCTGAGCCCCTGCATTCAAAAACGCACAAATAAGAGAAGTCTTGATCAGATATAGACAACAATGATGCAACGTGGTCTGTGGCAACCCAAGGGCAGATAAATTCCCACCTCTGCTTGAGCCATCTTCTCCAAGAATAACTTTAATGGAAGAAATAATCTGCTGTGCAGCTGGTGGGGATATTGACGTGGCATAAAGATGAGCAGGGCAGGTGTATTTCAAGTATTGGATAAGTTCCTGGAAAAAGTGGAATGAACGTTAGAATGCACCAAGATTAAGCAATAATCAGAGTTCTATATGTTGTTACACATTAAATGTAAAGAAAGTAAGTTGCCTTTTGTGTGCACAATACCACAGTTGAAAAGAGAGATGTGCACGTTTCTCGGAGCAAAAATGCTAAATTTTTCTTCCTCAATTTGAACAATTGATATTAAGCAACTAAGTTCACAAATGAGGTTAGTTTTGAATATTAACACGCAAGAAAGTGGAAAAACTTTGAATAAATTCCTTGCAACCAATGGCTACTATTTTTAGGTAGGAATGTCATATTTGCATACTAGCATAATTAAATGTCAAAAAAGGAGGATATACAGCTTGTCCTTTTAAGATTATAACCCAATCAACATGATATATTCAAAAGATTAAATTAAGAAGGTGATGGAATGTACTTTGGATCCAGCAATATAACCACCACATGATCCAAATGATTTAGTGAAAGTTCCCATCATAATATCCACATCCGCAGTATCAACGCCTAGGAGCTCACAGACACCCCTTCCAGTTTTTCCAACAGCTCCAATACTGTGAGCCTCATCCAGATAAACATATGCCTATACAACAGGAAAATCATATGAAATAGAAGAAAGAACAGATATTAAGACGAAGAAAAAACCATAGGACAGGAAACAGCAAAAGACAAAACTAAAATATAAAAAAGAAAATGCACAAATTGGCATTTAGGCCTTCAAAAGCTGAAGTCTCAAATTTCTGTCTTTTGAAACAAACAGGTACACCTGACAGTCAGGTAATCTTTATCCCAGGGGATTCTTGGTAAAGATGATACTCAAAACCAAGGGCCAAAAAACCATCTGGACCAGTTTAATGTAAAAACTGTTCATAAATTTCCATGTTAAGAAGCACGGTTTTACTTGAGAAATTAGAGAATGTTAGCAACCAGTAAACGTACAAGAATGGATATATTGTATGGATATGTACCTTGTACTTCTTGCATATGGAAATGATTTCAGGGAGCTTGCACAGTTCCCCTTCCATGCTGTAGATTCCCTCCACTACAACAATTATCTTTTTCCAAGGTCTGTGTGTTCTGGGTTGTCCATCAGCAATTTGTTCCCTCAGAACTTTCTCCAGATGGGACGGTGCTACATAAAGGATGATTAACAATCAAATGAATGTGATCAATTATTCAATCACTTTTCAAAAAAAGAAAGCAAAAGAAAGAAACAAACTAAAAAAAGAAACAAACTTAAACTTACTATTATGCTGAAAAACTCGAATAGTGGCCCCTGAACCTCTAGCGCCATTAACTATAGAGTTATGGTTCAGAGAATCACTGATAATTAAACCTCCCTACAAAGGTCCAAATATAGTAAGGACTATACAGAATTGAAGAGCATCAAAGTCAGTATTAGTTCAACAAGCTGCCTGTACCTTCCCCGTCAATACAGGAAGAATGGCGGAATTTGTTGCATAACCCATGCCAAATACTACCGCTGCCGGTTTTCCTACAAAATTTGCTACACACTCCTCCAATTCGGTGTGCAATGTTGTTGTGCCTGATCGCATAGTTTCACTCATCAATTATAAACATCAGGAATATGTTCTCCATGGAATAAATAACATTATCATCAGAAAAACATCTACCTCCATCAACCCGAGCACTACAGGTGCTTGGAGAAAATTTCTTCAAGGACTCTATAACACGAGGTGTGCAGTATTCATCCGCTGCGCCAAATCCTAGATAGTTATATGATCCCAAGTTGAGGCATCTATTAACTCTTGTGGTTCGCCTACAAAAAATACCATAAAGCAAGGATACAATAAAAAAACTGGGTTTAAGTTGAATAACCGTGGTTTCTGAGTTGCATAACGCATTTGAATATCCCCATCGGAGCTGCTAAATATTGTGGCCCCATAAAGAAAAGGTTTCAAAGTAAATAATTCAGAATAGTATCTAGAACTATGCAACCACTGGATCCGGTAATCATTAGCAGGAAGAAAAAAAATGCCAAATACTGATTGTAAACTTGGAGCTGGGTACTTTAATGTTTTGTTATTGTCATTGGAAATACGCTCCACCACATCAAACCATGCATCAGGAGGGCTTGATATCGGTCGGTTAAAGCAATCCTGCAAATGACATTGGTTTTAATAAAGTGAACCATTTAATCTTGCTTTTTGACAATGCAGAGAGGAAATCATAAATTCCACAGTTAAAATCTCTAATGTGTTCAACCATCATTTCCAATGAATGGACCGAAAAACGCCTTGCACAAAGATCACCACACAATTCACCGGAAAATGAAACTAAACCATCCAAAAGCTAAAGCCTAAAAGTAAAATAAGAACCTGAATTCTCAAGTATAATCGACGAATGTAGAAATCCTCAAGCCCCAAACAGATCGGCGCATAACCCTTAGTTACAGAAAAAAAAAAAAAAAAAGAAAATAGATTAACATTTCAAATTCAGAATACATTATTCCAAACAGGCAACTAAACGCGTATTCCTACGTACAAAGCGCCCCACATACACGAATACTGATACCTGAAGACTGTTATGCGACCACCAATCGACAATCTTCCGGAAAAAATCGCGGAGCTGTCCGAATGCAAAGAGGAGGCCGTAGCTGAAGTAGGTGGTCAAGGCGGTGAGGTAGGGGATGGTGATCATCTTGGAACAGACGGCGGCGATCTAATCTGACACGGCGGAGCAGAGGAGATCCCAGTATAGAGAGAGGAGCGAGAAGAAATGAAGAATGGAGGGAGAGGATTGGATATAACTCGCTCCCCTCTCTTTGCCCTTTTTTTTTTCTTTAATTCTTTTTTCCTATTTTTCCTTTTACTTCTTGTTGGTTTTTTTCTTTTCTTCTTTGAATGCAATCAGAGAGATTCCAGTCATTCAGGGAATGTTCAACTTTTCTATAGCCTGGGTTAATGCTCACGTGCGAGAGTGTAGAGAACAACAGAGGTAGGCGGTCGCTATTGGCTAGCGCGCTACGGCTCTACCTGAATGGATAAAGGGGTTGGCCCATTCAACGTGTAACTGTTAGGAGATTCCGAATCTGACATTTCGATATAGGTATTATCCATTCTACACATGAGGTGAAGACACTTACGCATAAACGTAAACGCATTGATAAATATCTCATTTTTTATATGAATGGATGATAAGTGTATTAATTTATAAATAGTTAGACACTTATATGATAGATCTAGACCAAATATATGTACACCAAGTGTAGCATCTACAAGACTGTCGATATAATACACTAATCTATGGATGACCATGCACAATGATAAATGATTGCTAAAGCATTTAACCTTTGTAAAAGGAAAAAAAATATATCTCTATATGTGTGACTAAAAGCGTATAGTAGAATTAAGATTGTTGTCACTAAAATTTGAAAATAACCTAAACTTGGCTCCCAAGTTATCTTGGAGTAACTTGAATCGAGGCATTGAGTTTCCTTTCTTATTGAAGTCCTTGGACATCTTGTTCGCAGGCTTTTGTTCGATTGGTGTAGTTGTATCACCTTCTTTGGTGCAAATATACCTCTCAGCTTGGAATGACTTTACCATTAGTTCATGGATCGACCAACAAAATCGGGACTCGAGGTTGAAGCCACGATATTGCGACCATTAGCATGGCGTCGTTTAAGATAGTTACATCGCCCTCACTTGTTTGTTGAAACATATAATATAGCTTTTAATTTCATCTCGACCTGTTTAACCTGACCAATAAATCTTTTGGGGGATCCCTTATCCGTGATCCAAGAAAATACATTATAAACAAAGGCGCCGGTCATTCTAGCATCAAATAAACTAGTGTGGGAGCATGTGAAACCACCTATGTGGTCGATCGCCCCAGTCGGTGGGAAGGTGTGGCAGAGTTGCATCATTTGTGCCATGCGAGTTCCATCCAAGATAGATACTTATCAAGGTGGGTCTTGGGTTGGTCTCTCTATCATACATACCCTTTGAGCTATTTTGAATTTTGTGGGTAATGGCATGGCCAAGATATGAGGTGCAAAAGGAGAGATTTTATCTTCATATATTTCAGAAACTGGATGTGTGGAGAATTATTTTGTTATCGTTTCAACTCGTTAAGACGGCTATTCAAAAATAGAATTTCAACAATTTTGCCATCAAGAGGGCTCGAGTAAAGGCACAATTGTTTATCCGTAGGGGTAAAATTTCTTTTGCAAAGTTGCTATCTATCCTTATTGTGGACGAACCGAACATGATCTTTTCTAGGGATCTTCCCTAAGCGCTAAAAAACATATGGAGCTTGAACGAGTCGGTCGTACCCTCCTGCGGTAGAAGGGGAATTTTTCGCTACTCATCTCTCAATTGTTGGCCTTGGCGATTCTTCTTTTTCCTTGTCTAATTTCGATTTGGTGATTTTCATATTGGACTTGTTGTTCTTTGGCATTGTTATTTGGCTGGGGAGCTTGGGAGGATTGGAGTTTAAAGAACTTTGAAAATTAAGATGGTCATCCTCTTTAAAAAACGAGGTTAGACGGGAGTTGGTTGGTTGGTGATGGTGCACCTTCCCCCGTCTCCACAGGATTTGATTGGTCCACCTGCACCGTTGGTACTTGCTTTGAAATGATATTATTGTTGTTTTGACTCATTTTTAGGATAAGTGTGTATTGTATAGGTAAGATTTTTGATGGAGTGTTGATTGCACAATCCTTCTTCTAGCACCAATTTATTGATGGGTTGATGATCAACAACACAAAATACAATATGAAAATGAACTGAAAACTTAATGTACAAAATGTGCAATTTTTTTTTTTATCTTAGCTAAGAAAGTAGCTTGAAGAAGGAGAAGCCTTGTAACTGCTTTATTAATCTGAAAAGTAATGTTTACATGTACTGAACCAACAAGTATTTATAGGAAAATAAAAGAGCTAAAAAAAAGGAAAGCGTAAATGACAACTATGTAAGAATCGACAACTTAGTTGTACCAACTCAACTATATTCAATACACCCCCAAGTTGGAGGATGGTGAACATCAGCCAGACCTAGCTTGGAGACAAATTTAAGGAAAGTAGCAACCCCAAATAGCTTAGTAAAGATATCAGCCATCTGGCACAGGAAGAAATCTTCAAAGGGAGAACAAAACTCTTCTTAAACTGGTCCCAGACCAAGTGGCAGTTAATTTCCAACCGTTTGGTCTGTTTATGAAAAATGGGATTTCAACAATATGTAAGGCATAATGATTATCACACCACAAAGGGATAAGACTAGGGAATGAATTTTTAGATCATGGAGTAAATAGGATAACCTTGCGACTCACAAAACGTTCTACCAAGAGCCACATATTCGCCTCAGAAGAAGACCAAGATACAGTCCATTGTTTCTTAGTTTTCCAAGCAATTAAACAGCCCCCAAAGAACACAGTAGCCAGTCAGAGATATTCGAGTATCCTGATAAGCTCCCCAATCAGCATAAACAGTAACCAGTGACAGGACAAAAAGCCTTGACGAGGGTGACCCGTTGAGATATCTAAGGACATGAATAGTTGCATCCCAATGTGCAGAAGTAGGAGAGTTGACAAACGGACTAAGGTGTTGTACACTGTAGATTTAGTCAGCCCTAGTCATGTTCAAGTAGAGCAACTTCCCAATTAATCGTATGTATCTATCAGGATTGGGAGGAGGAATACCATCCTTACACATCAACTTCAGCCCAGGTGGGAGAGGAGTATAAGTTGGTTTGCATTCCAGCATGCCAGTATCCTGTAGAATGTCCAACATATACTTTCTTTGGTTCAAATATAAACCAAGAGACCCTCGAGCCAACACAATGCCGAGAAACTATTTGGCAAATCCCAAATCGTTAAGGGTAAATAGCTTGTCCAAATAAAGTTTGAGAGCTTGAATGCAATCCTCATGAGAACCTGTGAGCAACACATCAACATAGACAACTAAAGCAAGAAACCTGCCAGCTGAGATTATATAGAACATACAATGATCATGAACAGATTGTTTGAACCCATAAGCCAAAAGTTTGAGATAAAACTCAACATTCCATTGTCTGGAAGCCTGTTTAAAACGATATAAACTTCGTTTTAAGTGACAAACTTGCAGTGGAGAAGCTTTGGTATAACCCTCAGGAGGCTGCATGTAAATATCCTCATCTAGATAGCCATGAAGGAATGCATATTAACATCTAAATGATGGATAGGCCACTGATGCATGGTGGCCACTACCAATAGGACCCTAACATTGTCCAACATAGCTACATGGGAAAAACTATAGAGATAGCCCACTCCATACACTTAATGAAAACCTTTGGCCACTAACCTGGCCTTGTGCCTCTCCACAATGCCATCGGGATTTATCTTAGTTTTATACACCTTTTACACCCTATATCTTGCTTGCCAGGGGGTAAAGTGACCAAAACCCAAGTATGATTGCCCTCTAAGGCTTCTGGTTCTTGCTGCATAACCCTTACCCAGGCAGGAATTTGACTGTCTTGACATATGAGGTAGGTTCTGGATATTAGAAACATTGGACAAAAAAGACACATATATGATGGGGAGAGCATGTGACATAACAACATGAAATGTATTAACATGATAAGGGGTTTTAGAAGGACCTGTGACAGAACAAGTGGCTACTGTGAGAGGCAGTGGGAGTGAAGCATTATTGGTGATAAAATCTAACAGCCATGCGTTTTTTTTGGGACTATAGAACTCCTCCTGAGATGAGGAAAAGAGTTGTAACGCCCTGATTTTTCTAACTTTAAGAAAGATATATAAATAGACCATGATCCATGAAAATTGACTTAATAAGATGAAATATTAAATAATAATTCTAATAATTGCATAAAAATTTGACAGAAATCTAAAATTTTAAGGTACGATGACATTAAAAATTCTAAATAAACTAATCACTCCTCAAATAAAATATTTGACTCTAAAATATGGAAAAGACAATAAAATAACTTCTGGCATCCATATCCACCGTCTCATGCCTTCGCCAAGCTCCTTAACCTGAAAAATATTTTTAAACGTGGGATGAGCTATCAACTCGCTCAGTGGAAAAAACAATTCATCTAAAATAAATACGCATGTAAATTATCAATGCATCAATCACACACATATAATATTATGTTCTGGAGTACCATAAGTGCACGAAAAGTCTGAAGGCTATTTTTTTCGAAGCCCGTAGGCCATTTCGATTCTGGCAGCCCGAAGGCCATTCTGTTTCTGGGACATGCATCATGCTTCACTAACAATTTAACATACAATTTATAAAAGACAAATAGAAATCCCCACCTCAATTTGCAGTTTAATAAAATGCGAAAAGCAACTGTTTGAATCCTAGGCCTCGTGTTCTCCGTGTTTGGTTGAAGGCTGGTCAAAACTGTCACTTGGTCATCTTCTCCAATTAAAATTTCTAAAATTTAAAGCCTGAAATGAATCCTTAATTCACAAAAACCCAAAAAGTCCACTTCTCTAAAACAATCTCGAAGCCCTTCCACATCTCCCTTTCTCACAATTACAAAAATATCACTTTATGCTTCCTTTTTGTTTTCTCTTCATCATTGCCCATGTCCTTTCACTCAATAATCAACTCTAAAGCCCAAATCCTCAAATTCAATTTGCAACCCTTATATCCTTTCAACCTATATCTCATGTCTCTCTCTTGTCTCTCTTTTTTTTTTCTTTTTTTCTTCTTTTTTTCTTGTGGTGTTGTTGGATGGTTGATGGGTTGGCTATCCGAGAAATCTGAAAAACTGGTAAAATTTTGATGTGGAAATTGGTAATAGTGAGGGTCTATTTATAAGGTAGAATAAAGACTTCTAGTAGACACTAAATTCTAATCTAATCAGGAATCTTTATCTCAATCTAAATATGAATTCTACTGGTACAAGGAGACCCGTGAGGCCTATAATTCTAAGGCACGTAGAATTGTGAATTAAATAATTCCGAAAAAAATTATAATAAATAATCCTCATATAAAAATATTATAATTGAGATCGATATCTTTTAAAAAAAACCGGGATATTACATCCTACCCCTCTTATAAAATTTCGTCCTCGAAATTCAATTGTAAAATATAATATTATTGTTTTCTATTTCTAAATAAGAAATAAGCATGGATAATTTTTTTTCTAACATCATATGTAAGCATGAAATTTAAAAAATAGCATATTCTTAAAATATAAGGCGTACCTTTTTGAGTCGGCTCGGCATAGCGGAGGTGGATAGTGGTAGACATATTTTTTTGTAAATAAATACTTGACTATATTTTTAAAAATAAAATTCATAATATACTAGCAAGTATACAGAACCGTAGACCTGCTCTGATACCACTTGTAACGCCCTGATTTTTCTTACTTTAAGAAAGATATATAAATAGACCATGATCCATGAAAATTGACTTAATAAGATGAAATATTAAATAATAATTCTAATAATTGCATAAAAATTTGACAAAAATCTAAAATTTTAATGTACGATGACATTAAAAATTCTAAATAAACTAATTTGACTCCTCAAATAAAATATTTGACTCTAAAATATGGAAAAGACAATAAAATAACTTCTGGCATCCATATCCTCCGCCTCATGCCTTCGCCAAGCTCCTTAACCTGAAAAATATTTTTAAACGTGGGATGAGCTATCAACTCGCTCAGTGGGAAAACAATTCGTCTAAAATAAATACACATGTAAATTATCAATGCATCAATCACACACATGTAATATTCTATTCTGGAGTACCATAAGCTACGTAGCCCAAAGGCTATTCTGTTTCTGGAAGCCCGTAGGCCATTCTGATTCTGGTAGCCCGAATGCCATTCTGTTTCTGGGACATGCATCATGCTTCACTAACAATTTAACATACAATTTATAAAAGACAAATAGAAATCCCCACCTCAATTTGCAGTTTAATAAAATACGAAAAGCAACTGTTTGAATCATAGGCCTCGTGTTCTCCGTGTTTGGCCTCGTGTTCTCCGTGTTTGGTTGAAGGCTAGTCAAAACTGTCACTGGGTCATCTTCTCCAATTAAAATCTCTAAAATTTGAAGCCTGAAATGAATCCTTAATTCACAAAAACCCAAAAAGTCCACTTCTCTAAAACAATCTCGAAGCCCTTCCACGTCTCCCTTTCTCACAATTACAAAAATATCACTTTATGCTTCCTTTTTGTTTTCTCTTCATCCTTGCCCATGTTCTTTCACTCATCAATCAACTTTAAAGCCCAAATCCTCAAATTCAATTTGCAACCCTTATATCCTTTCAACCTATATCTCACGTCTCTCTCTTGTCTCTCTTTTTTTTTTCTTTTTTTCTTCTTTTTTTCTTGTGGTGTTGTTGGATGGTTGATGGGTTGGATACCCGAGAAATCTGAAAAACTGGTAAAATTATGATGTTGAAATTGGTAATGGTGAGGGTCTATTTATAAGGTGGAATAAAGACTTCTAATATACACTAAATTCTAATCTAATCAGGAATCTTAATCTCAATCTAAATATGAATTCTACTGGTACAAGGAGACTCGTGAGGCCTATAATTCTAAGACACGTAGAATTGTGAATTAAATAATTTTGAAAATAATTATAATAAATAATCCTCATATAAAAATGTTATAATTGAGACTGATATCTTTTAAAAAAAACCGGGATATTACAAGAGTAATTTGTATCTAGGATAGAATTAACATCCAAAGTGTTTTCTGTGGAGATGATTGGTAGTATAGGAATCTAAAGCAAGACGTGAAGCAACAAGCAAGGCAATGGAATCAACATGAGTTGGAGAAGGCACTAATGGAAAGGTGTTTTCGAGAATGAGATAGCCCTGGAAATAAAAATTGTATGTGTGTCAAGATCATAGAGTTGATAACCTTTCTTCCCTGTAACATAGCCTAAGAACACACACTTACTAGCTCTAGAAGTGAATTTGGACTTATGTGGGGCGATATTGGTGGCAAAAGCAAAGCAACCAAAAGGTTCAAGAAATAGTAGTCAAGGATCTTGCCATACAGGGTTTCATGAAGAGTTTTCCATTGTAGGGAAGAACAAGGGAGACTATTGACGAGATAGACAGATGTAAGAAGAGAGTGTGCCAAAAATAAGAAGGGAGATTAAAATGGAACATGAGGGCTCTAGCAATATTGAAGAGTTATCTATGTTTTCTTTCAATTATCCCATTCTGTTGAGGGGAATATGTGCATGTAGTTTGATGGAGAATTCCATGATTATCAAAATTGTGTTTACAAGATTGGTTCAGAAACTCAGTGTGATTTCCACTCCTAAAGGTTTTAACTAAGGTGCCTGTTAGGAAATTTATTGTTAGATTTTGATGATGCTTAGAAAATATTGTATTAGGATGTTGGCATACCCCAATTCTGTATGTAAATTCTACTTTGTAATAGATAGATAAATTAACTGAGTCAAAAAGCAACTAAGTAGAGTATGTATAAGACTTGTTGAAGAAAGAAGAGAAGAATCAGCTGAGCTGTAGCTGAGTGGATCAAAAGACCTCCAATCGATTACATCAGCTAAGTCTTTCAGAAGACTTACAGCAGAGTCAACCAAGGAATGGTGGAGATGACTCAATTCAAGGGGTAAAATAACTGAAGGACTCAGAGTCATCTAAAATAATCCGGTGTGTTGAAAGTTAAAGAACTTACCTGTTTTGGTAATGGAGACAAACCTGCAACCTTAAAGTGTTCCTGCTGAAAGAGTGCAAGAAGCTTAAGCCAATGAGAAGCCTGCAGAACTCTGATCTTTTTAGAAGCCTGCAAATATCGGTTTATCAAAGGTTGGGTCAACATTAAAGCTGCACAAACAAGACAAGCCAACGAATAATATGTAAGAGTTAGAATTTTATCTATCTCTTCAACGGACAAAGTTTGAATTCCTACTATAAAAGGCTGAGGAATTTTCAGAGAGATATAGAGAGCTTTGATATGAACCAAGACACATAACTAAAAAGTATTCAAGCAAGAATCGAAATACTCTCTCTAAGAGAAAATTCATATATCCTCAAGTCTGAATCTAAGACACTTCATCCAACATTCTCACGTGGAAAGATAGAAGTTGTTCTTCAAAGTTGAAGAGGAAAACATTTGTTAAAGTAAAGGGGTCTATATTTCCAAGATATGAATGAAGTATAGTGAGGTTCAAGGTCGAACTTAATCAAATATGAAGGACGATTGTGTGATAAATCCGAAGATTTGAAGAGATGAAGTAGTGAGACAACTGTCTTGCGAAGAGCCGAGTCCCGAAGATTAGTTTTCGTGTGTGATGAAAGCAATCTTGGGCTGTACTTTTGTAACAAAGCTACAATTGGATTAGTGAATTCCTCCTGGAGTAGGAGAAGAGTGGAGTAGAGAAATTACCCCATCCTCGAACCACTATAAATTTTGTGTTCTTTAAATTCTGCACTTTCTATATTTTATTTATTTGCTTTATTTGCTATTCAACATGATAATAACCAATAAAAAGTATAAGTGTTGATAAACTAAGCTTTAAAAAGTGTGTAAGACTTCCGCTGTAAATCAAGAAAATTGATTTTTAAAAGTTAACTTCATTCAACAAAGTTACTCTATCAACAACTCTCTCAGAATCTGTTAAGTGGTTAACTCTTCTATTGAAGCGTAACACAACTTTCTTTCAAAAGACTTAGCTGTTTTCATGTAATCTCTGAAATTTCTAAGAATCAAAAAATTGGGTAAAGTGTATCCACCCCCCCTCTAGACTTTACTTTGTACCCCTTGGGACCTACAAATGGTATCAGAGTTAGTTCGAAGAACCTTCCACGCTGGTTACTGAACTAGATATCATTTTCTTTTCAAAAACATCAACACTTGAGTTTTTAAAAGTTTTTTTAGGTTATTATCATGGAAGCAAATCTATCCCGTATTTCCACTTTTACCATTGAGGAATTTGATGACTGGAAAATTCGTATGCAGACACATCTCACTGCAACTCATGACGAAATGTGGTTTTTCATCGAAGATGGACCTATTAGAATCACAAAAGTGAATACAACTGTAGGAGCATCAGGAGATGATGCTAAGAGAGCTGTTGAGGTTTACAAACCTAGGAGTGAATGGACAAAGGAGGATAAAAGAAGATATAACCTAGATAATGTGGCTAAGGATTTATTGTATAAAACTTTAGATAAAGCCATGTTAACAAAGTTAAATATTGCAGGACAACCAAAGAAATTTTGGAAGAACTGACTCTAATCTGTGAAGGTTTAGAGTAGATAAAGGAGAATAAGCTTACAGTTGTAGTCCAAAAGTTTGGCAGTTCTGAAATGATGACTACAGAGTCATTAGATCAACTGGATGCAAGGTTTACAGAAATTACAAATGTGTTGTCTGCTTTAGGCAAAGAATATACACGGAAAAAAATGTGTATGAAAATTCTGAGAGCACTCCTAGCTGAGTGGGAAATGAATGTGATGGCTCTAAGACATTCCATGGACTTGACCAAGATATCAAACCATGAGCTATTCTCTGATTTGAAGGTTTATGAATTCGATCTCAAAAGGAAAGAGCAAGATGAGATTGCTGCACCAAAGACAGCTGCACTGACGGCAGGAGAATCCAAGTCGGCTGACTCCAAGGACATCATTGACAAAGAGGAAATTGCTTTGATGGTCAAGAGGTTTAACATGTTCTTTAATAAGAACTATAAGAGAAACAAAATAGAGTCCTCCAGAAGGCACTCAACTCCCTCTAAAAAAAAGAGGAGACAACCCCAAGAGAGCTAAGAAGAAAGTTGAAGATCTGTGCTGGAATTGCAGACATCCAGGTCATTTTGCAGTTGACTGCCCATATCCAAAACCAAATACATGAATAATAAGGAAAAGAAAGTCTCCAGGGAAAGACGACAAGAAACAAAAAAAGCAATGATGGATGCAGAGTCTGAGACAGCCAAGTGCAAAGAGATTTGAGTCCAGACAATAGTGAAGCTGACTACTCTTCTGATACTGAAGAAAAGGCATTGATTTGTCTCATGGATAAAGAGTAGGGAAGATGAGGTAATCTCTAACTCATCTGATGCAAATTCTGATGACATTGATCATGACGCACAAACATCATCACCCATTTATCTTTATGAATCATTATGCAAAATGATGAAAGACTTTGAGCACTTTAAATCCTCACACACACTTTTAAATGAGGAAAACAACCAACTCAAAAGTCAAAAATCACAACTCGATCAAGAGCCGAGTACTCTAAGTCACAAGCCGATGAGAACAAAGAGTTAAAAGGCCGAGATAGCAAAGGTAAAAGCAGACTTTGCCGCAAAAGAAAAGAGGGAACATGATCTTAAAAGTGTGATTGCATCACTCAAAGAAACCATCTAAAACATTAGATGAATTGATGATGATTGAGAAGAAGATTGGAGACAAAGCACGCTTATGATTCAATTCCTTTGTAAATGCTCAAACTCCAAGAGTGATTTTAGAAAAAAGATCCTCAAGTAATGAAGGAGTCAAAAATCTAAAACACCATATGTTGCACCCACATACAATCACAAGCACACACATGCTGACCTTGGTTATAAAGGCAAAGGAAAGAAGCCAACTAAGTATGCTTAACAAACAGCTGAAACAAAATTCAGAAATGTTCATCAGCAGACTCTAAACAGGAAATATTATGTTAAGTCTAAACATATATCGATATTATTTTATTAGAGATCATGTTGAAAAGAAAGACATCACCATGGAATATTATGTCTCAACTGAGAAGCAGTTAGTTGATATATTTACAAAACCCTTATGCGAATGAATGTTTGAAGAATTAAAGAATGAGCTTGGATTGATTGAGCTATGTTAATAAGCTCAGAAGACTCATTCAGCAGAGTGAGAAGTAAAGGAATTGTGTTTCAGAAGAGTCTTACTTTTTCAGCAGAGTAAAATCAGCCAAATTGGATGTTCAACAGAGTGAAGTCAACTGAAAAGCTGGTCTTATCAGTAGACTGAAGAGAGAAGCAGAGTCAAGAAAGCGAAAATGAGTCAACAAACATATTTATTGGCTAAGAGAAAAAACATGGTCGTTTTCATTAAAGCAGAAAGGTTTTGAGATTATGTCAAAGATTATCTAATGCAACATAGTAAAAGCTGCTATAGAAAACATATGATTGGCCATAAACGCTGCAGGCATTTAATGCAGGGAAATAAAAACACTTTTCCGCATTAATCTCAACCGTTGATTAAATTCAAAATTGTGTGATCCCAAAAATGTCTTCTCACATCTCATATATATCGGAATAGGTATTTCTCTCTCTTCACATTGCATTCAAACACTTTCTAAAATTCCAAAACTCCCTCTACAAAGAAAACCTAAGTTTGAATCTTCAAACTCTCAAAGAATCACCATGGCACCGAAGAAGGCATCAAGTCATGCTCTCGAGTTCACTAAATTATCAGAAAAAGTGTACTCCGGTGCACTCATTGATGTTGAAGGTCTCGTTATGCAATCTACTGACCAAGGAAGGGCTGAGAAGATTGTTAAGTGCCTGGAAAAATCTAGAATTTTGAAGTTCCTCACTATACCAATGCCATATACCTATCTTGAAGAGGTGGCAATGTTCTATGTAAGCGATTCTGTTTACGATGATGGAATCCATTCCTCTATGAATGGTAAGGAAGCCAAGATAACTACAACAGACTTGACTGAGCTGCTTTATCTTCCTGGCAGCGGACTTAAAGAGTTGAAGGATTACGAGTTCGATATCCAGAAGGTTTGGGAGGAGATTGTTGTGGAGGAAGCTGCTACCAAGTTCAATGCATCAGCCACGAAGGCTGTTATCAAAGAAGAATACAACAAGTTGATGGATGTAGTTGCTAAGTGTGTGGACATCAAGTCCAACTCCTACAATCATGTATCACTTGCAAAGGTGATTGTCATTGCAGTTATCATGGAGGAACTTGAAGTCAACTGAAATGAGTACATATTTGACAAGTTGTGTCAAAATGTACAGAATATGGAGGTAGATGAAGGCAAGTTTAAGAGCACATTGGGATATGGCTTAGTGCTGGGATATCTGTTGGAAAAGAAAGGATTGCCTTTGAGAAAGGGGAAAGCTTTCCATGTTAACAAAAGGTTGTTCAAAGGGAATTTTTCAGCTGCTCAGAAGAAGGCCCACGTAAAGAAGAAGGATACTTCTGGGGAAACAATGAATCTACCCCCATTGACATAGTTGCCCGCTCCCCTGCGATCCCAAAGAGCAAAAGAAACATTTGCACCCCAAGCCAATCGTAAAGAAAGCGGTAAGACTCAACTACGCAGAGAGGGCCGAGAGATAAGCCGAGGAAGAATCCACAATCGAGTAGAGGTCAAGATTCGAAGAGACATAATCCATTGAGGTTCCCTTGAGAGGCGCTCCAGGAGGAACCAAGACAAGCAAAGCTGCAGCTTGCTCCTATTGTTGAAAAGATGCGAAGAGAATCATTCTTATGGACATACCGCAATCGAGCTAATCAAGTGAGGGTCGAGGACACAAATCGAAATGATAATTGAAAAAGGACTAATGAGACCACTAATGAACTGTTGTGGAGGTAAGGCTACAAGAAGGAGAGGTAGCCGTAGCGATGAAGCGCTCGATGAACCGGATCCCCTATCTATCATGATATAGAGGCTAAGTCGTATGTTTGGAGGATGTGGAAGTTGAGCAAGAGTCGTCATCAATTTGAGGCCCGAAATGATTGAGAAAGATTTGCTACTTGAATTCCTTAATAATGCATCTGTTTCTCAAGTATTTGATGAGGAATACGCCAACAATATGCTTCTTGAAAAGAAACAAAAGAGAGGAAAAAGCACAAGAGAAGGATAAGGGTGTTGAACTGCACAAGCGCTAGTTTACGGATGCTGTTATTCCGAATATTTACAGCAGTGATGAGGAAGAAGCTGAAGGAGCTGATGAAGTGAAGGTTGCATAGCTATGACAGGCATTGAAAGAATCCTGTGAGATGGCTGAGCGAGCGTCACTGTCTGGGGCTGGGGAAAAATCATCCCCCACCCTTATTATTGAAGGAGTGGTAAGAGACACAACTGCACTCTCATCACCAGCTCACTCCCACTCTCATGAAGATGTTGGAATTTAGGTTATTGGCGATGAAACTTGAGTTTAAATAGTTGATTTGGTATAAGATTTACCAACAGGGAACCCAGCTGAGCCAACCTCGGAAATTGCTGTTGAGATAGAAGAGACAAAATTAGCTGAAACTTCAAGAGACAACTAATTCCCTGTGACAGTTGACCCCAACACAATTCAAAATCAATCAGCTGATGAGCCAGGTAAGGGGAAAACTGAGCACACTACAACCCAGGTCCCATCTGAAAATCCTAAAAGGGTTGTAGGGTGGAAGAAATTATGCAGTTAGGAGGCGAAAGAGAAGTTGCACTAAAAGGAAGTTTTTTGAAGGCCAGTAATTTTACAGTGGTTGAGACTGCTGTAACTGAGGCACAAGTTGGAAGAGATGTTGAAGCCACAATGGTTCAGACTGTTGTTGGCACTGAAAGACCAATCCCAGTGGTTGAGACTACTGAGGATGCTATCTTTGTAAAAGGCCTAGCAGCGGTTGTGACTGCTACAGGGATTGCCCAAGACCCTTTAGCAGTTGAGAGTGCTAGGTGGAATGAAGAAGTGATTTGGGATGATCAAGAAGTGGATCAGAATCAAGAATCAAGGTTAGTTGAATAAATTAATGAGGCGATGATATTAGATGCACCAACTGTGACAGAGATTGAAAATCAGAATCCAGCTGAATCAGAAGGGCATGAATCAGAGGCAACAAACTCAGATTCAGATATTATAACAACGTTAAGTGAATCAGCTGAATCAGATCAGGAAAGAGATGATCTAGTGGGAGGTTTAAATTTTGCATAAATGGGTTTTGTTCTAGTAGACCCCCTTTATCAACCTGATAGATCTCCTGCACATGTGACTGTTAAGACAACTGATGCAATGATTACTCAAAAGGAAGTTAACATCACGCCAATGAAAAGTGTTAAGACAACCGAGGCACAATAAGCTCGTAGGCTAAAACAGCTGCAGTTGGCAATAAAGCTACCTCGGCTGAGGCATAGAGAGTTATTTGTCAGGGAGAAGAGGCAAGGATTCTCGAAGGATGAGTGGAACCTTCCTCAGATCCTATTGACATTTTGGGCATGCTAAATTTTGAATTCTGCGATGAAATCCCCTTAGAAGAGCCTGAGGATGAAGGAAGGTTCCAAGAACAGATAGAAGCTGAAGACCTTAATATTCCTGAAGAAATGAGGATAGTTGCGTATGGGCATGGTTTGAATTTGCTTCGGAAGACACTAGTGTACAAGCTACGGAATTTGGCAAAGCTTTTCGCTATATGTTTAGAGAGATGGAAGAATTGGAAAGAGGCTTTGTGAACCTATCCAGACGGATTGATAATCATGATGCAACGATTACAACTAATATCCGTGGCATAATTCTGAGGATAAAAAAATGGACTCTCAAACTAAGGCTCTTCGAAGAGAGCTTGTGGGATATTGTTTGCCAACTATACATAAAGATTCTGGTATAAGGCGTTGATCAGTTAGAATTCCCACGACGCCAAAGACATTATATGAGTCGGATAGAAACAAGTCATCTTAGTGACATGGAGCTGCTTAAGACTCAAGTGGATAAGAAATTTGAAAATATGGAAGTAGTGGTGGTGAGAGCGTTCTCTTTGATGCAGGGATAGCTGATCGAACTCAACTCCAATTACACAACTGTCGATTCAATGACTTATTGAACTTCATATTGGAAAATATTCAGCCATCTTTCTGTGCTGATGCCAAAAAGGGGGAAGGTACCAACTCATCAGTGCTATCATAAATTTCGTCTTCTCTTTCAGTTGATGAAAAAGTTGAAATGGCATTGCAGAAGTCTAAGGAAGCAATTTCCTTAGAGAAATCAAAGTAGGAGAATGTTGAGCTTGATAAAAGGCAAGAAGGTAGAATTGAGCAGCTGAGATATTAGTATGGTGGACCACCAGTAGGGTTACTTCACTAGGAAGAGCGCACGATTGAAGAGTTTGACACTCTTCTATCAGAAGGATACTATTCGGGGATGGAGATCGTTGATGTTTGGGATTTATACTGGGCGAAATGATTGAATGATATAGAGCAGACTAAGAAGCAACCAACTAAAGGTAAGAAAACCATGAGTCAACAGACTTCCAAGAGTCAGCAGATACCCATCAACCAAATATCCAGAGGTGGCAGCCAAGTAGGGAAAAGAAGTGCTGAAAGGGGAGTAATTTCAAATCGAGGAAGAGATAGAGAAAGAAGTGGAATTGCATCATACAGTTCTCTACATCGAGATGCACTATATTGGCTAAGTCTTCATGAAGCCCTAAAAAGAGAAGATGAGCAAAGAGCCAATTAAAAATTGCGAGAAGATTTGAGCTAGAAGAGGCAGAGAAAAGAAAAAAAATTTAGGAAGGCAACAACATAAAAGATAATAGAAAGTTGTCTAGAATTTTTGTATTTTTACAATGTATATGTAATATACACACAACAATGTAAATGCTTGAATATACATGAATAAAATTGTTATATTCATTTTCAATTCTATATTTTTGGCACAAATGTTGTAATAAGTTTTGGCATCATCAAAAAGGGGAAATTGTTAAGAAATTTATTTAATAGATTTTGATGATGCTTAGAAAACTTTGTATTAGGATATTGGCATACCCCAATTATGTATGTAAATTCTACTTTGTAATAGATAGATAAATTAGTTGAGTCAAAAATCAGCCTAAGTAGAGTATGCAGAAGACTTTCTAAAGAAAGCATAGAAGAATCAATCGAGTCGTAGCCGAGCGGATCGAAGACCTTCATCAAGTACATGAGCTAAGTCTTTCGAAGACTTACAATAGAGTCAACCAAGGAATGATGGAGATGACTCAAGTCAAGGGGTAAAGTAGTTGAAGGACTCAGAGTCATTTGAAAGAATCCGTTGTGTTGAAAGTCAAATAACTTACCAGTTTTGGTAATGGAGACAAACCTGCAGAAACCTTAAAGTGTTCCTGCTGAAAGAGTGCAAGAAGCTTAAGCCAATGAGAAGCCTGCAAAACTCTGATCTTTTTAGAAGCCTGCAAGTATCGGTTTATCAAAGGTTGGGTCAACAACAAAGCTGCACAAAAAAGACAAGCCAACAAATACTATGTAAGAGTTTGATTTTTATCTATCTCTTCAATGGACAAAGTTTGAACTCCTACTATAAAAGGTTGAGGAATTTTCGGAGAGATATAGAGAGCTTTGATACGAAGCAAGACATAGAACTAAAAAGCATTCAAGCAAGAACTTCAAATACTCTCTGTCAAGCAAAAAATTATATATCCTAAAGGCGGAATCTAAGACTCTTCATCCAACTCTCACGTGGAAAGATAGAAGTTGTTCTTCAAAGATGAAGAGGAAAACTTTTGTTAAAGAAAATGGGTCTATATTTCTAAGAAGTGAAAGAAGTATAGCGAGGTTCAAGATCGAACCAAAATCAAATCTGAAGGAGGACTGTGTGACCAATCCATGAAGATTTGAATAGCTGAAGTAGTGAAGCAGCTGCCTTGCAAAGAGCTGAGTCCCAGAAGATTGGCTGGCTGTGTGATCAAAGCAATCTTGGACTGTACTTTTGTAACAAAGTACCGTTGCATTAGTCAATTCCTCGTGGAGTAGGAGAAGAGTGGTGAAGAAAAATTACCCCATCCTCGGACCACTATAAATTTTGTGTTCTTTAAATTCTGCACTTTAATTTATGCATTTTATTTACTTACCTTATTTGCTATCCAACTTGATAATAATCAATCTAAAAGTATAAGTGTTGATAAACCAAGTTTAAAAAGGGTGTACCACTTCTGATGTAAATCAAAAAATTGATTTTCTAAAAGTTAACTTCATTCAGCTGAGTTACACTATCAACATCTCTCTCAGAGTCTATTAGTGGTCAACTCTTCTGCTGAAGCTTAACACAGCTGTCTTTCAAAAGACTTAGCTGTTTTCTTGTAAATTCTGATTTTTTTAAAATTGAAAAATTAGGTAAAGTCTATTCGACTCCCCCTTTCTAGACTTTACTATGCACCCCTTGGGACCTACAGTGCCAAACTAAGTAGAGACCACATTTACAAAGCTATTTAGGAACTTTATTAGTACTTGGCTCTTGTGACTCATCAAATAAACCCAAGTCCCTATGCTACAATCATCCACAATACTCAACATAAAAGGTGTGTGTAAGAGTGAAACATCATTATATGGACCCCAAACATCAATTTGAACAAGCTTAAATAAAGTTGCAGTATGACTATTACTAAGAGAGAAAAGGAACCAATGTTGTTTAGCTTTATGACAAATAGTACAATCTGCCAAAGAGTGTTTAACAGATGAAGTACAATTTAACAGATGAAGTACAAAGTGGTTTCAAAGAGTTTTAAATGTTCCAGTACAGATGGAGAGCATGACCAAACTTGATTTCCCAAGCCTCAAAGGATGTAGGAGTAACGGAGAAGTGGGAGTACATTTAAAACTTGACGTAGAACAAATCTAAAGATGTAGGATGTAAAGCCACCCAACCACCTTGCCAATGGCAACTTGTTTAGTCAGCTGGTCGTGCATGATGTAATGAAAAGGTAAAAAAGTACAAATCAGATTAGATTGTTGAATCAAATGAGCAATAGAGTAAGTTGTACTTAAATTTGGGAACGACAAGTGTTGGGAGATTTATTTTATAGATTTTGATGAATGCCATGTAAAACTTAAACTAGAAAGTTGGCACCCCATTTTCCTTGTAATTTACATTGTAATAGATAGAATTTGGAAAAAGCCGAGTCAAGTCGCCTACGCCTGGAAATACAAGAAGTCAATCAAGACTAAAGTGAAGACTCATTTGTGGGAAAAATTTGAGTATGGCCAGGATAAAAATCAAGAGCTCGATCAAGATGTATCGGTGAGGAACAACTGTGTGAAGAGTCAGTCAAGTCAACTCAAGAAGCCTAGTCTCAAGTTGAAAGTGACAGATAAGTCATCCAATGATTGGAGCAGACTCCAGTCACCTGGGGAAAAAGGTAGCAGCCAAGAGGAGTTAATCGAAATGAATCCGTTACGTAAGTCAAGAACATTACTTAAATAAGTAATACTTCCATGCTTTGCCAGTCTTAAAGTGCTCATCCCGAAGCGTGCAAAAGGAATAAACCAATGGGAAGCATCGCACCTCGTGTCGAACTTGAAAAGTCGCAAATTCATTTAATACGAGGAAGGGTCTACATCTCAAGATTCGAGGACCAAGAAAAGACAAGCCAACGAACACAAGTGACTTTTGAAATCGACTATCTCTTCAATGGGCAAATTTTCGAAAGTTCACTATAAAAAGCTGAGGAAATTCATTGAGAAAAGGTTGACCTTGCACACCTAAGAAATCAAGCATTATTCAAGATATTAACCTGAAATATTCTCAAGTATATTCCAGCAAATCCTCAAGCCTGAAACTCGAAAGAAATCGATCCAACACAAACTGTGAAGGAAAGACAACTTTAAACCTGTTGAAGAGGAAACTTTTGAAGAATCAAAAGGGGTCTAATTTCCAAGGAGGATTGTAGAAAGGTTCAAGGTCGAACCAGTATCAAGTTATTGGAGGGCTTCGTGATCAAATCCAAGAGCTTTAGAAAGTGAGTCAAGAGCAAGCGTGCCGCCTGCCTAAGAAGAAGCTGAGTCGGACGAGAAGTCAGCTGTGTGACCAAAGCTGTTTCTAGACTATTGACCACTTTGTAAACAAATCTTTTACATAGTGGATTCCTCCAGGAGTTGGAGAAGAGATGATTAGAAGAATTACCCCATCTTCGAACCTCTATAAAAATTAACTGTGTCATTTACTTTTCAGCACATTTATATTTCTGCATACATACATTATATCTGCTGATAAATTCTTGTTTGCTATCTAACTGATTAATAACCAAGTGCTAAAATCAAGTTTTAAAACAAATCAAAGGGTGTTAAGTCTTTCGCTGATAAAACCAATACAACTAAGTTAAAGTTCAGGTTAAATAGCTGAGTTATTCTATCAACAACTCTATCGAGTGTGTTGAGTGGCTAACTCTGCTGAATAACCAACTTAGCTATCCCTCAAGGACTCAGCTGTTTGTGTTAACTCTGTAATATTTTAAAAGGACTAAAATTGAAAAAGTTGGTAATGTTTATTCAACCCCCCCTTCTAAACCTTACTCGCACCCCTTGGGACCTACAAGTGGTATCAGAGCGGTTGGTTCATTGAGCCTTCCGCACTGGTTACTGAACTAGATCTTTATCTTTTCAAAAAGTTTTAAACACTTGCATTTCCAAAATCTTTCATTCTTAGCAAAAGTTATTATCATGGAAGCAAATTTGACACGCATTCCTATGTTCACTGTTGAAGAATTTGATGATTGGAAAATTCGTATGCAGGCTCACCTATCTGCTCTACATGATGAAATGTGGCTTGTGATAGAGGATGGCCACTGCTAATATTGAAAGCGAACACGGTGTAGAAGAGAAGCGATTCTGGTGAAGGAGAAGAGAAGAAGCTCTTCTTTGAAGAAAGAGACCATGGTTGAAAAACCAAGGACTAAGTGGACAAATGATGACATAAAGAGATACAATTTGGACAATGTAGCCAAGGACATACTCTACAAGACTTTGGACAAAGCAATGTTCAATAAAGTCAAATCATGCAAAACAACAAAAGAAACGGAATAAACTAACTTTAATTTGCGAAGGATCGAGCAAATAAAAGAAAATAAATTATCTGTTCTTTGTTCAAAAATTTGAAAATTTTAAAATATTTGCAGGAGAATCTATGGATCAGTGGATGCAAGATTCATCGAGATAACAAATGAGCTTTCGGCACTTGGGAAGGAATACACACGAAATGAAATGTGTATGAAGATTTTGAGAGCCTCGGTGAATGGGAAATGAAGACTATGGCTCTAAGACATTCAACGGACCTCTCAAAAACATCCAATCATGAGCTATTCTCTCGGACCTCAAAGCTTATGAGTTTGAGCTGAGAAGAAAAGATCAAGAGGAGACAGTTGTTCCCAAGACAGCTGCACTGATAGTCAAGGATGGAAAGAGAGCTGAACCAAAAGAAGTCATAGACTAGGAGGAAATTGCCCTAATGGTTAAAAGATTGAACAAGTTTTTCAATAAGAACTATAAAAGAAATAAAGGGTGAAACCTCCAGGAGACATTCAGTTCCCTCTAAGTCAAGGGAAGATAGGCCACCCAAGAGAGCTGAGCATCAAAGGGTTGAATATCAGAAAGCTAATAACCCAAGGACAGAAAGAGCTGATCAAAGAGCTGAGAACCTGTGTTGGAATTGCAGACAACCAGGACACTTTGCAATTGATTGCTCATATCCACCAATCAACAAATATAGGAATGAAGAAGAAATAAAAGTCTTCAGAGAAAGAAGATAGGAAAAGAAGAAAGCCATGTTGGTTGCTGAAACTGCTGAGACAACTAAGTCCAAAGAAGCAGCAGACTCAGAGAGTAGTGAAGCTAACTACTCAAGCAATTCTGAAGAAGAAGCCTTGATCTGCCTTATGGCTAAATAACAAGATAAACCAAACCAAGAAGATGAGGTACACTCTAACTCATCTCATTCAGATTCAGGTGATAGTAATTGTGATACACACACTTCATCACCCACTGATCTTTATGATTCATTAGGCAAAATGATGAAAGATTTTGAGCACAATAAATCCTCACACACTCTTCTAAATGAAGAAAACAGCCAACTTAAAAGCCAAAACTCATAGCTGACTAAGGAGCTTAGTACTCTAAGTCACATAGCTGATAAGAACACAGAGCTGAAGGCTGAGAATGCTAAGCTATTAACTGAGATAGCCGCTGTAGAAAAGAGAGAAAATGATCTTAAAAATGTGATTGCCTCATTTACGAAGGCATCTAGATCATTGGATGACCTTATCATGAGTCAAAAAGAATGTGGAGATAAGACAGTCATAGGATACAATTCCTTTGTGTACAGTCAAACTCCTAGAGTGATTTTGGAAAAAGGATCATCGAGCAATGAAGCATCTCAAAAACCCAAAACACCAAATGTTGCACTCACATTCATCTCAAAGCACAATCACAAACAAACTGGCCTTGGATATAAAGGGAAAGGAAAATAGCCGATTGAGTATCTTTGAGAGGACAAGCGAGAAAAATCCACAGAGTTCCTCAAAGAAACTCCAAATAGAAAGTACTGAGGAACAAACAGAGCTACTAAAAACCCCAAAAGTTTCATCAGAGAAACACATATGATGGGAATGGTAGAAAATACCCAAGCCAAGTTGATTGGAACAATGTGAAACATCAGCAAAGACCAATGGAATACAAGCCAAGATGGCAAAGACCTAAACCTCAGCAAAGGTCATCCCAAAGGCAAAAGAGCTACTATCAGCACACATATGCACCCAGGCACTACACTCAAAAATACCACAACCACCCAAAGAAGGCAATTGCTAAAACACACACATAGGCATACAGACAAAAGAGACAGCTGTATGAACCTAAATCCCCGAAGCAATTTGCCAAAGTGCACTATGATTATGGCACATATAGATGGGAACCTCTTAGAGTCAAGTCATTTGGCTATAGGTTGGTTGTATCATCTTACAGCACTAACCTCTTAGGACCCAGGCAAGTATGGGTACCTAAGAACTAATTTCCTTGATTGCAGGTTCAAGGAACAACTGAGTGCCGAGGAACCTGGTACATGGATAGTGGCTATTCCAGACACATGACAGGGAACAAGAAAAATCTGCCAAGATTCAAGGATATTAGAGGTGCAAAAGTCATATTTGGAGGTAATGAAGCTCCAGGGGAAATCAAAGGCACATGATCTATCAAGAAGAATGGATTGGAAATCACAGATGTTGCTTATGTTGAAGGCCTCAACTTCAACCGTTTCAAAGATCGACCACCTATGTGACAAGGGCTACAATGTTGGATTCAATATGGGAGTTTGCGGATCAAAGATTTGAATCAAATGAAATAGTCTTTGCAAGGTTCAAGACAAAAGAATATGTATGTGGTAGATTGGTCTACTGCCACACCAAGCACTTGTCTGTTAGCAAAGAGTACAGCCGAATCAAGTTGGCTGTGGCAAAAGAAGCTGAGTCATCTGAACTTTAAGACAATCAACAAGCTTGCAAGAAGTCATCTTGTGGAAGGATTGCCAGACTCAGTGTACAAGAAAGAAAGTGTATGTGATGCATGCCAGATGGGAAAACAAATAAAATCTTCATTTAAGGACAAGCCAAATCCTTCTTCAACAAGGATATTACACATACATTGCATATGGATCTATTTGGTCGATTGAACCGACCAACATAAGTGGAAAAAATACACCTTAGTGGTGGTAGATGATTATTCAAGATATACTTGGACAATCTTCATGTGCAAAAAGAAGGAAACTTTGCAGAAGTTACCACAGCTGATGAAAAGAGTTCAAAATGAAAAGAGCCAAACCATTATAAAGATAAGATCTGATAGAGGAACTGAGTTTGTCAATGGGATAATCACTCAGTATTGTGTTGAAAATGGTATTTCTCATGAGTTATCAGTAGCAAGAACTCCACAAAGTAGAATGGAGTAGCTGAAAGAAGGAACATAACTCTCAAGGAAGCCGCAAGGACCATGTTAGTGGTTTGGATTGCCTAAGAGATTTTGGGCTGAAGCCATTAACACAACATGCTATACTCAAAATAGATGCATGATAAACAGTCAATTAACCAAGACTCCCTATGAAATCTGGACAGGGAGAAAGCCAAACGTTGGGTACTTCAAGATATGTGGATGTAAATGTTTTATCCACTGTAATGGCAAGGATAATTTGAAGGCTTTCGATGCTAAAGCTGATGAAGGTATCGTTTTGGGATACTCAGCTGAAAGCAAAACCTATAGAGTGCTGAACAAGAGGACTATGGTCACAGAAGAGTCTATCCATGTGGTTTTTGATGAACCTAATGTAAATGGAGAAGACATTGAAGAGTTAGCTGACAAGTTGAATCAGCCAACTATGCAGAAGAGTCCATATGTTGAAGCTGGAATAAGAGCAATCAACCCAGATGAAGATGAGATAGCTGAATCTCAAAGACAGCTGGAAAGTCTGCAGCTGAATGACGATGAAAGATCTGTTCAAAACAACATAGCTACGAGACAACTGAATCCAACTGACTTGCTCCAACCTGATGTAAGATGGCTGAGAGACCATCCACCAGAGTTAGTTATTGGAGATGTTAGAGATGGTGTAAGAACAAGATCCAGAGCACATCAAGAAGCAACGTTCACTTGTTTTATTTCCCAAATAGAGCAAAAGATGTGTCTCAAGCATTGGATGACACACATTGGATTCAAGCCATGCAAGAAGAGCTAAATCAGTTTGAAAGAAACAAGGTATGGGAATTGGTGCAGAGAGCAACCCGTCAAAATGTTATTGGTACAATATGGGTTTTCAGAAACAAGATGAATGAGGAAGGATTTGTGGTAAGAAACAAAGCAAGATTGGTAGCCAAAGGGTATTGCCAAGAAGAGGGAATAGATTTTGATGAAACATTTGCTCCTGTTGCAAGATTAGAAGCAATAAGGATGTTTCTTGCCTATGTTGCACATAAGAACTTCACTGTATATCAATTGGATGTGAAGAGTGCATTTCTAAATAGACTGCTAGAGGAAGAAGTCTATGTTGAACAACCTCCAGGTTTTGAGCAGAAGACTATTGGAGATAAGGTGTACAAGCTCAAGAAAGCATTATATGGTTTGAAATAGGCACCAAGAGCATGGTATGATACATTGTCTCAATTTCTGACTGACGATGGATTCACCAAAGGCAAAGTGGACAGAACACTCTTCAGAATTCAAGATGGAGAGAGTATACTGCTTGTTCAAATATATGTGGATGATATCATTTTTGGATCCACAAATAAAGAGCTGTGTGATAAGTTCTCAAACCTCATGCAAGGCAAATTTGAAATGAGCATGATGGGAGAGCTGACTTTCTTCCTAGGACTTCACGTCAAGCAATTGAAAGATGGAAGCTTCATAAGTCAAACAAAATACACCAGAGATTTAATGAAAAAATTTGGTATGGAAGAGAAGTCTTCTGTGAAAATACCAATGAACACATCAGTCAAGATGGATATGGATGCAGATGGCAAGCCTGTAGACAAACCAGATATAGAGCTCTAATTGGATCATTGCTCTATTTAACAGCAAGCAGACCAGACATCACCTTTGCAGTAGGTGTATGTGCCAGATTTCAATCTGCACCCAAAGAGAGCCACATGACTGCAGCTAAGAGAATCCAAAGGTATTTGAAGGGATGCCAAGAAGTTGGCTTATGGTATCCAAAGGAAGGAGGATTCAAGCTTATTGGTTACTCGGACTCGGACTATCTTTGGATGTAGAGTTGTGGGGAAAAGTACCCTCGGTAAATGTCAAATGCATGGAAATAGATTGGTTTCTGGTTCAAGAAGAAGCAAAAAATAGCCACATCCACGGTGAAGTAGAGTACATAGTCTGGGCATTTGTTGTGCCCAAGTCTTATGGATGAGACAGCAACTGAGGATTATGAGATTGAAGAAAAAGAGATTCCAATTATGTGTGATAACACAAGTGCTATTTCAATCACTCAGAATCCTGTGTTGCATTCAAGAACAAAGCGCATTGATGTATCATTTTATAAGAGATCATGTTGAAAAGAAAGACATCACTTTGGAATATATCTCAACTTATAAGCAGTTAGCTGACATATTCACCAAGCCCCTATGTGAGTCAAGATTTGGAGAGCTTAAGAATGAGCTAGGGTTAATTGAGCTGAGATGACACTCAGAAGACTCAATCAGAAGAGATAGAAGATGAAAAATTGAGTAAAAAGCAAATTTCACTCAACAGCCGAGTGAATCAGCCATATCGGAAAGTCAGCTGTATCGAGTTAGCTGACAGCTATGTCACTATTGAAAGGAGAGAAGCAACGTTAAGTCATATTTGATATGAGCTAAGTCATTTATGAGCTAAGTTACAAAAACATAGTCGTTTTTAATGAGCGGGAATGTTTTTAAGGATGACATCAGCGTAATAATGACGAGTACAGTAAAAAGCTGCATAGTAAGCATATGATTGGATATAAATGTTGCCGCATTAAATGAGAGGAATTAAATGCGATTTGACGTGCTAAATCTGAATAGTTGATCTCGATCAAAATTTCAAAAACCGAAGACATGTCCTTTCATAACCCTTATATATACATTCTCCAGCTTTCGCTCTCACATACGGAAACTGTTCATCTTCAAGCAAAAAGAAAGCAAGACATTTCTCTCTCGAAAACCCTAAGTGTCCTCAAGCAAGTTCGTCAAGTTTTAATCGGTGAAAATCTCTGAAAATGGCACCGAAGTTTGATTTCGTTAATCTCTCTAAGCAAATCCACTCAGGATCGTTAGTGGATTTTGAAGGTATGGTGAAGCAGGGTTCTGATGAAACCCTAGTCAAGAAGATAGCTGAGATGCTAGAAAAGTCAGGTCTTAAGGATTTTCTGACCATGGAGTACTCTCATACCTACCTAGAAGAGGTGGCGCAGTTCTATGTCAACGCGGAGGTACAGGACGAAGGGATCAAGTCTTCTGTCCACCACAAGGACATAATGATAAATGCTAAGGACCTTGCAGAGCACTGCATGTTTCCATCCAAAGGCATGAAGGAGGTTAATGAAGCTGATGTTGATTTGGCTTCGTGTGGAAAGAGGTAGCCAAACCCGAGTGTCTTTGCTAAGATGGTCACACGGTGATAAGAAATTCTTTGAAGGGCGACAATCATAAGTTGATGGATGTCGTCTACAAGTGTCTAGAATGAAGTTTGGCAAACTTCAACCAAATTGTCTTAGACTAAGCCGATCGTCATGGCTACGATCATACTGAGCAAGAAAGTAAAAACTGGCCGAGTTCGTACAACGGACTCTGCCTGAATGTAATGAATAAGACGTTCAAGGAAGATGGATCCTTCGGAGGATCTCTTGGATATGGCCTCGTGATTGGCCACTTGATAGAAATGAAGGGTATTCCCCTTCGACATGGAAAACCCTTCCATGTCAACAAGAAGATGTTCGGGCTAACCTCTCTAGAGCCAGAAGAGAGCCCACGCGAAGAAGGCGGAAACAAGTGAGGGGAATCACCAACCCAAGGACACAACCGATACCCCTCCTCCCAAGAAGAAAGTCGCCCTGCGATTGCGAATAAGAAAGTTGCCCCGCATCAAAGAAAGAAAAAGATGCTCCCGCCCTGCGAGTCCCGCCCATGTACCGAGTTTCTGCCCCTGCGGTAGAGGCCGAGAAGGAAATCCAAATCACTTCTCCACCATACGGAAGAAGAAGGGGCGCCAAGCCAAGGAAGGCAACTCCTCCAAGAAGGATGCCCCCCCCCACCGCCATTGAATCGAAGAAGAAGAAGAAGAACCAGAAGTTCCTCTGGTTCGGACCAAAAGAAGAAGACTTTTCAAGCATTCAGAGCTTGAAAAGAAAGCTGAATCTGTTACTCAGCTGAAGTCACAAGCTGAGACTGCTGGTAATCTAGAAGAGTAGTCTCCCTAAGTTATTGTTGTACCTGCCAAGTCTGCTGAGGGTGATTAGCAGAGGCCTCCTGAAGACCCAGTTGTGAAGAAGACGGCTGAGGATAGTGAGGCAGCAGAGACAACTGAACCCATAGTTGAAAGAGTTGTCTCTCCACACTCTCGACGACTTTGAAGGCAAGAAGAAGAAAGTATCTTGCCTTCAATCCCTGAAAAGGAAGGACAAGAGGAAGAAGATGACGATGATATTTTCATATACTCTCCAAAGATACCCGGACATTCAAATAGCCGCCGTCTCGAGAATGGAGAGCATGGAAGCTAGATCACTCAAGGGCTCAGTTTGCTTGCCCTGAGTACATTGAGGAAGAGGAGGAATTGCTGCGATTTCTCGGAGTCAATACTGTGCTTCAGGCCCTGGATGAAGATAACTGCATGGATATTCTCCACATCTTCAAGGAGAAAGAAAAAGCCAAAGCAGCCAAGGAAGCACAAGCTCTTGAGAAAGCAAAGATGTGCATGTTCACTGGAACTCACGAGCATACTCATGAAAATCTAGTTGAGTACACAGACAGTGACGAGGATATGGATCCCATTGCTGCAGCAGAGAAGTCAGGAATGAAAGCATGCTCTGAGGGAATCCAGGCAGTTGCATGAGCAACAATTATTTGAAGGACCAGGAGAGTCGTCTCAATCTCTCCTGCAAATTGACCCTTTGGGAGTGGTGCAGTGGATTTCCACAGACATCGCTGTAGCCACGTCCCCAGTACTATCGGAGAATGGGTCCAAGGGAATTGGCAATGAAACTGGGATTTTGGGCACCCAAGTTGAGCCAACCCCTGAAGAAGGTGTTTTACCACCTGCCCCAAGTGGTGAGCACTCAACGGAAGAAGCCACGAGTCTGGAGAAGAGTGACCCCACCCTTAGTCACTCAGCTGGTGTGCCAGCTGAGGCGGAAACTCACTACACCACAGAAGGGTTGGAGGTTGCTATGGATGACTCAACTTTGAAGCAAGGAGGCGAAGTGGAAGCTGAAACAGAACCTTAGCAGAGTGACACTAACGAAGCTCGGACAGTTGAGTCTGTCCCAGCTGAAATGTCAGTTGCTCTGAAGGCCAACGACACTGTTCCTACAGTCGAGGCAAAGGATGAAGATGCCCCGGGAGTTAACACTCTGGGCAATGAAAGTGCAATCCTAGGGGTTGAGACTCCTATGGATGCCACGGTCCAAGACCCTAAGACAGCTGCGACTGTCGAAGGGAACATTGAAGGCCTCGCAGCAGTTGAAACTGCTGGAGGTATTGAAGGCCCAAGGGAGGTTGAGACTTCCCTGGGTAAAGTTCAAGAGACTCAGAACATCCCTCCTGTTCAAAGCGCTGAAATAGAAGAGGAGATAAGCGCCTTTCATGACTCCTAGGAGAACCTTGATACATCATTCCTGGGGTTTGAAGATGAAGCTGAGTCCACTACAGTTGTAGATCCAAAGGACCCAACTGAGGATCTTCTCAAAACTACGAGCCAGCTAAGTGACAAAGCTGCTCCTCAAAAATTTAACTCCGATGATGAGCCAAACCCCTGATCTCATCATCATCCAATGACGTTGATGATGCAGCAGAGGAACCGGTTATTCATTTAGAAAAATCCACTAAGACCGAAGACGCTGTTAAGACAGCCGAGGCTCAGTCAGCAGGGCAAAGAAATACACTAGACCCGGCTAAAATCGAGTCAACTGCGCAGGCCTTCATAGTTGCAGCAGTAACGACTACACCAGCTCCGCCACAGGCTCCCACAGCTGTGACCACTACTGACGAAGCTATCACAACTGAGGTACGAAGAGTGAATCATCTCAGGCACAACCCTCACAAATAATCCCATATGTGAGTGATGATGCCTTTCCAAAGGTATTCCCTTTCACGCCGACCCTACCAGATTTGGAAGAAGAGACCGCTGCTGAACAATGAAGATTCATCGTGAGAGAAGATCCAATCATCCCTACTGACACCATTGTTCCAGCCGAGTTCAACTTTTCTGAAGAGTGGCCTGCAGCTGAATCAATCAAAACAACTGAATGTCATGAAATCTTCAAGAAGATCTGTGAAGAGATTGAGAAGATCGAAAGACATCAGGCCTCACTCGACCTAAGACTGGACAACAGGGATGCTACCCTCACTGCAAATTTGAGAGGGATAGTGGTGCGGATCTGAGAATGGTCTCAACAGCAATCTGCCATGCGAATCGAACAAGTTTGTTATTTCAAAGCACTATATGGCATAATGCTTGTCTGGATGGCTGACAACGGTGATCTGAAGCAAAGGATGCAGGCGAATATTGAAAGGTTGCATGCATCTCACAAAACAGAAACGGAGCTATTGCAAGAATTCCAGAGAAAAGAAGTTATGCGTCTTGAGGAGACCATGAATGTGAAATTCAGCCTCATCATGGTTGAAATGAAATTGGTGGCAGCCGAGTCCAAAGCCACTCACTCAGAATTCCGGATAGCTTACGCAAGCAAAGAGACTCCAAACAGAATTCCGCTCTCAGCAGACTCGACTTTATGCTCGCAATCATGTTCCCTGGGGTCCCTCTTTCCTTTGATGATGCCAAAAAGGGGGAAGAGGACTCCCTAAGGAAGTTGAAAGAAGAGAAGTTGAAGGAATATGAAGCTGAGAAGAAGGGAAAAACAACTGAGGGGGAACGTTCGAAGGATTTGACGTTATTGATAGCCGAAACCCCTCAGCAGGGTCATGTTATGGCTTCAATTATCAGCAAACTTCCAGTGACTCTGCCGATCGAGCACTCTACTGTGCCTATGTCGGAGAAAAGACGAATCATCGAAGCAGGGATGGTGGAGTTCGACAAGAAGACGGATGCCCGTGTCGAAGAAGTGATGAAACAATACGGTGGCATTCCGGCAGGGAAGGATTAAATGCTATTCCTGACAATGGATCCGAGCCAAGATCAGTTTAAGAATTCAAGACGCTCAAATTCGAAGGCAATTTCCAAGGGATGTCACTAGCCCAAGCCTGGGATTTGTACTGGGAAAAGGGTCTTACTTTGTGCGAAGAAGCTGATAAGTAGCAGACTACCAGCAGCCATTCAGCTGGTAAGCAGAAGACTCCCGTGAAGTACACACCTAGAGGAGGAGGAAGAAGTGGTGGAGGAAGAGGTTCTCGACCTCGTCCAAGACCCAAGAATATCGAGTTTGTAGATCCCGGAAAAAAGGGAAGGATCTACTGGGCTGGGTTTGATGAACTGGCAAATCTGGAAGTGGCAAGGAAGAATGCTGAGGCCGTGAAAAGACAGGAAGAGGAAAATGAAAGACAAACTCAGCTATGGCTCGAGAGGAAGTGAAAGGATGATGATGCGAAGAGAGCCTATGAGAAGAAGAAGAAAGCTGAGGAAGAAGAAAGAAAAAGGAAGAGAGCTACTGACTTCGACAGAGCTGAAGAGGAAAGAAGGAGGCAATGAAGGCGATGAAGTGTTGCTGCGAACCCTTCATGTATTTCACGTGTGTAAATACACTTTTGTAAGTCATCTGTATACTTAGTGAAGTTTTCTGTAATTTTACACTTTTTATTTATTCTAGTATCCTAGCATAGATGTCTGTATTGTTGCCTTGATATAGAATGCTCTGATACCAAATGTAAACAGCTGTGTAAAGGACAAGAATGCTATGATCAATAAAACGATCGATTCTACGTATACATTCTTTGTTAATGAATTGTCTGTATGTATCTTTGTTGTTTATATTTTGTTGAATGTTTTTAAGTTTTGGCATCGTCAAAAAGGGGGAAATTGTTGGGAAATTTATTTTATAGATTTTGATGAATGCCATGTAAAACTTAAACCAGAAAGTTGGCACCCCATTTTTCTTGTAATTTACATTGTAATAGATAAAAATGGAAAAGCCGAGTCAAGTCGCCTACGCCGGAAATACAAGAAGTCAATCAAGATCAAGTGAAGACTCCGATGTGGAACAACCGAGTATGGCAGGATAAAAGATCAAGAGCTCGACTAAAGATGTATCGGTGAGGAATAGCATTTGTGTGAAGAGTCGATCAAGTCAACTCGGAAGCCAAGTCTCAAGTTGAAAGTGACGGATAAGTCATCCAATGATTGGAGCGACTCAAGCCACCGGGGAAAAAGTCGGCCAAGAGGAGTTAATGAAATGAATCCGCTTTGCCGAAGTCAAGAACATTACTTAAATAAGTAATACTTCCATCTTTGCCTGGTCTTAAAGTGCTCATCGAAGCGTGCAAAAGGAATAAACCAATGGGAAGCATCGCACCTCGTGTGGTCGAAACGAAAAGCCGCAAATTCATTTAATACGAGGAAGGGTCTACTTCTCAAGATTGAGGACCAAGAAAAGACAAGCCAACGAACACAAGTGACTTTTGAAATCAACCTATCTCTTCAACGGGCTGATTTTGAAAGTTCACTATAAAAGGCTGAGGAAATTCATTGAGAAAAGGTTGACCTTGCACACCTAGGAAATCAAGCATTATTCAAGCTATTAACCTGAAATATTCTCAAGTATATTCAAGCAAATCCTCAAGCCTGAAACTCGAAGGAAATCGATCCAACACAAGATGTGAAGGAAAGACAACTTCAAACCTGTTGAAGAGGAAACTTTTGAAGAATCAAAAGGGCTCTACTTTCCAAGTAGGATTGTAGGAAGATTCAAGGTCGAACCAAGATCAAGTTATTGGAGGGCTCCGGGAGTTGGAGAAGAGAGGATTAGAAGAATTACCCCATCTTCGAACCTCTATAAAAATTAACTGTGTCATTTACTTTTCAACAGATTTACATTTCTGCATACATACATTATATCTGCTGATAAATTCTTGTTTGCTATCTAACTGATTAATAACCAAGTGCTAAAATCAAGTGTTAAAACAAGTTTAAAACAAATCAAAGGTGTTAAGTCTTCCACTGATAAAACCAATACATCCAAGTTAAAGTTCAGGTTAAACATCCGAGTTATTCTATCAAATGACTCTATCGAAAGTGCATTTGAGTGGCTAACTCATTTGAATAACCAACTTAGTTGTCCCTCAAGGACTCAAGCTATTTGTGTTAACTCTGTAATATTTTAAAAGAATTAACATTTAAAAAGTTGGTAAGGTTTATTCAACCCCCCCTAAACCTTACTCACACCCCTTGGGACCTACAACAAGTACATCCTAAAGGAACAAAGTGTTGTTAGTTGTACTTGACTACTTGTAAAAGTAGTGATGTGTGTAACTTGAGAAGGATGAGCACACATGGTACATTCGACAAAACTATTTTGGATCATACAACTGCAAGTGTACGTGTAGTTTATAGAATAATGGCAAGGAAGGTTGTATTCCTCAAGGATTGATATTCAAAACACTTAGGCTATAATAACATGGTATTCCAATTTTATTGAAGCGACCGAATATTGAGTTTAAATAAAAATCAAAAACTAAAGAAATAAAAAAAAAATTGCGAACCCCACAAGTATTTTCAACAACCAAAGGAGCAACCTTAGGCACATAATGTCAACATAGTTCCTCAATATTAACTGCAATTAAAGTTTTAAAAACCAATTCATGCAATTCTATGGGTTCACTTCCTAAAATAGTTTATTTCCTCTCCCGGGCGGCGCATAAATAGTAGATTAATAACAACTGTAGGTATCCCGACTCGATACAATTATTATTAACTACCAAAAGATCTATGAATTGAATGACTCCCCACAAACAGTTGTAGGTCTCCCGACTCGATACACCTGTTTATGTCTAAATTCAATTTACGTCTTTGTTAGAACTGCTCTTCTGAATTTCGCACTAATAAATATGACATGAAATTTATTCCCAGCAAATAAAAGCAATTATAAATAAGCGCTCGAACTAATATAATAGAAAGCATGAATTAATTAAGAAAACAAATAATCATATTTAACATGAATTCACAGTTTCGATTATGCCCCTAAGATCCGAAAGATATGCCAAACATTGATTACAAACTCATAGACAAATTCGAATCAACATTATGACATCGTTTAAGCACATACAAGAGATCTTAGACATAGAAAGAAAACCCCTTCTTGTCAGGATGGATTCTCCTCCCAAGCCTTCGAAGCTCTTGTGCTCCGTAGATGTGAAAGCCTTGTGGTGTTCTTCGCGACCTAGCCTTGCTCTCGAAGATCTTCGATTCTTGCGTTCTGTGTTATTTGATGTATTTTCTCCGTATGAAGTTGTATATTTTCGCAAGCCTTGGGTCCCGTTTATAGATGCTTGAAGAGATCACTTGTAGAGTTGGAACGAAAGAAAACTTTGAAAAATGCATCTTCGCAGAGTCCCATACGGCCGTGTGGTCTTGTCTTGACTTCTTCTTCACATGGTTGTGTGAGCCCACGCGGCCGGCCGTACGATGTGTGGCCCTTTCTCACACGCCCATGTGAGTCAACACGGCCTGGCCGTGTGGCTCTGGTTCCATCCCCTATTTTGCCCAACTTCACGTGGTTGTGTGGTTTTACACTGGTATTTCCACACGGCCATGTGACACCACACGGTGAAGTGTTTTTGCCCATTTCTATCGTTGTTTTGATCTTCTCTTCGCATTCGTCAATTTTAGCCGGGTATTCCAACCGATATTTCTTCGTTTTAAGCTCTGTTTCTGTAAGAATTACAAGAATATGCATTATCATGCCCTTTTAAGGAACAGGTAAAAACATACTTAATATGCGTGCAAATGTACCAAATATATATCATTTTAAGCCCCAAAATGCACGTAAATTTTACACACATCAAAATCCCCCAAACTTAAAGCATTGCTTCTCCTCGACAAATTAAGAAAAATAATATAAGGGGTAAAAATGAACGAACACCAAGAACACTATGAATATTTAAATAGCATTTGACTCCATACTCAAGGAAACCATGTAATTCATCATCAAGAAGTCATCATTCATAAACTCGGCATAATTAATACTCTCTTGGGTACTTGTCATCGCGACTCAAAGGTAAATAGTGTATCCCTCTACTCTCAAAGTGTATGGGTAGTGTTTATGCTCAAGTTCAATTCGGTGAAAGTAGAACTACCATAGGCTTGCAAAACGTCTTAACATCTCTACCACTTTTGTGTGCACAACTTAAGAATCAAAAAGAACTTTTATTAGGTTGTAATGTAGTCTCTTTGGTAAGGGTAGGGAAATTTGGATTAAGTGACTTGACTTGAGCAAATAGAATTTATGCATACAGACTTGCAATTCACCAACCCAATTTTATCATAAAACTCATTCTTCATTGTATTTTCTTTTTCAACTCAACTCCACCCTTATTTCTCATTTTTCATTCTTAGGCCTTTTTTTGCCTTTTTTTTTTTTTTCTAGCCTCAAGCTCTCATTTCTTCACAATTTTCAGAATTTTTCTTTCTTTTGCTCGATTTTCTCATTTTTTCAAAGATTTTCTTTCTTTCTCGAGCTTCATTCTTTCTTCATTCACCCAGATACTGCTCATACCTCCTTCTTTTGCCAACTTCCTCTCTTTTTTCATAAATTTTTCACCACATCTCCCCCAAACTTATTCATTTTCTATAAGCTCAAGAAATTTCAGGGATAAAATTATTTTGCAATTTTAAATATCAATGTGGCTTAGAATAAACGTTTTGGCTCAAAATTGGCTAACTAGGAATCATGAGTTTATAGATAGGCTTTTTAGGCTAAGTAGGCTTTTACAAAGATGACCTTAAAGCATTTTCCAAAATTGCACACACACATGGCTTCAATGAAGATGCGAGCAAGTTCTAGAGTTCAATCAATCATGAATGACACACTTAAGAAAAAATAAGTCAAAGCATAATTTAAGCGATTATAGGCACAAAAGCTCACAGCTTATTTTTCGCAACTAATGCTAAGCAAATAAATGACATCTTCCCAATAATTCATTACATTATTCCCAGAAGTATGTTATCTCATTCCATAAGATGCTCATAGTAAAATCATACAGAAGCTGGGCATATTCGAAAACCTTGATTAAAAATCACACACAAAAGCAATTAAACATGCTAAATCGATAAACGTGCTAAAAATAAAATTAGAAAAAACATAAAAATCGAAATAAAATAAAAATTGAAAAATTTTAATGCAAATTTTTATATGCTCTACATGCAATCCTAAATGCAATGCAAAATATGTAATAGTACTACTTTACGCATTCTTGACAACCCCCCAACTTAAAATATGCTTCGTCGCGAACATAGGAGGAAATTATCAAAGAAAAGAGGAATGCGTAAAGAGTACTTACATGGATCATTCCGATGAAGCCGGGAGCTCGTCCGTCAAATTGGAAACTGGAGGAGCAGATCGCATGGTCGGGTCGTGTGCGTCCACACGCCCGTGTGCGTCAGTCATTTTTTTTAACCCCTGGGGTTTGTCGCAACGTTTCTTGGGTTGCCTCCCACAAAGTGCTAAGTTTTTCGTCTTCAGCCAGACACATATCTCTAACATCACTTTCGTTGAACCGTGTCGATTGAAATCATTGAGCCGTCATATTCTGTACCATCCATCAGACGAATGGCATTGCACTATTTTCTCGGATTAAGTTCAGTATCGCTTGGAAATTTGCCATTTTCGATGTTGTGCTCCCATTGCAGTTGCGATTTGGGCTACTTGTATCTCCAAAGTTTCCAGTCTCGCATTCAACAAAAATGATGTTAGAAACGAAGAAGAGAAAAAATAAAAATAAAAAATTGAAAAAAGAAAAAAAAGCATATTTACAAAAAAATTGCTTCAATTAAGATTGAACTACTTATTATAATAACTAAGTAGAATCTAATTAATCCCCAGCAACGGCGCCAAAAACTTGTTCGCCAAAAATATTTTGGATCATACAACTGCAAGTGTATAGTGTAGATTATAAAATAATGGCAAGCAAGGTCGAATTATTGGCGAACAAGTGTAGGCTATAATAACATCGTATTCCAATTTTATTGAAGCGACTGAATATTGAGTTTAATTAAAAATCGAAAATTAAGGAAATAAAAAAAAATTACGAACCTCATATTTTCAACAACCACAGGAGCAACCTTAGGCACATAATCTCAACATATTTCTTCAATATTAACTGCATTTAAAGTTTTAAAAACCAATTCATGCAATTCTATGGGTTCAATTCCTAAAATAGTTTATTCCTCCTCCCCGGCGCTGATAAACAGTAGATTAATAACAATTGTAGGTCTCCCGACTCGATACAATTATTATTAACTCCCAAAAGATCTATGAATTCAATGACTCCCCACAAAAAGTTGTAGGTCTCCCGACTCGATACACCCATTTATGTCTCAATTCGATTTTTTTCTTTGTTAGAACTCCTCTTCCGAATTTTGCACTAACAAATATGACATGCAATTTATTCCTGAAAAATAAAAGCAATTATAAATAAGCGCTCGAATTCATAAAATAGAAAACATGACTTAATTAAGAAAACAAATAATCATATTTAACATGAATCCACATTTCGATTATGCCCATAAGATCCGAAAGATATGCCAAACATTGATTACAAACTCATAGACAAATTCGAATCAACATTATGACATCATTTAAGCATCGACAAGAGATCTTAGATATAGAAAGAAAACCCTTCTTGTCAAGATGGATTCTCCTCCCAAGCCTTGGAAGCTCTGTGCTCCCATAGATGCGAAAGCCTTGTGGTGTTCTTCGTGACCTAGCCTTTTGCTCTCGAGAAGATCTTCGATTCTTGTATTCTGTGTTATTTGATGTGTTTTTCCTGTATGAAGTTGTATATTTTCATGCAAGCATTGGGTCCTTTTATAGATGCTTGGAGAGATCACTTGTAGAGTTGGAACGGGAAGAAAACTCTAAAAAATGCGTCTTGGCAGAGTCCCACACGGCCTAGCCATGTGGCATCATACAGCCGTGTGGTCTTATCTTCAGCCCTTCTTCACATGGTTGTGTGAGCCCACACGACCTGGCCGTGCGATGTGTGGCCCTTTCTCACACGCCCGTATGAGTTCACACGACATGGTCTTGTGGCCCTGGTTCCATCCCCTGTTTTGCCCAACTTCCCACGGTTGTGTGGTTTCACACCGGCATTTCCACACGGCTGTGAAACCACATGGTCCGACCGTGTGAAGTATTTTTATCCATTTCTATCGTTGTTTTGATCTTCTCTTTGCATTCGTCAATTTTAGTCGGGCATTCTAACTGATATTTCTTCATTTTAAGCTCTGTTTCAAAGAAGAATTACAAGAATACGCAGATATCATGCCCTCTTAAGAAAACCAAGTAAAAACATACTAAATATGCCTGCAAATGTACCAAATATATATCATTTAAAGCCCCAAAATGCACGTATATTTTACACACATCAGTGCCTACTTGCGCTAGTGTCCAATTCCCAAGAACCTAAATCATTTGAGGTCTTAGGCATGAAAGTACAAGACTTTGTCGACCAAAATGAGCAAAGTTGGAAGATCCTTTTCCACTCTCATGAAGACTAAAATGAAAATTGTTGCTCATAAATATGGCTATTTTTTCTTTGGATCAAATTGGAGATACCGTGAAAGGAACCTCCTTCTTACCTCAAAGCAATAGAGTCCGGTTTCAATGGAACCAAATTCACCATGTTTGCCGAATGTCTCCTCCAAACTTGTCCCTTTGTTCCTTGAAATCTTTATACCACTCAGGGTATCCATGCAGTTTAAAACAACTCTGCACTTCATGACCATTCTTTTGATAGTGCTCATAAAAAGAGTTTAGTATTTTCTTCTTTAGTTAATCTCACTTGGCCTCTCCCCTTTCCTTTGTGAAACCCGAGCAACCACCATGATTAGCTCCACCTCCGCCACCACTTGGTCCCTTGGTAAACATAGAAGCGTTGTCCAAAGAATGAAACAAGTTATATATGCACTACTCACCGTTTCTCAACCCTTTGTATCATAGAGTAACCTTTGTTAACCGTTGGTAAACAATCTAGAAACAAGATTTGGCTTCGTATGTTCACATAATTGTCATTCAAGCTAATAAATAATTGCAACAACTCGATGTTGGTTTCGATTCAGCTAATTATTGATAGCCTTTCGTCCACATCATGTAATCGAGCTAACTGCGCCTTAGTCTCCCAGATCCACTCATTGATTTAAGCGATGTCTGATCCCGAATACCATGACTTGCCTTCAACTTGGCTTCTTCGTCAAAGGAGAGTAACCGTCTGCGGACATCAAGGCCAATGAAAATCCAATTTTTCGGGGACTAATTCGTGTCTTTGTCCTTGAGTTTAGAACCACAAGTACAAGGTGGCAAAAGCACCAAACTAGCATATTCATCCCATAGGCGTTTGAGTTTAGTAAAATATCTTTGTGATTGTATTACCTTGCCTTATCATAGCAATTTCCTGCTGTAGTTGGTAGAGTACAAGTCCATTGCTCATTCTAATCCCACGGAGCTTTGGTGGAATCAACATGCAAAAAAGCCTCCACTTATTCCTTACTGAGTGAATTTAAAATCCAGCTATAAAGTGTTAGATAAATGTTTTTATCAAGATTTTGATGATTATGGTTAAATGAGTTTTTATACCAAAACTATGTTTATAAATGTTTTCCAAATACTCCTAAATGATTTAAAATGTCTTTTACTAATTTTTGGAGTATTTCTTAGTATTTATTATTCGATAAAAATGGACAACACTTTTGATGGTTTTGTTTAAATTGGTTTTTACACCAAAACAATGTTTATAAATGTTGTCCAAATACTCCCAAGTGATTTAAAATGTTTTTACTAATTTTTTGGAGTATTTCTTGAGTTTATTTTTGATAAAAATCGGACAACATTTCATATTGGAGGTCGACCGGTCGCACAAGAGGTCGACCGGTACCTGAAGAGTTGAAAAATGAAGCGAAGCGAAACGAGAAACAAATGCAGCGTGAAAAAAAAAGAAGGAGGGGACGGTCAAGGGTGAGGGCGACCGGTTACACCCTAGGGCGACCGGTCGCAACCCCCCGTCGACCGGTCGACCCCGATGACCTGTACCTGGATCGCACTAATTTTTTTCAAACGGTCGAAATCTTCAATAGGGCAACCGGTCGCCCTATGCTATTTTGTGACAGCAAAATTGTGCTGTTTGAAATTCTTGACAGCAAGATTTACTTTTGATTTTTGTACAATATTTCTACATCTTGTGATCTTCTTTTTGTAGACAAAAATGAAGATAGAGGAGCCTATGTTGGGAGCATATGTTGGTGAAGACTTCCTATAAATAGAGGATGAACTGAAGACACAAGACATATCACATACAAGCAAAATACACAACAAGAAATCTGCAAATTGTTCAAGCTTTCATTTTTACATTCTTGTTGTAATAGCCTAAGTACTTTCACTTGCACATCTTTGAGGTCTAGGCTTTTTGATTCTTGATTACACTTGCACTCAATCTTTGTATTGGTTTCATAGAGTTGTAATCTTGAATTTTGTCCATCATTCAACACAAGTCATCCTTGTGAGTATTCTTGTGGTAAGAATACACTTGGGTGATCTAGGTGATAGGTGTTTGAAGAGTGTGGTACTCCTCAAGGTGGTGAAGGAAGATCGTGGTAATCTCCTTGAAGGTGTTGTAAGAGGATTGTGGTGATCCTCAAGGTGTTGTATTAATTGTGGTAATTAATAAAATCTTTTTCTTTTTGAAATCCATCCAGGAGATCTTTGGGGTGGTAGAGGATTAGGCCCTAGGTGGGTTGAACCACTTTAAATCAACGAGTGTTGTTTAATTTCCGCATTTACATTCTTGTCATTACTTGTTGATTCAAAAAGAGGGTGATTTGCGGAAAATCGGCATAATCTATTCACCCCCTCTAGATTATCGTGAGCGATTGGACTAACAAGTGGTATCGAGCCAAACTCTTTGGCTAGCTCGTTCCGAGTAAAGAGGAAAGATCCATGGCTACGAGTGAAGCTTATCTCACCAGGCGCCTCCACCAACAAGCCACCACTATTCGACGCCAACAACTACGTATTTTGGAAAGACCGCATGGAGTGCTTTCTACAAGGGTGCAGATTTGATATTTGGAATGTGGTCATTGAAGGAGTTGCTCAACCAACAACAAAATTGGAGGATGGTACCACGACTCCCAAGCCGTTCAAGGAATACGATGAAAATGACAAGAAGGCTTTCTCTTTAAACGGTAAGGCCTTAAACATTTTACATTGCTCTCTTACCGCCACCGAATATAATCGCATAAGAGGCATACGGTCGGCACATGAAGTTTGGAAAAAATTAGAAACCATCTATGAGGGTACAAAGAAAGTGAAGCAAGCAACAAAAACAATGCTTGTGAAAGACTTTGAAAATTTCAATATGCATGATGGTGAGAGCATATCAAAAATGGTGGAAAGGCTTGACAACATTGTCAATCCTCTTGTGGCTCTTGGAAAGGTCATCTCCGAAGAAGATAAGGTGACCAAAGTCTTAAATGCCCTTCCCGGCTCATGGTCCAAAAAGGTGACGGCAATCACGGAAGCTCAAATTTGATGAGCTCATTGGGAACCTCCTTATTTATGAAGTATATCTCAAGGAGAGGAAAAATTCTCAAACATCCACCTCTAAACCGGGTACGCAAAATATTATTAAAGGCTTAGCATCTTCTTCTAATAATGTTTATTATGCTAGTGATGAGGATGATGAAGAAACGGCGGCTCTTGTTATAAAATTTGCAAAATTTGTAAACAAAAATAAAGCAAGAAAGCCAAGAGACAATTCTTGTTTCAAATGCGGAAAATCCGGGCACTACATAGCCGATTGCCCAAAATTAGCGGAAGAGGAACAAAAGAAGAAAAAGCCTTTTCCGAAAAAGAAGGCGTTAAATGCGGACGTCAAAACTTGGGATGAATTACTTGAAACAACCGACGAGGAAGGAGAATCCGAACATGGTCTTAATGCCATAGACGATGAAAATACCGAGGTACGCTCTAATGCTTCATCTTCTTCCCTAGTTTATGAATTACAATGTGATTTTGATGAATTGCAAAATGAGTTTCAAAATTTGATTGTTAAATACAAGAATTTGAAAAAGGAGCATAAAGAGCTTAAACTAGAAAAAGATAAATTATTTACTTCTTATGATTCTCTTGATAAGGCTCATTCTATTACTTTCACTATGGTCCGTACTCTTGAAACCGAAAAACAAATGCTCACAAATGATATTGAAAATTTGAAAAAGGATGTGCATCGATTCAATTTAAGTACAGATAAAGTCACAAAAATTTTAGATGCACAAAGAGGTGAGCATTCTAAATTAGGACTTGGTTACAAACCTTTTCAAAATGCTTTTAAGAAAAAAGACCAAGGTCCAACCTTTGTACGTGCTAGTAGTCCTCGTATTATTACTTGTTTTTATTGTGGTAAGAATGGACACTATGCTAGCAATTGTAAATTGAAGAATAATTTTAGCTATTATTGGAGACCTAAAGGTCTCAAGGCTAACCCCCATGGACCCCAAAATTATAGGGTACCTAAAAATAATTCCTTTGTAGGTTATAGGGGCTATAACAACAATGGAAGATTCAAAATGGCTCGTGGACAGCAGATGTTCACGCCATATGACCGGAAAGAGAGAACTTTTTACCAACATCAAGTTCCAAGAAGAGGGTATGGTCATGTTCGGCAATGGCAAAGGAAGAATTCTTGGAATTGGAGAAATTGGTAACTCTTCTTTTCTCTTAGTAATGTTCTTTTAGTAGAAGGGCTTAAGTTCAATTTGATAAGTGTTAGCCAACTTTGTGATTCAAATTATAATGTTGTTTTTAATAAAGAAAAATGCCTTATTTCCAAAAATGATAAAATTATTTGTGAAGCAATTAGAAAAGGTAATCTTTACAAAATTTGTACAAGTGATTTGGTTAGTCAAAATGTTTCTTGTCTTGTCGCCAATAATGATTTAACTAGTTTATGGCATAGGCGACTTGGACATGTTGGATACAAAAATTTGCAAACTATTTACAAAAACCAACATGTAAAAGGACTACCCAAATTGAATTTTGAAAATCTTGGCTTATGTGACACTTGTCAAAAGAACAAATTAGTTAAGAGTAGTTTTAAGCCCAAAAATGAAATTTCCACTACCAAACCCCTACAAATGCTTCATCTTGATTTGTATGGGGATATTGGTACGGCAAGTCTAAGTGGAAAACATTACACTTTTGTTATAGTTGATGATTTTTCTAGATATACTTGGGCTCTATTCCTTATAAATAAAAGCGATGCCGTTAATGAGTTTGTTAAGTTGTGTAGACTCATTGAAAATGAAAAGGAAGATACTATTAAGTCTATTCGAAGTGATCGAGGTGGAGAATTTGACGGCGAATTTAGAGTCTTTTGTGAAACCAAGGGATATAATCATAATTTTTCGGCTCCAAGGACACCTCAACAAAATGGAGTAGCCGAAAGGAAGAATCGGACACTTCAAGAAATGAGTCGGTCCATGCTCAATGAATTTTCACTTCCAAAATATTTTTGGGCCGAATCCGTAAGTACCGCTTGCTATGTCATTAATCGAGTTTATATTCGTCCTAAAATTAATAAAACTCCATATGAGCTTTGGAAAGGAAGAACTCCAAATATTAGTTATTTCAAAATATTTGGATGTAAATGTTTTATTTTGAATACTAAGGATCAATCAGACAAACTTGATCCTAAGGCCGATGAAGGAATATTTATGGGGTATTCAACCAAGAGCAAAGCATATCGGGTTTACAATAAGACTAGTGGGGTTGTTGAAGAATCCATCCATGTCAAATTCAATGAAGCTTCGGGTGTTGAAAGGATACCCAATGATGAAAGTGATGAAGAGGATATTGTTGAACCCATTGTTCAAGATGAAACTCAAAATGATCAACCTTCAAGCTCAAATGTTCCTCAAGAAGATAAAGGTGATACTTCAAATCTTCCCGTAGCATTGAAATTTAAGGGAGATCACCCAAAAGATCTTATTATTGGTGATCCCCTTGATAAAATAATGACTCGAGGAAAATTTGCCGAGAAAGCTCTTATATCTCAAAAAGAGCCTAAAAATGCTAAGGAAGCCATTGAAGATGAGGATTGGTTTTTAGAAATGCAAGAGGAGTTGAATCAATTTGAAAGGAATGATGTATGGGAATTAGTACCTTGTCCTCCATCTCAAACTATTATTGGTACAAAATGGGTATTTCGGAACAAGCTCAATAACCAAGGCAATATTGTTCGAAACAAAGCAAGGTTAGTAGCTCAAGGTTATTGTCAAGAAAAAGGTATTGATTATGATGAAACATTTGCACCCGTAGCACGTTTAGAAGCTATTCGTATTTTACTTGCCTATTCTTGTTTTAAAAATTTCAAGCTTTACCAAATGGATGTAAAATCCGCATTTTTAAATGGTATTATTCAAGAAGAAGTCTATGTAAAACAACCTCCGGGGTTTGAAAATTTTTCTAGGCCTAATGATGTTTATAGACTAAAAAAGGCCTTGTATGGTTTGAAACAAGCACCCCGTGCATGGTATGATAGACTTAGCTCATTTCTTTTGCAAAATGGTTTTACAAGAGGTAAAGTTGATACTACTCTCTTTGTTTTTGGAAAAGGGCAAGATTGCTTATTAGTGCAAATTTGTGTTGATGATATTATTTTTGGTGCTACTAATGAATCCTTGTGCAAGAAATTTTCTAAGTTAATGCAAGGTGAATTTGAAATGAGCATGATGGGAGAGCTCAACTTCTTCCTTGGACTTCAAATTAAGCAATGCCAAGAAGGAATTTATATTTCTTAATCAAAATATACAAAGGAGCTTTTGAAGAAATTTGGCATTGAAGAAGGAAGAACCGTATCTACCCCAATGGCAACAAACGTCAAGATTGACAAAGATGAAAAAGGCAAGTCGGTTGATGAATCCAAATATCGAGGTATGATTGGTAGTTTACTTTATTTAACCGCAAGTAGACCGGATATTCTTCATGCCGTATGCCTATGTGCTCGTTTTCAAAGCAATCCCAAAGAATCTCATATGAGTGTCGTTAAAAGGATTTTTAGATATATGAAAGGCACTATTCAATATGGTTTATTCTATCCAAAGAATGAAAATTTTTCTCTTAAAGGTTATAGTGATTCGGATTATGCGGGAAATATTGATGATCGGAAAAGTACTTAGGATCATGTCAATTTCTAGGTGATTGCCTAGTTTCTTGGTTTTTAAAGAAACAAAATTGTGTTTCACTTTCAACGGCCGAAGCCGAATATATTTCCGCGGCATTTTGTTGTACACAACTTCTTTTGAAAGTGTTCCTATCTTTTGTGATAATATATCCGCTATAAACATTGCTCAAAACCCGGTTCATCATAACCGTACTAAACATATTGAGATTCGACATCATTTTCTAAGGGATTGTGTTTCAAAACGAAAAATTGAGATATCTTTTGTACCATCTCAAGATCAATTAGCGAACATTTTTACAAAACCGCTATCTTCCGAGACTTTTGCGTCAATACGAGCTCGGTTAGGCATAATGCATATTGAATGAGGTCTATGATTGCATTTTGCACGCTTTTAAAATTTATGGGCGAAAAATCGGATTTTTGGTTAAAAACTCGGATTTTGGAAAAAATCGAAAAAAGAAGATCGGGCTAGTTGGGGAAGGCCGACGACGCCGCCCACCCCCAACCGGTCGCCCACCTCCCCAACCGTCGCCCCTCACCATTTTATGGTTTAAGTCGTTTTTGTTTTTCGATTTCACCATTTTGGCTCATTTTGTCCATTTTTCGTCCCCTACGCACTTTTCACACAAATTTCACTTCAAATTTGTTTTATTGCATACATTTTATATTTTGGACTTCATGTGGCTCGATTATCATCATCATTGCTCATCTTTACCGATTAGATGGTAAGAATTTCTCCTTTTGAATCTCAATTGGGTTGAACCCTTGAGAATGTGCTTGTATCTTGATATATTATTGAAATTCTTGTATTAATATGTTGTTTATGATGATTGATGATGAATGTATATTGTGGTATTGAAATTGGTGATGAAATTTTTTGGCTTAAACGAATCACAAAGGCATTATATTTCTCTTGTTTTATTCAATGCACGCCAAGTGTTCGACAAAATGTCTCAATGAAAAATTCATCACCTACATGCTTCTCTTGATTTGAAAAGTCTTATAAGTTTATAGAGATCATGTTTTATCAATCAAATGAGCTTTTACAAATCAAATGAGCAATTTTTTTCCTTTTATTCGGAATTTAAGCTTATATGCTCAATATGCTCGATAAATCTATAAAATTGCGCACTTTGATATAATTGTATGATGTTTTTATCGTGCTAACATTTTTTTTGATGATTCCAAAGGGGGAGAAACAAGAAAAAACACTCATAAGCTCAAAGAAGCATAAATAAGCTCGCAAGAAAAGCTATAAGCTAAAGCTCTTAAAAGCCAAAAGCTATGGATTATACTTGGTCCATGTGATGAATTATGGACTTTTATACTTGACTTATGATGCTTTTTGTGACAGGGGTAGCTTATAAGCTCATGATATTCAAGCTTAAGTTGTAAAAGCTAAGCTTTAAGCTTTTAGTTGTTGCTTGTATACTTGTTCTTGTTATGCATATTGATAGGGGAAGCTTGTGCAAAAATGATTTTGAAAAATCTTTGCTCCTATCCTTGTGTGTTTGTACTTATGATAAATCTTGCTTATAATGGATTGATGTTTTAGACCGGAAAACTTGTTTTATTTTAAAATCAACTTCCTAAAATTGTTTTGGTTTGTAATCATCAAAAAGGGGAGTTTGTTAGATAAATATTTTTATCAAGATTTTGATGATTATGGTTAAATGAGTTTTTATACCAAAACTATGTTTATAAATGTTGTCCAAATACCCCTAAATGATTTAAAATGTCTTTTACTAATTTTTGGAGTATTTCTTAGTATTTATTATTCGATAAAAATGGACAACACTTTTGATGGTTTTGTTTAAATTGGTTTTTACACCAAAACAATGTTTATAAATGTTGTCCAAATACTCCCAAGTGATTTAAAATGTTTTTACTAATTTTTGGAGTATTTCTTGAAGTTTATTTTTGATAAAAATCGGACAACATTTCATATTGGAGGTCGATGGCCGCACAAGAGGTCGGTACCAAGAGTTGAAAAAATGAAACAGAACCAAACGAAACAAATTCTGTGAAAAAAAGAAGGAGGGGACGGTCAAGGGTGAGGCGACGGTCGCACCCTAGGGCGACGGTCGCAACCCCGTCGTCGACGGTTGACCCCGACGATTGCACTGGATCGCACTAATTTTTTTCAAACGGTCGAAATCTTCAACAGGCAACCGGTCGCTCTATGCTATTTTTGACATGACAAAATTGTCTTTATTTGAAATTCTTGACAGCAAGATTTACTTTTGATTTTTGTACAATATTTCTACATCTTGTGATCTTATTTTTGTAGACAAAAGTGAAGATAGAGGAGCCTATGTTGGTGAAGACTTCCCTATAAATAGAGGATGAATTGAAGACACAAGACATATCACATACAAGCAAAATACACAACAAGAAATGCAAATTGTTCAAGCTTTCATTTTTACATTCTTGTTGTAATAGCCTAAGTACTTTCACTTGCACATCTTTGAGGTCTAGGCTTTTTGATTCTTGATTACACTTGCACTCAATCTTTGTATTGGTTTCATAGAGTTGTAATCTTGAATTTTGTCCATCATTCAACACAAGACATCCTTGTGAGTATTCTTGTGGTAAGAATACACTTGGGTGATCTAGGTGATAGGTGTTTGAAGAGTGTGGTACTCTTCAAAGGTGGTGAAGGAAGATTGTGGTAATCTCCTTGAAGGTGTTGTAAGAGGATTGTGGTGATCCTCAAGAAGTTGTATTAATTGTGGTAATTAATAAAATCTTTTTTTTTTTTGAAATCCATCCCTGAGATACTTTGGGGTGGTAGAGGATTAGGCCCAGGTGGGTTGAACCTCTTTAAATCAACGAGTGTTGTCTAATTTCCGCATTTACATTCTTGTCATTACTTGTTGATTCAAAAAAAGAGGGTGATTTGCGAAAAATCGGCATAATCTATTCACCCCTCTAGATTATCGTAGCCACTTGGACTAACATAAAGCATATAGTATATATTCCTCCATTGCTCAAAATCAAGTGAATCGGTTGAGTTTGGGTATACTACCATTAACAAACCGTAACTTTGATTTTGTACCCAAAACAATCACCATCGCACGCCTTCATGACAAGTAAATTGTATCGCTTAATAGATTTGTAACTAAAACCATACCAGGATGATATGAAATATGAATTACAAGCGTACCATCATTTTCGAGAATCATTTGATTTGCACAAGATCCGATTGGGAATTGATGCTTATCACCAACATCGTCCTTATTTATTTCCTCCAGCTGTTGCTAACACATTCCAAGCGATGTGGCGCCATGGCATCTTTAGAATAATCGATCGAAACCTTGTGCTCTAGATACCATGTACACAACCGCATCCATTTATCTTAGCTAAGAAATTAGCGGGAAGAATGAGAAGCCCCTGTAATTGTTTTATTACTCTGAAAAGTAGTGTTTACATGTACTAAACCAACAAGTATTTATAGGAAAATAAAAGAGCTAAAAACGGAAACAGAAATGACAACTATGTAAGTAATTGACAACTCAGCTAACTAACAATTCAGCTATACTAACTCAGCAGTACCAACTCAATGTCAGAACAAAGTTATTTTTGGTTATATTTTAGAAAGATTTTTAAATCAGTCTTAGAAAAAACTTTTACAGCGATCAGTTGCCCTAGTGAGCAACTGATACCTAGATTTTTAGTCTAAAAATTTCTCTCGTCAAAAAACTCCTGTTTTAGGGTGACCGGTCGCTATCTAGGGTGACCGGTCATTGAAGAGTTGCTTTGAATTTTTTTCTTTCAAACCCTAATAGAGCAACAGATCTCTATGCACATCGATCAGTCATTGTACAGAGCGCCCGATTTCTCTGAAGAGAAACCCATCTCGGATTTTAGCTCAACGTATTTTTATTAAAAATTTTCAACATAGACCGATCGCTATGCGATCATTGTGGCTAACATCAGATCATTTTTAATGTTGCAGCAGACACAACTTTCACTTTATCACTTTTGGCCATTATTTTGTGGATCTTTTGATCTTCTATTTGCAAATAAAATTCAAATGAAAGGAGCCTATGTTGGAATTCAAATCTTGCAGCTCCTCTGTAAATAGATGAAGAAGATTGGAGGATCATGATAACACAATTCTACAACACAACAAGAAAATCTCGGCAAAATATTTACTACTTTTCATTTTCATACTCTTATTGTAATAGCATAAGTTTTGAACTTTCACATCTTGCTTATTATGTTTTCTTTCTTGATTACACTTGCACTTTTAATATTGTATAAATTCATTTGAGTTGTAATCTTGATTGATCAATATCATCCAAGACAAGATATACTTGTTAAGTATTTTTGGTAAAAACACACTTGGTTGATTAGACTAGGTGTTGAAGAGTTTGGTGTTCTTAATTGTTGCTCCTTTTCAAAGTTGTAACAAGTTTTTCATCAATATGACTATATGTTTGAAAATCCTCTCGAAAGGTTAGGTGGTAGTGGACGTAGGCCCTAGGTGGGTTGAATCACTATAAATCTTTGTATAATTGTCGATTTTCTGCACTTATATTTTTATTATTAAGCTTCACTATCAAAAAGAGGGAAGATTCAAAAATCGAGTGAAAATCTACTCATCACCCTCTAGATTTTTGTGGTCACTTGGAGAACAAGTGGTATCAAAGCCAAACGCTTGGCAAACTAGTTGAGTCTACACGAGTAAAGAGCTTAAAGTTCCATGGCTATGAACGAAAGCGATTTTCCAATCGGTGCTTCATCCAACAAGCGCTCTATTCGATTCCGATAATTTTTTGGGAAGATAGAATTGAGTGCTTCCTACAAGGATGTGGATTCGATATATGGAATGTGGTTATTGAAGGAGCCGCTAAGCCAACAAAAAAATGGGAAGATGGAACATTAGCTCCTAAGGATTTCAAGGAGTTATGATTATGATGACAAGAAATTATTCTCCGTATAAGTTAAAGCTCTAAACATCCTTCATTGTTCTCTTATCACTACCAAATAAATAATCGTATAAGGGGAATTAGATCCGCACACGAAGTGTGGATAAAATTAGAGACCATATATGAAGGCACAAATAAAGTGAAACAAGCTCGAAAGGCCATGTTGGTAAAAGATTTCAAAAATTTACCATGTTTTAAGGTGAAAATATTTCTAAGATAGTGGAAAGACTTGACAATATTGCCAATCCTTTGATTGCACTCGGAAAAATTATTTCCAAAGTAGACAAGATGACTAAAGTGTTAAATGCTCTTCCCACTACTTGGTGGGAGAAAGTCACGACTATCACGAAGCTCAAAATCTTGAAACTAACAAGATTGATGAGCTTATTGGAAATTTTCTTATTTATGAAGTCTATTTCAAAAAAGGAATAATTCCAAACCATCCACTTCTCAACATGATATGCAATCTAATCCAAAGGGTCTTGCCTCAAGCTCCAACAATGTGAATTATCCAAGTGATGAGGAGACGAGGAAACAACCGCTCTTGTGAGAAAATTTGACAAATTTGTGAATAAAAATAAGGCAAGAAAAGCAAGAGACAACTCATGATTTATATGCAAAAGGCCCAGACGTTTTATTGCCGATTATCCAAAGGCGGAGGAAGAACAAAAGAAAAAAATGTTCTTTCCTAAAAAGAAGGCCTTAAATATCGAAGCAGAGATGTGGGATGAACTTCTTGCAATATCGGATGACGAGAAAACCGAACAAGGTCTTATGGCTATCGATGACGAAGCCGACAAGGTACACTCTAATTCTTCTTCCTCTTTAATTAATGAATTGCAAGAAGATTATGATGACTTGCAAAATGAGTTTAAAAACATGATTATTATAAATGCAATAATTTGAAAAAGGATTATAAGAGCTTAAAACTAGAAAATGATAATTTATTTTCCTCGTATGAATATCTTGATCATGCTCATGCTAATACTCTTGCTAAAGTTAGAAATATTGAATCCGTAAAAGATTTGCTCACAAACGATATAGAAAATTTAAAAAATGATGTGAAACGTTTTAACTTGATTACCAATAAGGTTACAAAAATATTTGGTGCACAACGTAGTGAAAAATGATTTTAAGAAAAATAAACCCAGCTCTGACTTTTATTCCTGCTAGTAGTCCTAAAACCATTACTTGTTTTTATTTTGGTAAAAAGGAACAATTGATTAGTACTTGTAAAGCTAAAAATAATACTAATTATTATGGAAGACCCAACGGTCTCAATTAGGGATGGCAATGGGGCGGGTTCCCGCATCAAACCCCGCCCCGACCGGTTAAACAGGTCCTGGGTCTAAAAAAACAAAACTTGCTCGGGTCTGGGGTAGGTCTGGGGTCCAATAGGACCCACTCCGGACTCGTCCCGCCACATTAGTATTTATTATATTTTTTAATATGTATTTAGATATTTTTCGTTAGTACTTTTAGATTGAGTGTTATATTGGTTTTAATTTACTACTATAGCATCTTGTAATATTGTACTTTAAATATTTGTTTTAAAAAAATCTTAATAGTAGCTAAAAAGTTGTAAAATGTAGTTATAATAGGTTTCATAATTATATATATATATATATATATATATATATATTTTTGACCTATTGGCATTGGATTACTTTTAAAAACTTGGCCACAAATATAAATAAAAATTAAAAAGTATATTGGTGGGCGGGTTTTGGGGCCGGGGTCCGGGTCTTGATTTTTCTTGGCGAGTGAGTCCCAGTTTGGCCAAACCCGCCACAAACCCACCCCTGTTGCCATCCCTAGTCTCAATGCTAAAACACATGACCCCAACAATTTAAATTTGGTACTGTAATATAAGTACAATCCTCAAAAAATTTGGTTGTTCTGTTGCTCGAGAAAAGAGATGCAATTTCATCACTCCTAATTCAGGTTTAATTATAATTATAATGCCTTGATGACTTTTAACACCATATCCTTTCTCTGATCTGTATATGTGAATCTCTCGTACTCCATGCATGTGCTAGGAGTGATGTGAATCTCTCAATTGCTAATCCCTTCCTTATTACTTATTTATCTTTGTAATTAAATGTTGCAGATCCCATCTATGTGGCTTATCACGATGAGGAATTGGGGGTGCCTGTCCATGATGATAAGTAAGCTACTAATTAATTCTATTTTAATTAATTTGCATCTGTTCTGCACAAGCATTTGCAGTATATATCTACCAATTAATTAATTATATGTTGGAGTATAGTAGAGTACTCATTTAATTATCCTGGGTGTGTGTGAAGATTGCTGTTTGAATTGCTGGTTTTGACTGGTGCACAAGTAGGATCAGATTGGACTTCAGTGTTGAGGAAAAGACAAGATTTCAGGGGTGCATTCTCAAGCTTTCAAAATTTTCTGAGAAGATGATGAATTGGATCAACGCAGAATATTGTTTTTGGGACATTTATCATGTATTGGATGATTGTAACTTTTCGGGGTATGCAATTACTAGAATCCTTTTTGTATCATATTTGTATGTAATTTTCATTAATGGAGAAAACTTATGTAGGTTGTGTTGAATATGTGGTGAGAACATGTTTTGTTGTGTGTGATTTGTGTCAAAGTTGTTCTTTTGCTTTATGAAATTTCAAGTTTTATTTTGATGTATGAAATTGCAGATTGGGTATCCGTTATAAAAGCGATTTTAAAAATGAAGATATTACATCGGTTGTAAAACAAACCGATGTAACAGATACAAATATTTACATCGGTTTATATACATTTGATGTAAAATGTGGAAACCGCTACATCGTTTCTATATAGTAACCGTGTAATTGTTCCTTTTTGTTTGTATTTACATCGGTTTCGAACTAATCGATGTAAATTCCTCATTTTTACATCGGTTAGGTAACCGATGTAAATGCCTCATTTTTTTACATCGGTTACCTAACCGATGTAAAAGATAGAAGACCCTTTCAAAACCGATGTAAAATGTGTCACGAACCGATGTAAAAAGCCTGTTTTGTAGTAGTGGTAATTGAGCTTGTCTTTTATAATATAATTTAATATAACTTCATGTGTCTATTCATATACCAAATTCTTTTTCAAATAATAGAAATCTATTTTTCATGTCATAACTCTTTGAGTAATAAGAATATTTAAATAAAATTAAATTCATATTAAAATATGTTTTAATAGCTTTTCAAACATACCTCATAAGCATATATATGGATTTTATATGAAAAAACTATAGCCATTCAAAGATAAATAAAATACATAATTTCTTTTGTTGACAGTGAATAAAATACATAATTATATATTAATTTATAATACTTTATGAAAATGATGTATCTTTATTGTATTTTTAGAGAAACAATAATATGAATTTACATTAGAAATAAAAAATAATGACAAAAAGAAGTTAACTCCAATGACTCGTTTGGGATTATAGATTAACGAGGATAAACCATTTTATCATACTGTATCCTTTGTTTGGGAAAATTGATAAGGGTCCGGTATCGGAATGCGGGTTGTGATTGTAATCCCTCTCCCAATTGATTATTAATCTCAGCCCAATAGGTGGTATTAAATAATCCCAATCTGTCCAGATAAGTCAAAAGTCGAATGTGCCCTTCAACTTGTCTGTTAAATAACTTATGTACCCTTGCCTGTCCGATTAATTACAAAAACACATTATTTAAATAATGTCTTCTTCCTTGTTCAGAAAACCCTACGCCGTTGTGAAAGAGATTCCAGGTATGGCTTATTTGGTTTTCTGATCGAAAAATTATTGCGGGTATCTTAAATTTTGTACAATAAATCTGAATATTTTGCTTTAGAAGACCGATATTGTATTTTTCCTACCCATTGCAAAACTTTTTTATGATCTGTAATTAACAAGTGTAAATTACATGGAATACGCTGATTTTTGTACCCTTACCACACAATACGCTCCAATTATTATTGTACCTATTTTTTTTCCTTTTGTACCAATTTTTTTTTTACACTCCTTGCTATTTTTTTATTATTTTTAATTTTTTTTCGTTTTTTTGTTCCTGCATTATTTTATAAATTTGTTTCTTTGTTGTTTCTATGTTGTTTATTTGTTGTTTCGATGTTTCAAACCAAATTTAACCTATTTTTTATGCTGTTTTTTTATTCATATATTATTAAATTTCGCCCACCGTGGGGCTCGAACCCACTTTTTATTCATATATTAATGTACATTGTTTCTATTGTTTCGGTGTTGTTCTATAATATTTTTAATGTTGTTCTAATAATTGTTTTTGTTGTTTTTATGTAGTGTTCAATGTGTAAGTACAATTTTTACCTATTTTTAAGCTCTTTTTATTTATGTGGTATTTTAAATATTTTTACATTGTTTAGGTTGTTTCCATACCCTTTTTAATGTTGTTCCGATGTTTCAATTGTCCGATAATTTTTACATTGTTTCGTGTTGTCTTCCATACCCTTTGTGTAAAAAAAGGCGGGAGCGTAAATTTAGGTAAAATAGTCGAGAAGCGTAAAGGTTGTCATTGACTTAAAAAAGGTGGGTATTTGTGTCAATTGCCCTAACTTAAATCCAACTATAAAATTCCAAATAAGGAAAAACTCCAACAATAAAATATTCTATTGAGAACGAGAAAAATTATATATACTTTTTTTAAATTTTCCTTCCAGATTACAACTTTGAAGTATGAAGACCACGAATATAATATCTGCGACACTACTGGAAGAAACTAATGGTAGAATTGAGAGTATAAACGAAATGACTAGGTAATTAAATTTATAATTTCCTTCCAGATTACAATTTGTAATTGTTGCAAGAACAAAATTTTGAATTAAAAAGGGCAAAGCTAGAACAGATATGTCTATTGACCCAACAATATACAGAAATCACATTTTTGCACGATCATTGGTAAGAGAAGAGATCGCAAAATCTCATACTGAGGGCAGAGGATTTGATTTATTTTTCGGACGACTCCTTGCAATTAAAAAGGAACAACTCTTGTGGTATCTAAAATTTTGTACAATATCGGTCTTCTGAAGCAATGTATGTTTGATAATAAATAATTAGTAATTACTTTTAAGACAAGCGAACTAAGAATCAGAATAGAAGATGTTTTGGTATCTAAATTTTCCATTAATCCTTTTACCTTTTACATCCTAAATTAGATCCACGAATCAATTGTTGTTTTTCTAATATACTATGTTAATCAAATAAATAATAAATATGACAAAATAAATTATTATTAATAACAAACAAATTAAAAAGTATATAGACGCTTATATCATACAAAAATTTAAAACTTAAAATAAAATATATGAAAGCTATCTTTTTTCACTTAATAAAATTAGAATAAAGAATAGAGAAGACTAATTTATTTGTTAGAGTATTTGGCATACATATTAACTAGAAAAAAATTTCACTTTTAAACAAAATATATAGTTAATTTTGTTTGTCACGTGATACATGTATATATATTTAAGAAGAAATTTGGATTTTTAAATCTTACATGGTTCATAAACTTATCATTGTCAAATTTTATATTGATATGTATTTTTAGAAATAAATAATAATATATATTGTATATAAAATTAAACCTAATTATTTTGATCTTGGTATAATATTTCTTCTATTCATAGTTATAATTCGGTTTAAAGATGAGCGCCTTTAGTGTTTTTAAAGCGTTATATATTTCAAACATATAAAAGTTGATTAACTTTATATACTTAAAGTTATTTTGATTTTCCACTTAAGTGTTAAAAAGTTAAAAATGAAAGGTATAATTTAACTTTAGTTATTATTATTTATAATATCAATTAAATATAAATTTGAGTGACCTTCTATATCCCCGAATTCTTTTGAAGAATTGGTAGTCTATATATTTCCTATCGTAACTATTTGAATTCTTTGAAATTTCAAACAAGATCGATTGATTTTAAATTAATTAGACCTCAAATCCCTTCCAAACATGTATATCTCAAAAACTTATATAAGAAATTCATAATATTATGATCTTTTAAAAATTAAGCAACATGCATAATCATATTAATGTATTAGATTTTATGAGTAATAAATAATATTATTATTAGACTTCAAGGAAAAAAAATAAGTGAATTTGCGGAAAAAGTGATAATACTAAAAATTTAAATACATAATCTTTAATTCTAAATTAAAAGTAGGTTTGGAGATAAGCAGTCTAATTATATGTTGTATAGAAGACTCTGCATTAGATAAATTTAGTCATTTAAAAGTAAGTAATATACTTTGTGAACCTATAGTTTTATTTTTCATATTTATTTTCATCATTGATATAAATCTATAGTAAATATAGAAAAGAAACAAGATGTTTTAAAACAGAAATAAATACAAATAAAATAGTTAATTTTAAAGGGCTCTTATGCTAACTCCAAACTCGATTAATTTTAATAACAATATAATATATTAACCAAAGTATTGGTCATTAATATTAATAAACGAGATTCCTATGAAGATGAATATTCCTATAACCTTTCACATCCGAATTTACATTAAAGTGACAATTTCTTTCGATTAAATAAAAATAATAATTACGATAATATAAAATTTGTAAAAATAATCATAATTATACAATTTTGATTAAATAAAATCAATAATTTGAATATTTGTTGACCACATCGTCTTATTTAATCATGTATTTTGACCAAAAACTTACTTAAAGAACAAAGTTCTATATGAATCTTGATTTTTATTTCGTAATATAATTTCATGAATAAAATAATTAAATTTTGATCAACTTTCAAATTTAAACAATATAAGAGCTATAGATAAATTTTTATATATAAGAAATAATTTTGGTTTCGTAATTCTACATGGTTAATAAATTTATGAGTGCGTAATTGTTTATAAAATACATCTAATGCAAATAAAATCTATTAAATCAAATGAAAAGAATTTTCAATCCACAAAAACTCAAAAAAATTAAATGAGTAGTGCAATTATAAGTTCATATTAGAACATTTTAATTATTTCATCCTATAGTTTTAAATTTTCTATTTTGTCTACACAAGTTTTAATTTTTTTTATTGAATATGGTTCTTTCGAACTTATTTGATCATTGTATCCATATATATGTAACTAATAATAAAATATTTTCAAATATTAAGAGTTTTCAACATTCTTTAACCATATTAGTTTAAGTATTGAACCACATCTATTTATTTACAAGACCATCTATTATTTCTGTATAATTATTAAATTATATTATATTTCACTAAAGTCATAATTGATACAAAATAATTTCATAGAATAACTTTTTTTAGTTATATTTCTTTTAAGTTTTTTAATGCCCATAATATTTAGTTCAATTATAAAATCTTTTAAGATATAGATCATGCAATATACTAGTTAAGTTTTAATAGTGTTAGTTTTAAGTTAAGATAAAAAAATACACGAACAACATTCGCAATAAGTTCAAAATAATTTATTCAATAATAATAGCAACTACTTAAGTTAATATTTTTAATTAAATTATTAAAATTATTTGGATCACGTGAACAAAAATGCATTTTTCACTTGTTTCATCTAGCTTCTTCCTTTTGGAATTTAAGCATAGCAAATTGATCCGAAAATTCTTAGTTGCTTCACTGAGTGTTGTTGTTTTTTTTTTTTTTTAAACTTTTTACAACTCCATGTTCAAGAGGTGCTTTTCCTTTATAGATTTGATAGGAGATTTAAAAGTGATGATGTGTTTATTTCTCAAATATAATGAATTATCCTAAAAATGTTTTGAAAATGTTTGGCATGAGTGATTGTAATCCAACTTCTATAACATTGGGATATGAATGAAAAAATAAGGGATAATTAACAAAACACCCTAAGGTTTGGGTTAATTATAAAAACCCAGAGTTCTTTGAAAATTACAAAAAAACCCTTGAGGTTAGATTCCGTTTTATATTTTTCCGGTGATTTTCAAAAATATTTCAAAAAACCCCTCACATTTACAAAAACATTACGATTACCCCCTTAAATTTAAGGCAAAATGAAATCAAGGGTTTTTGTATTTTTGAAATATCTCAGGGTTTTTTTGATTAACATAAACCTCAGGGTGTTTTTGTAATTAATCCAAAAATTAAAGATAAAATATAGAAATTTGTTGTATCTCACTGCCACAAAACTGAATATCATGTTTGCTACAAGTTGTTGTCACTGAATATCATGTTTGCTACAAGTTGTTGTCATGATTTATGAACAATCTCAATCAACCACACTTTGGATTTGCAAAGGAGTGATTATGTATATCAGAGGTATTTGGAGAGGTTCTAAAGTGCAATTAGAAGGGTATTGCGATAGTGATTGGGCGTCATGACATGAATGATATGAAGAGTACTTCTGGTTATATGCATTTTTCTTAGTTCACGTATACTTTCTTTTCGGCCTCAAATAATAAGCAACAATCTATTGTAACAATCGGGGCAATCCCAACGGGTTTTTTCTTCTTGGGTTTTCCCTTTGTGCTTTCTATCCGCACTCAACTTCTTACTCCTAGAACTGGATTTCATTTCTACACTTGAACCCATGACCTCAAAGATAACTGAGTTCTATGAGTGTGACTTCCGTTGCTCGATCCTCTCCAAAAGCTGAATATGGTTCAACAGATTGAGCAACAAATGGTATTTATTCAACAGGATATATATATACGAAGAGATGGATTAAAATCATGAAATGGAGTTTCTCGTGAATGATAAAGTCTGAAACCTTTTCATATAATTTATAGATTAAAAGTTACCTTACTTGTGTCCTAATTAATTAATAGCTTTCCTTAATTTGTCCTGATAGGATATGGAAAGATATTTATGATAAGTTGATAACACGGTAGGAAACTGGAATTGCAAGTCTTACTTACAATCATATAATGTCAATGCTCTTCTGAGAAAGATAAAAAAAAAAAAAAAAAAAACAGAAATAAAGGAAAAATGTTAATGCTCTTGTGCGGAAGCGGAAGAGAGCAAAAAAAAAAAAGAAACTTTTCAAAATATATTTAGTTGGATAAAAATTTGGGCTTTTTTTTTTTTTTTTTTTTTCAGTTCTTGAGGAAATTACACAAAATACCCTCATTTTTAAAAAAAAGACAAAAATACCATTATATCCCAAATCTACCCGACCCGCTCCTATTCTTTCCAAATATACCCGCCCTTGATTTCGTTTCTTTTGTTTTTACTCCCTCCAGTTTCTTAACCTAGGTAAAGCAATTTCTTACTGGTTTTTCATCCTCTTTCCATACTTGATTTCGCGCGCGTTTTTTTTGCGATTCTTCAGTCGTTCGTGGCCACGTTCTCCAATTGGTTTCAGTTTCATTCGTTCGAGCTTCATCACTTTATCCGTAGGGTTAATTTGTTTTTCAAACCTATGGTATTCGTATTATTTTAATGGCTCCTAAAAACTCTTCTCTTGAAGGTAGCAGCAGATTCCTCGAAAAAAAGGAAAGTTCAGAAGGTTGTTGCTGGTTCTATGGATTCTAAGAAGAGGAAAGTAGAAAAATTTTTTGAAGAAGAAGCGGTTCTGGATGTTAAATCACCTTCCAAAGGTGTGAAATCGAATGTCGATGTTAAAGCTGCTGGGAAGAAGAAGGTTTCCTTTGAAGAAACCGATGTTGCTGAGGTATGAGTTTTGTGTATTTTGATTTGTACTCTTTTTGTTTGTTTCGATGTTGTTTCTTATTTGTTTCTGTTATGTTTCATTTGTTCTTTTATGTATTTAAGTTGAAGTGGTTGTTGATTTTGTGTTTCTTTTATGTTTCTGTTTTGTTTCATTGTTGTTTCTAGGGTTTCAAGTATGTTCTTGACCTATTTGTTGGTTCGAGTTTCGAGTAAATATTGTCTTATCGTTTGATGTTATTAGGAATATAAAGAAAACCTTAATCGACACTCCAACCGAGGCATTTAAGAATACCTGTTTTGGATATTTCCTGGACATGAAAGAAGTTGATTTCCAGAATCAGCTTGTCCATTCTCTGTTGAAACGTCAAGTCGTCCACTCGAAGAAGGATGAAATTGTTGTGTCTGTGGGTGGGAAGTTGTTGCGGTTTGGGTTGGGTGAGTTTGCTATTGTGGTTGGTTTGAATTTTGTTGGTGTTAGGCCTTCATTTTTGCCTGGGGATGTTCTGAGCTCGGTTATATTTCCAAAGTATTTTGCTAGTAGGAACAAGTTTAATAGGCAATCGATCGAGGAATATTTTTACTCCGTGTTTGGGGTGATGAGGATTTAGGCACGAAATTGGCTTTACTTTATTTTCTCCATTTTTTTCTTTTTACTTCTACCTAGGTAGTTAAGCCGAGATGTCATTTTTGAGTTGGTTGACAAGGATATGGATGTTTTTGACACATATCCTTGGGGAGTGAGTTGTTCGATGTGACGATCGTGAGTTGAGGCAGCAAATCTTGTCCGAAACAAACTTCAAGGCGAGGAGAATCTGGTGGGAAGCGTCACGAAATTTTATAGAATTCAAGGATTTCCGTTGGATTTCAGGATATGGTTCTATGAGTGCCCGAGGTGAACGGCAAATTTTGTGCTCGGGTTGGTTGTGAGATCCAGGGATTTTGAATGGACTTGTTCAAAGTCCGGGAAAGACAACAAAGTTTGTGCTGAAGATCTTCAATCGGTCGGTTGAATAGGCAATATGATTTTCCTATTTTTTTCTTGCTGTTTTGTTTCATTTATGTTTCAGCATTGTTTCTTTTATGTTTCTGACTTTTGATTTATTTTTTTATTTTGATTGGGTTTGAAGAACTTGTGGCCTACTGATGATGAGCTTGTGCAGCTGTGCATTCAGACATTCTATGATAAATCAAAGTACACATTCAGCCCGGTTGACGATGATTTTGTTGTTGGAAGGTTGAAGCGGAAGGACGCTGTGGTTGGTAGTGGCTTGAATCATACCGTTGACGACATTGCTAGGAACCAACGGTTGTTTTCTAAGGATCTTGAGGCTTTTAAGGTTTCAACTTCAAAATTCTTGGAAGAACAATTTGCTATTGTTTTCTCTGAACTTGCCGATATTAAGAGGAAACTAGAGGTTCTCATACTTTTTTTCATTGTTTTTAATTATAAGTATTTTTTTGTTATCTTTTTAGATTTTTCTTGTTGTTTCTTTTTTTTTTTCAATATTGTTTATTTGTTGTTTCTGTTCATCACATGGTTGCTATTTTTTATGTAGGTTCGTGGTGTTGTCGATGAAGTTGAGAAGGTTGATGAATCAGAGTCTATGAGTGAAACTGAATCTAATGGCATGTCATTATGTTCAGGTTCTGAGGAAGATGCAGATGAGGAAAAACATGGAGAGGATGAGGTTTATAATGGGAATGTGGATGTTCCCGTTGGGGAAGTTGGAAAACAAGATGTGTATTTGGTGAACATGATTTGAGTCCGAGAGGGAGTTGCGGCTAGTGGGTTGGTTAGTCCGGGGGGCATGGATAACGTGGTTGATGAATTAAGGAAGGATGGTAGCGAAATAGAGAATGTGTTTGATGAATCAATCAAGGACCGTGGTGAGGTTGAGAAGGTTGCTGATGAGACGAGCAAGGACGGTGGGGAGGAGCAGAAATTCATTAGTTCTCAGGAACTTGACGATCTCACCCCTTCTCAAATTGACAATATATTGAACACCGGAAGCCAAGCCGCACCGGGAAATGTGTATTGAAATTATAGTTTACATTATTTTGTTGTTTTTGGATTCTCATTTTTGTTCTTTGTTATTTTATTCCACTTTGTTTTGTTTTGTTTTTTTTTTTTTTTTTATTTCAGGGTGCTTTGAAAAGTCCAGTTGGTGTCTCCTCCGATCTGTCTCCTTCTATGAAGAGGGTTTTGAAACCGTCCATTTCGGTGAGAACTCCATTCACCACTAACTTTGAGTCTTAGGTGATCTTTGTTCTTGAAGGTGGTGAACCATGAGACGTGGTGATTGGATTGGAAGACGCCGGAGACAAAGATGCCGTTGTGAATCGCGAAAAAGTTCCAAAGCCTTTAGTTAAGGGAAGGTGCCCGTTGACGAGAATATGGGTGAAGGTCCGGGGGATAAGGGCCTTGTCGGATGGCTTGAAGCAGGGCTTGCGGAAGGGTTTGATTCTCAAGGGTATCTGACTTTATTATTTTCATATTTGTAATTAATAACTATTCAAACAAACAATTTTGAAACATATATGAAACAATTACATAAATGTTTATAAATTTGTGATTAGTTTGTTGTTTTTGTTTTTGTGTTTATTTGATACTCTTTTTAGCCCGAATCGATACTCGGAGGAAGATGACAAAGTTGAGCCTTCTTTAAAATTTGGTGTCTGCGAAGTGAAGTCGAAGTCATGGTTTCATAGCCTTTGTATTATGTTGATGAGTACTTGGTGTAAGTCAGCGGCTACGATAATCTAGAGGGGGTGAATAGATTATCTCCATCTTTTCGTTTTTGCCCTCTTTTTCAAACCGAATGCTCAAACACAATAATAAGGTGCGGAATGAAAACAACACACGTCGATTTAAAGAGGTTCAACCCACCTAGGGCCTAATCCTCTACCACCCCAAAGATATCAGGGATGGATTTCGAAAAGAAAAAGAATTTTATTAATTACCAAAATTAATACAAATTCAACTTACAACACCTTGAAGAGCACCACACTCTTCTTCAACAACACCTTTGGAGATTACCACAATCTCCCTTTGAAGATTACCACAATCTTCCGTCTTGAAGAGCACCGAACTCTCCAACACCACCTTTGGAGATTACCACAATCTCCCTTTGAAGATTACCACAATCTTCCTTCTTGAAGAGCACCGAACTCTCAACACCACCTTTGGAGATTACCACAATCTCCCTTTGAAGATTACCACAATCTTCCTTCAACGGCACCTTTGAAGATCACCACAATCTTCAATCTTGAAGAATACCAAATTCTTCAACACCTCAAGAGCACCACACTCTTGAAATACCTATCACCTAGATCACCCAAGTGTATTCTTACCACAAGAATACTCACAAGGATATCTTGTGTTTGGTTGATGAATTACAATCAAGATTACACTTTGAAAAATATTACAACTCAAAAGTGCAAGTGTAATCAAGAATGAAAGCCTAGACCTCAAGATGTGAAAGTGATAGTACTTAGGCTATTACAACAAGAATGTTGAAATGAATAACAAAGATTATGTGCTTGTGATATCTCTTGTTGTTAGTATCAAGTCTTGTATTTGATCCCTCAAGCTTTCATCTATTTATAGGAGAGCCTTCAAATTTGAATTCCAACATAGGCTCCTCCAAAGGCTCCTCCAAAGGCTCCTCCAACATAGGCTCCTTCATGGGCTCCTCCATGTTTTCTTTTGTCTACAAATAAGACAAAGAGATTAAAATAAATATGGTTGTCTCATAAGGATACAAAAATCAGATTATAGAACAATCCCACATTTTAAGGAAGAATGGTCTTTGCCGACAACGGTTATATTTTTTTGTCAAACTAAAGGCGACCGGTCGCACGAAATAGAGTTTGAAACATATAGCACCAAATTAACGCAGGCGGCCGGTCGAAGGGCACCTCGACCGGTCGAGCCTATGTGCGACCGGATTTGACTGATCAATTTTGAGGGTTCTCAAGTTTCATTTCACGAAACTTGTTCCTGTGTACGTCGCTCGCCGGTCGACCGGTCGACCTCCTCATAGACAAGTTGTCCGATTTTTATCAAAAATAAACCTCAAGAAATACTCCGAAAAATTCGTAAAAACATTTTAAACCGATCGGGAGTATTTAGGACAACATTGGAAATAGTTTTGAAGAAATAAAACATTTACACAAAAAGTGTTGTCCGATATAAATTCCAATAAATACTCCGAAAGATAGTAGAAACATTTTAGATCAATTTGGAGTATTAGGACAACATAATTTCAATGTAAAAACCCATTGACTTAAAAGCATTAAATGTGTTGTCCAATTTTATATCAAAAATAAACTTGAGGAAATACTCCGGAAAATATTAAAACCATTTTAAATCATTTAGGAGTATTTGGACAACCTTTAAAAACATTGTTTTGGTATAAAAACAAAATCATCAAAATCATGATAAAATCATTTATCAAACAATCTCCCCCTTTTTGATGATTACAAACCAAAACAATTTTAACGAGGTCGATTTTGAAAACAAAACATTTTTACCGGTAAAAAAAACTTTCCGTTGTGAGCGACAACATTCCATGCAATAAAAACACAAGGATGGGAGTAGAGATATTTAAACACATATAGCAAATGCTCCCCCTATCAACATGCACATCAATAGTAATAAGAAGCAACTTAAACATAAGCTAAAATCTTAGCTTTTCAATATTGAGCTTAAGTATCAATAACTTAAAAGCTCCCCCTGTCAAAGAGACATCATTAGAAACTTGAATACATCCATACTACAACCAATGGACCATGATTCATACAAAACCAAAATGCACCAAGTGGACTAAATATGATCCACAACTTATGGCTTTATGAAGCCATAGCTTATAGCTTCTTTTTGTTAAGCATATCTTAGCTTTTATGAGCTAAAAAGCTTATAACCTGTTTCTCCACCTGTTTCTCCCCCTTTGGAATCATCAAAAAGAATGTTAGCACGATAAATACATCATATATTCATATCAAAGAGCATAACTAAACCGATGTATCGAGCTATTTGAGCATTGAAATTTATAAACCAAATAGGAGGGAAAAGTCGAATCATACGACTTGTAGAGGTTAATGAAAACTCATTTGATAAGCAAAACATGATCTCTATAAATGTATAGGACTTTTGAAATCGAGAGAATCATGTAGGTGATGAATTTTTCATTGAAACGTTTTATCGAACACTTGGCGGGCGTCAAAAATAGAAAAAAAATTATATATAGTCCTTGTAAATGAAATCAAGCCAAGATTTTCATCACCAAATACAATTTAACAAATATCATTCATCAACAATCAATAAGCTCATCACAAACATATATGAATCACATCAAGAAGAATACATATAAGCCACAAGCTCAAGGGTTCAACCCAATTGAGCTAAAGATAGTGAAATTCTTACCATTCAATCGGTAAAGACGAGCAATGATGATGATAGTCGAGCTAGATAATCCCCAAAATATATAATTCATGCATCAAAACTCATTTGAAGTGAATTGTGTGTGAAATTTGCAAAGGGGACGAAAAATGGCCAAAAGAAGTTAAACTTGCGAATGCTGAAGACAGAACCATTTTAATCCAAGATTTTGCTTAGGGCGACCGGTCGTGGTTGAGGGCGACCGGTCGAGGTTGAGGGCGACCGGTTGCCCTCAACCATTTCAGCCCACTTTATCTGTCGCTTTTTCCAAAATCCGAATTTTCAACCAAAAATCCGATTTTTGCCCCTAAGTTTTAAAAAACGTGCAAAATGCAAACGTAGACCTCATTCAATATACATTATGTCATAATCAAGCTCAAAATGAGGTAAAATACTCGGCGGTTAATGATCAAAAAGTCCGCGAGTTATCCTTGAGACGGAATTAAACACATCTCAAGTTTTTGTTAAAAATCACAATCCCTTAAAAATATATCGAATCTCAATATATTTAGTTCGACTATGACGAACCAAATTTTGAATACGAATAACCGTATAATAGATACCGAACTTGTTATCCTGAAAAAATAAGAACGTTTTAAAGCTTTGGATACAACAAGTCATACAAAGAAGTGCCTTTCAAATATTAGAAAATTTCTTTTAATGGCACTTTAATGAGATTCGTTGGGATAGTTTTTGAAGTCGAGCATATAGACATAAGGCATATGGAATGTCGAAGTCTATAGGAATAACACAAGAAAACATACCTTGAATTTGTTTGTCAACCGACATGCCTTTCTCAACCTTTGTCAATCTCTTCATTGGTAGCCATAGAGGTTGAGATGATTCTTCCTTCTTCAATGCCTAACTCCTTCAAGAGTTATTTTGAAATGTAACCATCTACTTGGCATTGAATGATTTGAAGTCCAAGCGAGAAATTGAGCTCCCCCATCATGCTCATTTCAAGTACACCTTGCATCAACTTGGAAAAATATCTCGCCTTAGTTCGACCAATGTTGCCTTGGTCATCGAGTTTGTTCCGGAATACCCTTTTTATCTTCTTCATCACTATCATCATAGGGCATCCAATTGATCTAAGGTGTTCATAATAGAACATTTACATCCAAATATTTGGAGTACTTCATTTCTCATCTACACAACTTAACAAACTCATTAACGGCATCGCTTATATAAGAAAAAATAGCCCAAGTGTAAAAACATGCCTCAATCATCAATCACAAAAATATCTTGCATAAGAGCATAGTAGAAATAGACACTATATCAAGAAGCAATAAACACATACTATGCATTCAGAAGATCATCAAGAGTCTAATAAATCATGCAAGTTCAAATAAGCTTAAGAAAGCTACAAAAGGTCTCTTTTGAAATTTGAAAATCCGAAAGCATATAGTTGAGACCTTATTTAGAAGAAGTATTTGAACAAGAGTTGATACGGCAAATATGTGCAATCAAATATTGAATAGTGCCTTTCAAAAAATCTAAAAATCCTCTTAATGGCACTTGTATGAAATACTATGAAAAACAAGCACATAGGCACATGGCAATACATATATCGAGTCTATAAGAGTAAGAATAACACAAGTAAACGTATTTCGATAATTTATGCCTTTCTTGACAAATAATAACGTAAATGGCCATTTGTGAAAATATGTAAATCCTACACAATTCTTAAAACATATCTAGCACAAATCATAATGAAAAAGTGTAGGCTAAGAGATATCACAAGTAAGCTCATGCCATAAAAAATCCATACGAAATGAAAACACACTTTAGTCTATAAGAATGCACAAGAGTTTTAAAAACATCATATAAGGTCTTCTTTTTAAAAATATTTTAAAAGCACAAATATATATTGAAGACCTTAATTAAAAAAATATTTGAAAACTCATTTTGCAATTAAGACACAAATAGACGCATGCATAATAACAAAATAAAATACATATTTAAATAGGGAGATACGGGTTACCAATTACTCCATTTCCAAGGTTTGTTGCTTTCCCATTGTTGAAAGTCTCTTCTTCTTTGAAAATCATCTTGTTGATGATGTCTTTGCCATTTCCAAGGATTGTGTTCTTCCCATTTTTGATTATACCCTCTTCTTGAAATTGGCTTTGTTGAGAATAGTTTCTCCTTCTTTGATCAAATGAAACGTTCATTTGATGTTTTCTTGGTGGCATGATTTTTCTCCGATTATTACGCCGGGTACCTAATAACACATTATTTTGTGGTACCCTCATGTGTTTGGGTCCTTTAGGATTAGCTTTGAGACTTTTAGGTCTCCAACAATAATTAGAGCTATTTCTAGCCCAACAAGAATTAGCCGTATGACCCTTTTTGCCACAATAAAAACAAGTAATAATTCTAGGAGCATAATGACCAACGTGCATAGTGACTTGATCCTTTTTCATATGATTAACAACATTAGGCTTATGATCAAGTCCTTTATCATAATTATGAACATCAACAATATTGGACATTTTATTAGTACTCAAGTGTGATTTTAATAAATCCTTTTTCATGCAATCAATATTCTCAACAAGAGTACTATTTTCTATTTCAAGGTTTCTAACCTTATCAAGAGTGGTGGTGTGAGCACATGATAGTGATTCATAGGAAGTAAATAAACTATCCTTATCATTTTTCAAAATATTGAATTCCTTTTTCAAATTTTTGTACTTATCAAGCAAGCTTTGGAATTCATCTTGAAGATCATCAAAATCATTTTGCAAATCACTATAATCATTTTGAATATCATAGGAGGTAGAGGGTTTAAGACATACCTCATTTTCTTCATTGATGCCCATAAAACAATATTCAACTTCTTCATAATTGGAAGTTGTAGAAGGCTTATTCCTTAGATTTGAGCTTGTATGATCTTGAGAAGTAGATGCTTTTGTTTGACTCCTTTCATTTGCAAATACTCCATAGATGGCTTCTAATTTTGCCATACTTCATGTGCCGACTTTATTCCTACAATATGTTCATATTCCAAGGTGGTAAGTGAACAATGTAAAATATTAAGAGCTTTACCATTTAAGGAGATGATTCTCTTCTCTTCATCATTGAGCTCTTTGAAGCCTTTAGAGGTGTGTGGTGTATTCTTTGTCGGAATGGATTCTCCATTAATGACGGTGTTCCAAATGTCGAACCCGCAACCTTGTAGATAGCATTCCATTCTTTCTTTCCAAAAATTAAAATTCTTGGAATCAAATAGCGGTGGCTTGGTGGTGGAGGTGCCGGAAAGATGAGCTTCGTTCAGAGCCGTTGATCGTTTCTCTTCACTCGCGATGTGAAACGAGCTTGCCAAAGAGTTTGGCTCGATACCACTTGTAAGTCCAAGCGGCTACGATAATCTAGAGGGGGGGGTGAATAGATTATCTCCATCTTTTCGTTTTTGCCCTCTTTTTCAAACCGAATGCTCAAACACAATAATAAGGTGCGGAATGTAAACAACACACGTCGATTTAAAGAGGTTCAACCCACCTAGGGCCTAATCCTCTACCACCCCAAAGATATCCAGGGATGGATTTCGAAAAAGAAAAAGAATTTTATTAATTACCAAAATTAATACAAATTCAACTTACAACACCTTGAAGAGCACCACACTCTTCTTCAACAACACCTTTGGAGATTACCACAATCTCCCTTTGAAGATTACCACAATCTTCCGTCTTGAAGAGCACCGAACTCTCCAACACCACCTTTGGAGATTACCACAATCTCCCTTTGAAGATTATCACAATCTTCCGTCTTGAAGAGCACCGAACTCTCCAACACCACCTTTGGAGATTACCACAATCTCCCTTTGAAGATTACCACAATCTTACTTCAACGGCACCTTTGAAGATCACCACAATCTTCAATCTTGAAGAATACCAAATTCTTCAACACCTCAAGAGCACCACACTCTTGAAAAACCTATCACCTAGATCACCCAAGTGTATTCTTACCACAAGAATACTCACAAGGATATCTTGTGTTTGGTTGATGAATTACAATCAAGATTACACTTTGAAAAATATTACAACTCAAAAGTGCAAGTGTAATCAAGAATGAAAGCCTAGACCTCAAGATGTGAAAGTGATAGTACTTAGGCTATTACAACAAGAATGTTGAAATGAATAACAAAGATTATGTGCTTGTGATATCTCTTGTTGTTAGTATCAAGTCTTGTATTTGATCCCTCAAGCTTTCATCTATTTATAGGAGAGCCTTCAAATTTGAATTCCAACATAGGCTCCTAAGGCTCCTCCAAAGGCTCCTCCAACATAGGCTCCTTCATGGGCTCCTCCATGTTTTCTTTTGTCTACAAATAAGACAAAGAGATTAAAATAAATATGGTTGTCTCATAAGGATACAAAAATCGATTATAGAACAATCCCACATTTTAAGGAAGAATGGTCTCACTGACAACGGTTATATTTTTTTTGTCAAACTAAACTAAGCGACGGCCGCACGAGAAATAGAGTTTGAAACATATAGCACCAAATTAACAGGCGGACCGGTCGAAGGGCACCTCGACCGGTCGAGCCTATGTGCGACCGGTTGCTGACGATCAATTTTGAGGGTTCTCAAGTTTCATTTCACGAAACTTGTTCCTGTGTGCATCATTAAAGCTCGCCGTCGACCGGTCGACCTCCTCATAGACAAGTTGTCCGATTTTTTATCAAAAATAAACCTCAAGAAATACTCCGAAAAATTCGTAAAAACATTTTAAACCGATCGGGAGTATTTAGGACAACATTGGAAATAGTTTTGAAGAAATAAAACATTTACACAAAAAGTGTTGTCCGATATAAATTCCAATAAATACTCCGAAAGATAGTAGAAACATTTTAGATCAATTTGGAGTATTAGGACAACATAATTTCAATGTAAAACCCATTGACTTAAAAGCATTAAATGTGTTGTCCAATTTTATATCAAAAATAAACTTGAGGAAATACTAGGAAAATATTAAAACCATTTTAAATCATTTAGGAGTATTTGGACAACCTTTAAAAACATTGTTTTGGTATAAAAACAAAATCATCAAAATCATGATAAAATCATTTATCAAACACTTGGCTTCTTCGTAAGTTTTTATTGTCTTTCATATTTTTTTTGAATTGTCCCTTCTATTTTTGATTGTGTTTTGTGTTCATTTTGCAAAGCATATTGATGTGCTTTTCTACTATTTGAGGGAGAAGTTCCTATACGGGCATAATCTTTGTGACATTCACAATGACTCGATTTGATATTTGACCGGTACATCCAAAGCATTTATAAGAAATATTGCCAATTGAACAAAAGAAAGAAGAAACATTATGATCATCCATGATCAATGTCAATACCACGATTGTGGACTATATTATGGGAGATGATATAGCGTGCGGACGGCCATGGTCGGAAGTTGATCACATCTTGTTCCCCATACATTGCATAGATATGGAGCATTGGGTAATGGGGCGGTTGAGCGTGAAGGAGAGAACCATCTATCGGTACAATTCGTTGAAGACGGATGATTCTCTGAAAGTCGCTGCTGAAGCTGTGAAAGCTTACAACTCTCTCCTTCCTAGGTTCCTGTCCTTGGTAGCCTTTTATGGTGTCCATCCCAATGCTGTTCTTGGCGAGGGTGCGTATTCCGGTGATCCGAATTCTGCTATGAAAGTCATTGCTGTGAAAGACATTCCTTTGCAGACCAAGAAGTACGTTTTTTCTATGTATTTTCGATTTGTTTGTTCTTTTTTGTTGTTTTTGTTTTTGTTGTTTTATATGGCTGACTGTCTATTTTACATTTGTTTTTGTAGTGACTGGGTGTTTTTGTTGCCTGTTATGCTGAGTATTTTGTTGTCGGGAAGAAAATGGATGCTGAGGCGTTTGACATAGAGAATGAGCGGTCAAGGTTTAGTCATTTGCTCTACAATCACGCGAAGCTGAAGCAACAAAACGGCGACGAGGACGACAGTGATATTGAAATTCTGCCTCCACTCCCTAAGGATTGCAGGGAATTATTGTTACGAAAATCTTGATAATTTGTGTAACCACCTGAACAAATTTGTCTTAAGTTTGGTACTTTTAGTAGTATGGGATATTTGGTATTTATAATAGCTTTCCTTGGAGGATTTGGATCGTTATTGGCTGTTTAGATTATCGATTAGATTTTGTTGGTTGTACATTTTTGAACAATTTGCAGACGAGTTATGAGATGTTTTTCAATTAATGTATTGATGTTGCTTGGTTTAGGATTCAAATTATTGTGCATTTTGTGTTACGTTTTTTATCGTCTCCATCTGGTAAATGGTTTCATTGTGCAATAGAAACATATAAAACACATTCGAAACAAACATTTGTTTTGTCATCTTATTGTAAGAAACATATTTGAAATAACATAGAAACAATTTGCTTTTGATTTTCTATATGTGGAAGCTGTATCAATTACACTATATTCGTAATAGTAATATTCTACTATGAGTCATATTTTGTTTTTGGTTGATTCCTACATGTTTTTCTATTATGACCAGGATCCCCACATCTACCATATTTGGTTTTGGCGCTTTTCTCCCAAGCTGCCTTGTGTCTTCTTTTATTTGGCCTTCCAGATTTCGCCTTGCCCTCCGGCGGTAGAATCATCATTGTGTTGATTTCTTCTGGCAGGACCCAAGTACCTTCATGTGGGATTGGATACACTGTTTCCAAATAAGCCGCTTCCATTATTTCCTCATGTAGTATGCCGAGCAGTATTGGTACGGATCTGCATTAAAATCTTTTACTACCGCTAAAGCATGTGGGCAAGGAAGTTTATCCATTTGAAACTTGTTGCATGTGCAAGTCCTTTTTTCCAGGTCCACAACAAATATCTTCTCAGCTTCTGTGACTTTGAAGATAAAGTCATTTGATCACTTCACTTGAAACATAAATGAAACATATAAGAAACATGTTTGAAACAATGGACCAACTGATGAAAGTTTGCATTAAATTACCCTTAAATTTAGTGAAATGGTATAGTTTTTCCCCATATACTCTTCAGCTCTTTTTGTCATACTTGTGAATGTTGATCTTGCTTCAATCTGATGTCTGCACGTCCAATCTTGAACTAAAGATCTCAAGTATTCGAGCAAAACTGTTACCGGTAGGTCTCTCCCGGCCACTGTCGCTGCATTCAGTGTTTTTGCGATATTTGAAGTCATGACAAAGTATCATTTGCTCTGATAGTGGAGTCGTGTCCATTTCTCGTAGCCGATGTTGGACAAATAGGGTCTAATTCCGCTGTTTACGCTGTCAAGTGCAGACATTTGCTTTTGGAACTCTTCATTCGTGTATGCTTTTGCTGCTGCTATGAACGGATCTCTTATTTCGTTGTTTTTTCTTTTGAAGTTTGCCTTCAAATTGTTCAGTAGATGATACGTGCACAACCCGTGAGAGACCTCAGGATATACCTGATCGTTAAAATAATATACTTGTGAGATTTTTGTAAAGTGAAATGTTTTTGAAACTATATGTGAAATATGAAAGAAACATATAAGAAACAAACGTGAAACATCATATAAAGAAATATTTTACATTTTGTACCTCCTTTATTGCTGTCTCGATACTCACGTGTCTGTCTGAGACTATGCACATCCCTTCACTGAGACCAAAGGTTTGTCTTATCTTTGTGAAAAACCACACCCAGCTTCCATCATTCTTAGAATCCACTACTGAAAAAGCCAATGGGAAAATGCTCCCATTGCCATCTTGTGTGCAGGCAGACAACAAAGTCCCCCCATAGCTTGCTTTTAGGAACGTACCATCAACAACAATAACAGGCCTGCAGTGCCTCCATCCTTTTATCGATGCACTGATAGCCATGAACAAGAAGAGGAACGTGTCATCCTTCTTTCTTACTATTTCAGTGATCGATCCGGGATTCGTTTCCTCCAATATGTACAAGTAAGCCGGTAGTTTCTGATAAGACTTATCCGACCTTCCCCTTATTACCTCCAGTGCTTTTTCTTTCGATCTCCATGCCTTTTTGTAGTCGAGACTTATTCCATGCTTGTCCTTCATGTCTCTAATTATATCTGTTGGCGTGTAGACTGTTTTGATGTTGTTGAGGTACTTTGATTTTATAAGGTCCCCAACTATTTTTGCCGTGGCGTGCCTATTGTCGTTCATCCTCTTATCGAGCGGACATGTGTATGTTCTTTCATGCTCTTTTACTATGAATGTTGTTGTCCCCGATGTGGAAGATGCTTTCAAATGCCAATTGCATTTTTCATCGATACAATTTACGTAGTATGTCCGCTGCACGACCTCTTCACCTTATATTGGAAATGATGTTTCAACGCATAACAACTGAGCTGTTTGATCAATTCGTCCTTGGTGTTGTAGACATCTCCCTTTTGGAATTGTTCTTCAGCATGTGTAATTTCTTGAATTTCTATCGTGTCTTCTTCTCGCGACCACATTTCTCGCTTAATGAGGTTTGCATAGTCGATGTAGTCAATTGCGTTTTGGCCCATGTTTTCCTTCAGTGGGCTCTCTATAGACATGCTGCTCGTTCCTTCTGTTACATTTTGCTGTGTTGTTATTTCCAAGCTCGGTTCGTTTCTTACTATATCTATGCACAAAGGAAACTTCATCTAGTCCGTTTCTTTGCTTTTCACTTCCAGGTAGAATTTGAGATTGTAATCACTTTCAATTTTCAATGGTGGCAGAGTCTATGTCAATGTGTATCTAATCTGCATAGCTTCTACATCTTTTTTGTATTGAATTTGTTGTTCTAAGATTTCCCTTAGTGTGCTGAATGTGTTGTCCATTGGAATGAGTATTCCTGTTATCTCAAAGTTCCTATACTCTCTATTTTCTCCCCATTGTCCATTGTGGTATACTACATCTGGGATTTGCTCCATTCAACTGTGGATTTCAATGAATAGTTGGCTAAGTGAAACATACAAGAAACATAAATAAAACATGTATGAAACAATATTTATGTACGTCAAGAAACAATGTGCTGTATTATGCGAACGAAACAATTGTGAAACATAAAAGAAACATATGTGAAACAAGAAAGAAACATATGTGTAAACATCACGTAATGTACTGCATTCAATTTTTTCCATATTGACATGTTTTATTCGTAGATAATCACGAAAAGCAATTTTTGTAGAATTTTGGATCATAATTCGAACTAAATAAGCATTTTGAAGATCACAACTGCCAGGGTTTTGGATTTGCATGCAAAATTACTGGTTCAATTCAATGTCAATTTCATTTAATACACATTAAAAGCCTAAATTTGTATCTGTAAAATCATGAAATTGATCGAAACAAGGTATTCTCAGAATAAGATAAACAGATCGCGTTGTTGTTACCTGTTTTGGTCTTCTTCCTCCTCTTGATATTGAGCTTGAATTGTGATCACGAACTGTCCAGTATTTTCTCTCTATTTTTTTCCTCGTATCTCTGCGTTTCTGCTGTTCTTCGTTAATATTTGGAATGTGAGAATTGCATTTTTTATCAGAGATCTTGTTTTGATCAGCGCCGTGATTTTTGGAGGAGAAATGTTGCAATTCACGCTGCAGATCTTTCAAGAGTGGTACTTTTGTCCGGAATTTATTGGGGATGGTATATTTTGGGAAACAAGTGGGCCTGATCGGGTATTTTTGTGAAACATCCGGGGCGGGTGGACATTGTGCATTTGTGCATGTATTGGGTATGGAAAATGGGGTATTCATGTCTTTTTCTCTTCTTTCTTTGGCTCATGTGTCTATTTTTTAAGGGAATATTAATTATTATAGTACATATCTTTACAGTTTCTAGAGTCAACATCTCGAACTTGAAATCTTATTTACGAAGCTCAACAACCTGTCATTCCGAAATCTAAATTTTATTGCCTACAATAGTTAAACAAAATTCCTTGTGTTATCTTGGAGGCTGGGATAGTATGTACACTGGGGCAAAGAAACAATCAATATCGCATAGCGAGTTTTTAATTTGGTTTCTTAGCATAGAGCGTTATACAAGCGGCGTGTCGAGTTAAAGATACAACACGATAAGTGATTGCACTTCCACCAGCACGAATATGGACATGAAAATTTTAGTGTTGATACGACACGGCATGATTTGACACGACACGACAAACACGATAAAATTAAATACTAACCCATTATACTAACCCGTTATTTCGTATCGTGCTATGCTATTGTTTTAGAAATTGTCACCTCTAACTAACGGAACACTCAGATTGGTCTTTTGCAGGTTCCTACATCCTCTGTCCTGATTATGGACGTATGAATGTGCCTCTACTTTAGAAAGAGAGATAAAAGTAAAACAGGAAAGCCGCAGGTGAAAGTAAGAGATGGAATAGTCCAAAAAGATATATAATAACAGTTTAATGACTAAAGCTTGATGTATATTTTTTCATACTCAAAATTATTTTAGTTATAAAGTATATGAACTTAAGACATGATTTATTCTTAAAAAAAGATTTTTTGATGTATGAGCATAACTTTACTACTATAATTTTTTATCACAATATTCAACTATTTCAAACAGTGAAATACAAAGCGATGACACCGGAGTTTAGCCCAGTGGCACCAAATTGATCCACGTGGCCATTCAACACATGGAGGTATGGGACCCACAGGACAGCGCGGACCGACCTGGTGACGTGAGCAACCGACCTGATGACGTCATGAATTGGGCTCGGTTGCCTGAGCCCAATCTTGGCGGGAAATTTAAAGGATAACCATCCGGTTAAGAAAAGCTAAGTGCATCATTAGCATGAGTAAGCTGACACTTGTCAACACGACAGGCAAATAGGTCGACAAGTGGCGAACACTTGGCCTGCATGCGTCCTCAGAGAAGGACAAGTGTCCCTTTTTAATTATTTAAGTACTAAGTGTAATAGTGGATAGTAAAAGCCCACTAATGAGATTGGTATAAATAGTGCCTCATTTATTAAGAAATAAATAAGAGAGAAAACACTTGTAAACACAACATTGTATGAAAAATCGACCCGAACTTAAAACAGGAATTATATATAAAGAGGCGCAAATAGCCCTGAACTAAGGCTTATTTCCGTTTCCACGTAGCATATCTTTACATATTTTCGCTTGTTGACCAAAACGCACGTCAACAAATTGGCGCTAGAAGGAGGTCCCGTTTAGGTCCAGTCCAAATTCCAAGCTAAATCACGTAAAGTCAGGTAAAATTTGTGTTTAACTTCTTTGAAGTAGACAAAATGAGTCAGCAAACTCGAAATGCTCAGGGAACTGAAGATCCACATTTGAACAATCAAACTAGCCAACTACCAATGGCCAGAACGTGCCCTCGACCGAAATAGGGAGCGCGACTTTTGCTTTCCCTTGCCCAGCTCATAGCTAACCCCACTTTTGTCCAACAGATGAATCAATTAATTTCTCAAACGCTTGCCACCACCAATTCACAAGCACCTCCTCCACCTCCTGTAAATACTCACCCACTCAACCCCCCACTAAATATTAATATTAATCCTCAAGCCCCTGCACCTCCTCATAACGAAGGCCAGGAGGCTAGTTCTGGCCATGAACAATGTGGTCGTCGTGACGAGTAGAGCCGTGTGGCGAGTCGCAACCGGAGCCCACACGCCATCGTCGCACTCGCTCTGTGTTCGCGGGACGACTAGGGGTCAGTCCTCTCTACCCCACCCAGTCAATAAGCTCCAGGCTCTGGTTTCCAAATGAAATTGAACCGGGGAGGGCCAATCAAACCCAGGGGCCTACCCCGCTAGAGGAAAGAGAGGCGGAGATTTTGCGTCTCCGCCGCCGATTGAATGAGTTGGAGGATGGTCCAGAGGAAGCCCAATATCAAAGGCCGTATCAGGTAACACACCGGCCTTCTATCGTGTCGCCTTTTGCTGCAAGCATTTTGTCAACTCCACTGCCGCCGAAGCTCAAAATCCCACAGGTCGGTCTATATAATGGCGAGATCGACCCCACAACACACATCTACAAATACTTAGCGTGGATGGAACTTTACAGCCCCAGCGATGCCATTCTCTGTAGGGCGTTCCCGTTGACGTTGGGCGACCGAGCCCATCGTTGGTTCAGGACCCTGCCGCAAGGGTCCATTCGATCCTGGGGCGACCTGGCCCCCGCATTCACAACATATTTTCTCACCTGTAAAGTCCGAGCTGCACGAAAAGATTCCCTTGTAAATATTGAACAGGGAAATAATGAGTCCTTGAAGAGTTATATAGCTCGGTTCAATAAGCACATCCGGAAATAGAACCAGGGTGTCGGACGATGCTATCGTGATTGCGGCCATGGCCATTCTCGCCCCCGAGACATGGTTTAACTATTCAATCCATGAATCGGGGGCAACTTCATATCAAGAATTCTTTATCCGTGCAGAGCGCCACATCTGCGCGGAGGAAGCTATGGCTAGTCAGCGCCCCGAGCAGAAGGCGGGGGGCATGAAGAAGGATGGGAAGAAAGAACCCGCTTCAGGGTCGGGGTCGGGATTCAGGCCATTTTTGGAGAACCCGACCATCGGTTCAAGGCTCGCCAGGAAGTGCGAGCCGAAGTTGCTGCGCTGAAGAGTACCTTGACCCACACTCCTTCAGCAATTTGGAACGTGGTACAGGGTCTTAATTTGTTGCCGCCGGCTCGACCCTTGAGGCTAGAGCCGGCTAAGTTGGACGCACAGAGGTATTGTGCCTATCACGAATCAATAGGCCATGACACAGGTGAATGCCGAGACCTCATTAGGGAAATCATGTGCATCATTCAGAAGGGCGGTTTGAGAAGATACGTCCACGAATTACCGTCCCCACTAGCGCTCGCTCCAGGTGTGAACCCGGAGCGATTAACGAATCCAGCTCCCTCACCACTGCCACCGAATGAAAATCAATGTAGGGAGATCCTAATGATGTCCGACGTAAATAGAATCAACACCAACGCGGCTGAGGATAGCCGCTCGAATCGAAAAAGGAAAGCAGATATCAGGCAGGCTGCCCATGCAGAAAGGCAAGTCCGGGTGGCCAAGATCAGAGAAGGCCAACCGACAGGCCGTTTCGTCTTTTTGGACGTTGATGCTGACTAGGTGGTCCACCCACACTCCGACCCCCTGGTCATTACCGCACCGATCCCGGGGCATCCCGGTCCCACGAGATTTTGATCGACTCGGGAGCTACTCGTCGGTGATCTATGTTTGAGCTTTCGGGGAAGTTAAACGTGGACGATAGTTATATTCGTCCATGCAATGATAGTATTCTAGGCTTTGGTGGAGGAAGAATAATCCCACTCGGGGAGGTTGACCTGCCCATCCAAATGGGACATGGATGCATAAGCGAACCGTCATCACCATATTCAAAATCATCAATGCTGACTCGGAGTATAATGCAATTATTGGAAGACCGTTGCTTTATCATTTGAAAGCGGAAGTTTCAATATATCACTTTTTGTATGAAGTTTCCGACCACGGATGGAGAAGCCATCCACAAGGGGAACCAGAGGGAGTCGCGGGAGTGCTCTCTCAAACTCCGACCAGTGGAGATTAATGTGATGGAACGAGGTGAAACCAGCGGGACGGTAAAGGACGACCCAGAGGAGAAGATTGAACCCGAGCGGGAAGAAAAGATTGTTTCAGAAAATAATCCAGGTAGGCGACCTGGAAAGGAACCGGTGGTGGAGGACAGAATGAAAGAGGTGGAGCCGGGAAAAGAGCAGGCGACTGAGGACGAGCTGCCCCTACAGAAAAAGGAGGGGCAGAGTAAAAAGAGAAAATATGCGGAACCAGTTGAGCAGGTCGACACGGTCGATGTTGGTGGGCAGAATGGGGGACGCCAATTACGTATTGTCCATGACCTCCAAGAGCCATTTCGGTCGGAACTGATCGAATTTCTGGGAAATAATCTCGATGTCTTTGCATGGACACACTCCGACATGCCAGGAATTGATCCTAAACGTGCCTGTCATTGTCTTAATATCGACCTGATGTTCCGCCCGGTTATTCAGAAAAGGCGCAAGCTCGGCCCCGACAGGCAGGTCGCCCTGGAGGCCGAAGTCAATAAATTGCTTGATAACCAATTTATCAGGGAAGCCTTATACCCCCCGATGGGTGGCCAACCCTGTATTAGTAAAGAAAAGCAATGGCCAATGGTGCCTTTGTGTGGATTTCACCGACCTCAACAAGGCATGCCCCAAGGACAGTTATCCATTGCCAAATATCGACTACATGGTAGACACCACAGCCGGACATGAGCTGATGAGTTTCATGGATGCATACTCAGGCTACAATCAGATACAAATGCATCCGGACAACGAAGAAAATACGTCGTTTTTCTCCGCTCGCGGTGTCTACTGCTATCGGATGATGCCCTTCGGGTTGAAGAATGCCGGTGCGACCTACCAGAGGTTAGTTAATAAAATGTTTGAGGAGATGATAGGTCGTACCATGGAAGTATATGTGGATGATATGTTGGTGAAATCTTTATATATATCTGATCATCTCAATGATCTTAATAAAATGTTTGTTGTTTTGAGAGAGTATAAGATGATGTTAAACCCGAGAAAATGCATTTTTGGGGTCGGCTCGGGTAAATTCTTGGGATATATGGTTAGCCAAAGGGGGATCAAGCTAACCTGGGATAAAATATAAGCCATCGTTGATCTTGAACCCCTAATTGATTAAAAGAGTACAAAGCTTAACAAGCCAATTAGCCACCCTTAACCGGTTTGTTTCATGGTCCACGGACAAGTGCAAACCCTTCTTTGAAATTATAAAGAAAAATAAGAATTTCGAGTGGGACCGAGCAAGGGCAAGTTGACTTTGAGTCGCTCAAACAACATTTGGCCTCCATACCCTTACTACAAAAACCTACCCAGGGGGAGGACTTATATCTATATCTTGCCGTCTCTCGACGCGGTCGGTCATTTCAGATCTTGATTAGATTGGATAATTCTATCCAACACCCAATTTATTATACGAGCCAAGCACTGCATGATGCCGAGCTCCGATACCCGCCTATGGAGAAGCTGGCCTACTCATTAATTATTTCTGCTCGAAAGCTCCGCCCCTACTTCTTGGAACATAAAGTCGTGGTCCTCACCAACTACCCATTGAAGAAGGTGCTGCACCGACCGGACACTTCAGGTCGGATGATCAAATGGGCTGTCGAGATCAACCAGTTTGACATCCTATATGAACCGCGTACGACAATCAAAGGACAAGCCTTGGCGGACTTCGTAGCCGCGTTTACACCCTCTATTCAGCTGGAGGTGGTTGAGGATCAAGAATGGAAGTTGTTCGTCGATGGCTCTTCCACCGGGCTGGCTAGCAGGGGCGGGATCGTGATAGTCGATCCAAAACTCAAGTGTTATTGCTCGTCGTGCGGTTCCAATTTCAGCGACCAACAACGGCGAGCACTGGCACTCTGGCAGGGCTAGAAATGGCGGCGTCGATGGGACTTAAACATTGTTGGTGCACAACGATTCACAGTTGGTCGTCCATCAAATCAATGGAGAGTACGAAGCGAAAGAACAGAAAATTGCTCGGTATTTGGACTTGGTCAAGAAAAGATTATCGCATTTTAAAGCAAAAGTCCCGCATATTCCCGAACCGAGAATATGCTGGCGAGATGCCTTGGCTCGGCCGGGCCTCCGGCCGGGACCGAGGCGATTGCGAGATATCACCATCACCCGGTGATCGCCTCATCACTTAATGCTGAGAAAATACATGCTAATGAAGCAACCGAAAGTGACATGGATGACTCCTATCATCAAGTATTTAGAAAAGGGAATCCAGCTGGAAGACAAAACTGAAGCTAGAACATAGCTGCTCGGTTTACACTAATTGATGGCATCTTGTACAAACGTGGGTACTCTGTCCCACTTCTTCGGTGCCTGTCAGAGACAAATATAGATTACGCACTCCGAGAAGTACATAAAGGTATATGTGGAAATCACACCGGGGGCCAAACATTGGCATACAAGTTGATACGGCAAGGATACTACTGGCTGTCCCTGAAAAAGGATGCAACCGACCTCGTTAAAAAACGTGAACGGTGTCAAAGATTTGCGCCACAAGTCAAGTACCACCCTGAGCAGCTTACCTCCATATTTAGTCCTTGGTCGTTTGCCAAATGGGGAATGGACCTCATTGGACCACTCCCCACTGGCAAAGGGGACGTGAAGTATGCCATTGTGGTAGTGGATTATTTCACAAAATGGGCCAAGGCGGAACCTCTGGCAAAGATAGACGAGGAAAAGGTCGTTAATTTTGTATGGAAGTCCATTATCTGCAGATTCGGGATACCGCACTCAATTGTCACGGATAATGGGAAACAATTCGATAACCGGAGGTTTCAAAATTTTTGCGAAGGATTTCACATCAAAAATCATTTTTCGACTCCATACCACCCCCAGTCTAATGGGCAGGTTGAAGTAGTTAACAAGATACTTAAATATACGTTGAAGGCGAGATTGGAGGAATCTAAAGGCAACTGGCCTGAGGAGCTACCCGACGTACTATGGGCGTATAGAACGACACACCGAGCGGCCACGGGGGAGACACCCTTCTCTCTGGCCTATGGAACCGAAGTTGTCATTCCTGTTGAAATCGGAGCCCCTACCTTTAGAGTTGCAAATGTTTCTGAGGAAAATAATGATGTCGCGCTCGATCATTTGGACCTGTTGGAGAAGAAGAGGTGCGATCTTGAGATGAGAAACGCCACATATAAGCAAAGGAGTGAAAGGTACTACAACTCAAAAGTGAAGGAAAGGAAGTTTCAGATTGGCGACCTCGTCCTAAAAATAATAACGGGAATCGAGCCCAGCCCGCTGATGCCGACCTGGGAGGGTCCGTTTCGGGTCAGTAAGGTCTTGTTAAATGGGGATTTATCCTTAAGAGGTACTATCAATAAAAAACTCAGTTTATGATTTAGATACGACTCTAGGATTTATCCTTTCATCTGATATTCTGTGAGCTCTCCCAAAGGGGGAACAATTTTCAATCGCCTCGGCCAAGGGGCCGAGCGCCGACTGCTCGTCTCGGGTAAGTCCCTTGCACGTCAATAAAGGAGGCTCGCCCAAAAGGCGGACCTACCCTAGAAACAAAGACTCGGCTTAAGCTCCGAGCATAAAACTTAGTAAATGAATATAGGCAGTTGAAGCCAATTACTTGTGTCATTTGAGCACTAAAAATTGAGCCCCATACTAAGAAAAATGAAAGAAGGCAGACTGAACAAAAGCCATACAACAAAAAGGAAAAACGAGCACAATACTTGGCAGGAATTCAAATGCATACACAAGAGTAGTTTCATTTCAACATTAAAAATATTTACATTGAGAAGCCGAAGCCCATTACATTCGAGAGACCGAAGCCAACTAACCTACCCAAAAAGCAAAGACAAAAACTTCAAAAGAGAAAAAAGGGCATCAAGCCCCGGAAGGAGGATTTCAACGGGACCACCGGAGGCCATTTCTTCTTCCTGGAGGGGGTGAGTTTTGGCCATCGCAACCTCAACAAAACGAGGGTGAAGGGCATCAAGGTCGCGCCCAACCCAACAAGGTCCTCTTCCCGGTGTGCTACGGTCCCCGCCACGCTTTAAGGTTCGGGAGGATCTCCCAATCTGCGGTTGCGTGCCCGCAAGTCGGATAAAGGCATACTCCTCCGAAGTTCTTGTAAGCCGGATGGCCTCCACCCGAGCCTCCTCAACTTGCTTAGAGTGGCTTCCTCCATCTCCTGCGTACTTGACCCACACATCTTTCCGCCTCCTTGGCTCGAGCAAGCGGCAAGCTCCAACTCCATGACTTTCGCGTGGAGCTCCTCCTCGGCGTTACGGGCCGATCCGCTCGGCCTCGGCCTTCACACCCACTTCCCTTTCGGTATTGGCCCGGGATGTGGCCTCCTTAAGTTTTTAGAGACTCCCGCACCCCGCGCAGGGCATGAGCTTCTTGTAAGTCTTGGTGGCGCCTTTCTAACTCCATCCCCCGACCATGTGCCACAAAATTCGGTGATGCGCCGGACAGCCCATGACGTATTGGGCCTTCTCCTTCCACCCGATCTTTGAGAAAAAACTGCTCAATCCCCTCGTGGTCCACGCCTTGCGCCCACTCTCGCCGCCCGTCCAAAGATCGGCATCAAAATTTTTCACTGCTCATCCGTGGGCGTGGAACACCTCACGAACTCCACGAACCATCGGGGCGTGACCCGGTCATCCCATCGCAGGCCTCATCCCTTACTTGGCGGGGGGATGAAATGGCCCTCCCGACCGAGGTCATCCGAGAAAGTTCTCGGACCCCACTTGTCGGGATCCGCATAGATAGGCGCGGTGGGGTTGGCCGGTTCTCTGGATGTCGGGCTCTCAATTATAATTCTCCCCTCCTCGCCCGGAGTGGGGGCCCCTCTGTCTCTGGAACCCCATTGGCGGGACGCCGGGACCGGATGTCCTCTCCGGGCTGCTCTCGCATCACAGGCTCGCCCACTGGCCACCCTAGTTATTGTGGTATTTGTATTCCTCACACGATTAAGACGTGCGAAGAGATCCACGCCACGCCCGCAAAAAGCACTAATTGAGTAAGAGACCAACAAAAGGAAAATTGAAGGAAAATGAGTGCTAGAAATAGAAAATTCATACCTTGGGCCCCGGTTGGTCAGGCGGCTCAGAGTCCACACTTGCCTGGTCGGCACGGACGCTTGCCCGGGAGGACTAGCCGCTATTGGAGACGTCTCGCTCCGCTCCGTCCGCAGGATGTTCCCCCGCTCGGGGTATGTCCCCTTCGCACCTTGGAGGGCTCTCTCGGCCACCTCCCGACCTCCTCTTCCACCACCACGCCTCTCCGGGCCGCCTCTTCGGCCTCGGGATCGGCAGCAAAGTGGCCCGCAAGCAAGCCGCGGCCAAACGAGCTTTCGGTGGCCAACCTCTCAATCCGCTTTATTTCTCTTACCCAATGCCTGGATGTTGTCGGACGGCGGACAAAAAGCGCCGATAGGGGGCAAGAGAGGGTCGATTCTCTGTACAAAACAAGAGATAAAGGTCAAATGAGCCCAAATGAAAAAAAAAAGGAGAAAGGAAGTACACTTACTGAAATTAAAGGTAAAGTCTGAAGGAGGATGCAGGACCGTCTCTTCCGCTCTGGTCCCAATGCGAGTTTGCCACTCGCCACTTACCCAAAGCCATTTATCCTTCCACTCCTTTAAGGATTGTGGAAGGCCCTCGACCAGCCCGTCTGGGTACCCAGGTCTGGTGTGAACATAGTACCATCCGGATGGTTGCCCCTGGCCTGGTGTTGCGGGAGTCGCCTTCCAGACGAATAATTCATTTATCTCCGCGAATTTCGGGCGTGGATACCCTTCCAGGTGAAACAACACCAACAGCCCAATGATCTGGGCCCAAGATAGGGGGTGCACCTGAGTGGGGAAGGCCCCACGGCTAAAAACCACCGTGTAAGCACTAGTGGCGGTGGGAAAGAACCCGTACATGAGGTTGGGAGTTTGTATAGCCATGCCGCCTCCGGCGGATGTCGGGGCACTCCACACCGTCCAGCACCTAAATGTACACCGGCCGGAATTTATACTTCACGACGAAGGGCCCCATCTCTGGAACCATCAGTATGCTGGGATATTCATTCAGGTCTCAGGGCCTCCACCTAGCCTCTACGCATAGCCGGGGCCCTCCACCCTACCTGCCATCTCCATGGCGGTGACCACTGAGCCCTATGGGACTCGCAGCTCTCGAGCCCTCGGAAGGCTCATCTACCCGCTCCTCATGTTCATGCTTCCGAGGATTCATATCTCTTTTCTTTGCCGATCATCTTGGGGATCAGAGTTTCATGCCTTCTTCTTCACTAGACTCCTCTTGTGCTAGCCCATGTTCGTAGAAAACACTATCGATAGATGGTGAAGGGCACGGGTCAAAAATATTATGTGTCGCTCCAATGGGGTCTCTCTTGGAGGTGAATGACTTGAACTTGAAATGTGGACAACACTTGATTTGGAAGATAGCTTCTTCGGCTGGAGAAAAAGAAAGAAGGTTTTTGAAAAACTAGTAAAGTGCGTCGTTGCACGTGAATCATATAAATTTACAAATTTAATTAAAAAATATTAATATTATTTAATTTTGTTAAATATATTATAAGTAATATTCATATAGTACATAGTAAAGACATTATAGAACCAAAAATTAATGTCAAAGAGTGAAAAATGAGATTGCATTAAAAATGTATCTAAAGAGGTTTATTATTTAAGGAATAATGTCAAATGTACAATTCGAATAAAGAGAAGCGAAACAAAAAGAAGCGAAACATAGAGTGGTCCCAACACCAAATATATGCGACATGCCAATTATCAAAATGCTTTATTAAACAATCAAGAAGGCCGTTATCTTTTAAATTCGCATGGAAAACAACATTAAAATATCCCTGAAAAATACATTATTCCAAATAATTTTTGTTCCTAAAATTTAAATATCTTAAAAATGTTGAGTCACAAAATCACTTGATTAACAATTCCACCATCGAAAATTATTTTTATCATCCTAAACCTACCATAGCTTTCAGGTTCCCATCAACTACATAAAAACCATATATTAAGTATGAAATAATCCTTTGTCAAGTCTTGATAATCTTATCAACAAAGAGCAAACCACCAAAATGTCTCCCATCATATCCTTAAATTTAATTACATAATTGCTGGTAAGAAAAATAACAATAACGTAAGCAACACTTACAATATGAATAAGGTATCCGACAAAATTACACAATCCAAGTTCAATCTAAAGTGATATACCAGTATCTACTATATGTATTAAATTGGAATGATAAAACCCAAGAATCTGCTCATTTCCACAAAACTGTGCAATAAAATGTAAGAAGTATATCTAAAAATAATTCCAATTGCATGCACACAACATAGAAAGAAGAAGGAAATATTACAAATCATGTCCTAAGAACGGATATTAAAGAAGTTAAACCTAATACACCCTCTATCAAATATTTTAGGAATGGATAATCGATAACATCTTTCTATCAAATCTGCCAGGAACTCACAAGTGTAACATGGTGTCAAACAAACCCATTAGATAAGAAAAGGCCAAAGGACTGAACTGCATCATTTTAAGAAAAAATAGTACAAGAATACCTAACAATCTTAGTGGAAATTATTAAAGTAATCTCCAATGATTTTTGTGCACGACCAAGTCTTCTCTTTTTTGTATTAATATAATCACTGGTAAATTGTTTCAATGATAAAGTCAAGCTGCAAAGCCTGCCATGCAATGAAAAACCTTTTAGACAAAAACAGTATCAATAGACATGAATAAATGTTAAAAAGAAATCAATGAAATCCTTGGACCCTAAAAATCAAACCTCCTACTTAAATATTTCAAGATAAACAAAGACAAACTAAAATTCGAAGGTAGTAAACATTGTCAAAGATAATGTTTTTAAGCTAAACTCAACTGATTATATTCATCACGTCAAAATATATAAATAAATGAATAGGGCTATTGCCTATTAGGTTTCAATCTATAAAATCACAATGCAAATTAGAAAAGTGGAAGTTTTTTTCGGGCTAACAACTCACAACAAATCACAACAGATTCTTATTCTGAATCTAATAAGGATGTCACAAAACCACTTGATTAACAATTCCCCCTTCAGAAATTAGTTTTATCATCCTCAAACCACCATAGCGTTCAGTTTCCCATCAACCACATAAAAACTATATATTAAGTATGAAATAATCCTTTCTCAAGTCTTGGTAATCTCAAAGAGAGACTAAAAACGAGCAATAGAGTTACAGGTGAGACTGGCCTTCTAAATACCAATAAAACAATCACCAAAATATCTCCGGCCATCATATCTTTAATAATGCACAATAGTACAATTCAATTAGCTACACATTTTCCATACAACATAAAATAATAACTCATTCCATACAATTTGTTTTTTCAAAAAAAAAAAAAAAACTCATAAACATAATAAGATTTTTCTACAAATAAATACAAAACTCACCCATCATCTATGTAAAATGCTAAAACATTGCTACTTTATCTAAATAATATACCATTAAATGTTAAGGAAAGCTTACAACAGATTAAACTTAATGCCAAGAGGCACAAGACTGCGCAGATTAATGCCCCATGCTATAGTGTCCAATGAATTTACAAGCATAATTTCCAATAAAAGATCACCAAAACCGAATAGAGTACCTATTATTAGGCCAGAATCATCACATCCATCAACACAATTCAAGAAAAGATTAGGAAGACTACCAAAAGCGAGGACGAAGTCCCTCAAATGTTCACAGTCCCCCTTTCTTAAATCTCAACAATTATCAAAATAACAGTTCCATATATGCATACATGATATACAACGAAGTAATAGACATCTAAATTAAAACTTAAAGGAAAACAAAAAGTAAAAGAGTCATTGCTAATATGGCAGCGTGTTTTTCATATTGGTTCGCTTCTAAAACTGATCCTTATTTTAAAACCTGGCATGCCATAAACTATCACTGTATGTTCAACTTTGAACGACCATAAATCTTCCTGTATATGCTTACAATATATCATTGAAAACTCGTGAGTTCTAGTCTTAGATGAATCTTTTAAACATTCAAAGTATTTAAAGAATTGTGATTATAGATGACAGTGTAATGCTTTCTAACGAAGAATTCAAAAATACAGAATCACACTTGGTATTTTGCAATTTTTTTCTTTGTGAAGTTTATATTACATATTAAGGTTATAGGTAATATTTTTTCCACAATATTTTTGTTGGATTTTCGTCTTATTTGTTAAGACAAACTTTAAAACAAAATTATAATCGAAAGACTATAAACTTCGAGCTTAAGAAGAAAGGCAAGGTATGGGCGGGGGATACCCAGTTAAACGACAGATGGAATCTCCATATCTAGAGAAGATGATTGTGTCTGTATCTCTTTGTTCACAGCCATCCACTTCTCCTTCTTTATGAAAGACCATTTCTCTCACCTTAGTTGTTAGAAAATACAAATAGCAAGAGTTTATGTACTCTGTGAACACCACCAAAATCTAAAGTTAGACTAAGGGCATACTATTTTATTGACACTATTCAGACAAAATAGCCTATAAAAGGCAAAACAAAAATAAGGGTACAATAAAATTAAAATCAGAAAATCAACGTAACATTCAAATACGATAGGTATTAAAAAAACCTCAGCACTAATAAACTTTATAAAACCATGGCAGTTTGCAAAATACGGATCAATACCAAAATCTAGACCTCATCATACTCCTCCACACCTAGATGACAATGTAAAAATAAAACACACACACACACAAAATTTTCATAAAAAATAAGGCAAACTGAATAGGATACCAAGATTTTAAACCCCACCAAAGACACATCCTCCAACAAGAACTAAAGACAAATTAAAAAGACTACCAAGATTTAAACTCAAATCATAAAAGAAAATGAGTGCTAAGACTACTCTAAAACTACATTGTAAATGACTTTCTCCACATCTAGTGCAAGTGTCCCTAAAGAGTTCTCCATATACAACAAATCTTAAAACAATTATAATGAAAGAGAAACGAAAATGAGTCCTAACGACTAATCTAAAACTACATCATAAATTACTTTATCCACATCTAGTGCCTTTACTGGCCCTAAAACAATCTACCGAATATCAAAGAAATCCTTTCTAGGATTCTCAGGTTGAGTAACGTGTAGTAAAAAACATAAACTTTACATAAAAATCGTTTCTATGTATTAGAGAAAGAAATTTTACATCAAATGTTTTTTTTTTTTAAATTATGTAATCGCTGGTAAGAAAAATAACAATCATGTAGGTAGCCCTTACAATATGAATCATGTATCAGAAAAATTTACACACTCCAAGTTCAACTAAGGTGTCAAGAGTTATCATATACCACTTTCTACTATTTTTATCATGCAAATTGAAGGGTAAAACCAAGAATATGTTAGATGTATACCTAAAATAATTCCAATTGCCTGCCGAAATATTAGCATATTCAAATAATACATACAAGAGCCAAAACAAAATGGTATATTCAAGTCTATCCTTGATATGTGGCGATCTAACCAGACCCACACAATAAATACAAAAATTACAAAACCAAAGCAATAACTTTTAAACTGGCCACCCAACTCTATGAAAATATTCTGAGTGACTATTTTCTTTTTGAAAGACTGAATAATTGACCCAATACTACACCAGATAGTTATGCTAGCATTTTGCATCAAACATCTAAGAATAGTTCGTGTTATTTTTTATAAAAGAAAAAAAGAAAATTACATACCTCGATGACATGAGCAAGGCAAGGGCCACAAGGAACCTAAAGCATGGAATATCAGGATAAATGTCTTAACAAACTCGGAGAACTCTGTTGCATAGACTCATACATACAGATGCATTATATATGCTTGTGCAATAGAAAAAGGTTAAGCACCAAATACACAGTTGATATCTTTGGCTTCCAAGTTCCAACTCTCAAAATTAAAACTTTAACTGACTTGATGAGAGCTTCAATTACAAAAATGAAGAATAAAATAAGAAGAATTTGAAGGAGAAAGAGACATCAATCAATAGAAAAAACAGCCTCACACATACACCCCACAAAAAAGAGAGAGAAAAAACTTGGATAAATTGAAAGTAACATGGGAAAATTTCATGTCAAAATTATCTGGTCGCCAAAGACAGTTGAAGTTAAGTTTGTTGGCAAACTCTAAATTAGAATCAGTGAAGCATTGGAATCACAGAAGTGTTGCAGCCTTTTTCATTACTGAAGATATATAATATTTAGTCTTTTGTATTCAATATTTTTAGATCCTCTGTTTTTGCATAGGGTGCTTAAACAGCCATATTAAGATTTGAAGACTGACTACCAGATTGAACCAAATGAAAAAGAAATAGATAATCCCTACACTAAGTTTCTACAAGAATTAAAAGTAAAACAAATTATAAAGAGAATTAACTTCTAGAACTTCAATTAGGATCACTTTTCTGAGTTTACTTATAAAATTCTCTAGGGTTATCCGACTTTTTACCTATGGTGAAAAGTAAGACCTAATAAAATTTCATCCCTTTATTCTTCCAAAAATCGACCCTTGCCCATTTAAATAGAATAGAAAAGAAATATACTATCGTGACTGGTACGCCACTGTAGTCTCCAACTCCCCACCTTTCTTCTTCCTAGAAAAGTTGACCCTTGCTCATTGAAAATCACAAAATTTAAATAGAAAAGAAAAGGACTACCATGACTGATATGCCGCTGCAGTCTCCAACTCCGACTCCACCTCCCCCTCCAACCAGAAATCGAACGGTGTTGTCAACTATGGAAATTGCAAAAGAGGGACAACTGAGATAAGGTTGTAGAACCTGATTCGTTCTGTATAATCCACCATCGGTAAACTGTTTCCTCTATGAATTATAATTATTTGTGGCGTTAGATCGAAAACAAAGAACTGGAAATCGTGGCGTCATTAACTACGTATGTGGACATTGACAGAGAACGTTTCGGAAAAATCTCACTATCCGACCTTAAAATTAGTTTGTGTTATTTAACTTCTAATAATTATTAAAGGGTATTTTTGTCTAAACAAAAATTAGTTTGTGTTATTTAATTTCTAATAATTATTAAAGGGAGGGTATTTTTGTCTAAACAAATTTTTACAGAAATATTAGTCCTTTTAAGAGTGTTAGGGAATACCTAAGTTCGAAGTCTCGGAACCCTAAAGACCGACTGAAAAATTGCTTTCTCGGATGATTCTCGCTCGGAAGGTGTAGATGCAAAAGTGTAGAATGAAGGACGAAAAGGAGTATTTATAGGTTAAGTTCTCTCGAAAACTAAGACACCAACTCAAAAACGTGTCCTTTCGTCTCAAAAGCCGTCAAAATATCGAAACGCCACGTCCCCATCGTTCGCTAACACCATTGTCCCACCTCTTCGATTCCCCGCCGGGTTGGTCCAACCGAGAAGCGCCACGTGTCCGTCATCATGATACAACAATTAATGCGCCGTTTCGACCATTAATCGCAAGACGGATGTCGAGGGAAAAGATAACTTTTGAGGTTTTCTCTTCCCATTAAAAGCTTATGATTAGTATTTAAGTTCAAACCCGACTTGAGAAATTCTTCTCTCGGAATTAAACTTGGGGGCCATTGATGACACCTGTGCGAGCCGGCACCAAATTGATCCATGTGGCCATTGAGCACATGGAGGTATGAGACCCACGGACCAACGCGGACCGACCTGGTGACGTCGGATCGACCGATGATGGCGTCATGAATTGGGCTCGGTTGCTCGAGCCCAATCTTGGCGGGAAATTTAAAGGATAACCATCCGGTTAAGAAAAGGTAAGTGCATCATTAGCATGAGTAAGGCGACACTTGTCAACACACGGCAATACGGATAGGTCGACAAGTGGCGAACAACACTGGCCCGCATGCGTGCTCGAGAGAAGAACAAGTGCCTTTTTTAATTATTTAAGTACTAAATGTAATAGTGGATATTAAAAGCCCACTAATGAGATGGGTATAAATAGTGCCTCATTTATTAAGAAAGAAATAAGAGAGAAAACACTTGTAAACACAACATTGTAAGAAAACCGACAAAACTTTGGCTCGGAATTATATGTAAAGAGCGAAGCTTAATTAGCCCCGAACTAAACCCTTATTTTCGTTTCCACGTAGCATATCTTTACATATTTTCGCTTGTTGACCAAAACGAACTTGATTTACAATTATTGATTTTAAGATTATTTTTTAATAAATCATTGATTCAGATTGTCAATTATTTATTTCCGCTTTATTTCCGTTTCCACGTAGCATATCTTTACATATCTTGTTAGCATATGTAAAGATTTATTGATTTAATCCTGAACTAAGGGATAACACAAATGAACTGCAAACAAAGTCTAATTCATTGATTTATTGTTCTACACATACAATTATTACATTTGATTGATCAATTAAAAACTAGCATATGAAGTCGCCGACCAACGTTGTTGCAATCTGATTCAAAATTTTCATACAAACAAAGTTGTTTACAAAGCAATGGATTTGCAAAGGGGCAAAAGTTGTTCTTTGTCACCCATTTTGTAATGCGGTAGCATGATACTCGTGCCCGCAATGAGTATTCCGATACTTTTTGGCTATTCAGATCATCCGGACAAACAAAGACACACTTTATCCTTCTCTTCATCCTCCCAGGACATGGCTTCCTCGTTTTCAAAGCAATTCTCCGATGATTTTCTTAGCAGACCACCACACATTACCCGATCATCTTGACTTCCACCAAGAATCATCGTCTCGTCTTCTTCTTCAACGTGGACCCACTCAAGATTACTAGTTTCTTGGCTGCCATTGTTAATGCCACTGGTTGATGGCATGGCAGGATAGTAATAGTAGTAATTTTCTTCCCGCGGCGGAATGAAATCTTGATGTCCAACATATGTGAAATAACCACAGACAAGAGGGTCGAATGGTAACATCTTGATCAAGCGGGACGGCGGGGCCACGGCCTCGCGGCAGATGATGGCGGGGCCCTCTTCGAATGGGACGAGATGCGGCGGCTATGTCGACATGTGGGAATATAGAGCCAATAAATTCGGGCGGCGGATGATGGCGGGGACCTCTCGCTACATGACGAGACGGGGCGGCAAAGTCGTCAGCCTCCTCAAGTAAAAGTACAGAGTCAATAATTTCTAGTGGTGGGTGATAGCGAGGGCCTCTTCGGATGGGACGAGATGGGGCACCGACGTGAACTTGATGAAGAAGATGAGCCATGAAATTTGAAATTTTGATGCAGAGTTGGGAGTTCTAACCAGTGTTTGATTATGTTAATGATAGGATCTGATCGAATGATATAATTTATAGCTGAGAAGTTACCTTAGTTGTGCATAAGGAAAGTTATGTTAATATGTGTAGTTACCTTAATTGTATATTAAAGGGATATCGAAAGATTTGTGTATATATGGTAACACAATAAATATAACAGTTACAGGAAGGTCTTATATCTTTATAACACTTGTTTACATCCGGAAAATAAAATATTATTTTTTATGTGGTGGAGGCTGTTTAGACACTTTGAGTTTCCGGATATTGTAATAACACAACACAAATCTAACACATTATAAGCCCGCCTAAAATTGAAACATACCGAGCTGTGGTGTAATATTCGGGAAAAATACAAAAATAGCCCTGTAACTTTAGGTACTAAACAATTTTAGTCTTGCTCGTTTTGCTATTTCCAAATTTAGTCCTGTAGCTTAAAATTATCGTGATTTTGGTCCTCTTGTCGCTGAAGTTTTAAAATCCGGCGACCGTCTTGCACATGAAGAGCGCATGGCCCATATATGATGCTGAGTTAGAGCTATTTCATTATTAGTCAAAGTACTTGGTCAAAGTCCGAGCAAAATAGGTCTTGTAACTTTATATTGCTGGTAAAAAAGAAAAGAAAAGAGAAGATAAAAAATGAAATATTTATTAATATATTAAAAATATAAATTTAAATAAATAATATAAATCTAAACAAATTAATAACTTATAGATAGAATATACCAATACTAAAATGTTTTACTAATAATTTTTTCAATTTTTGTAAATAATTTTTTTATATATGTAAAAATATATACTAATAAAAATGTTATTAAAACATGTTAAATTTTTCAAAAAATGAAACTATATATTTGTAATATAATGATAAAATATAATATTTATTATAATATAATGTGAAAATAGAAAACAACTATGATGTGATGCCAACAATAAATGAAACAAAAATAGTTTAAAACTTCTATAAAATTTGTTAGAATATTTAATATAGCGCAAATTTCATACATTATTTTATTTCTTACATATGTTAGTAAGTTATATATAAAAATTATAAAAAATTAAAGAATTTCATATATAACACTAATGATGAATAAAATACCAATTAATTAACATAATATTTTTTAAGTATCTTAATTTTCAGAAAGACATATATTTCATTAAAGTAAATAATATTAATGAAAGACTTGATAATTAAAATGAAAAGTGCACAATGAAAAATTGAATTCCAAAGAACTTAAATTTAAATGATATTTAAATATAAATTCAAATGACATAAAAAATAATCTAAAGAAATTTTAAAATTTGCTTTACTTAATAAAGAAAATTATAAAATTAAGAAAATAAAATAAAAAAAGTGAAAAATTTGTCTGCTTCTTTATGAGAGGGGGAGAGAGGAAAGGGTGGAGGAGAGGGAAGGGCACGAGGGGTGGCCTTTTGGGAACTTTGTCTGCTTTTTTTGTTTTTTAGTTATTCAGTGTATTAAACTTAAATAGTTGTTTAATTTTTTTATTTAATTGAGACTTTGAATTTAAACTAAATTATACATTTTAGGTTCAATATTATTTTTATTATATGATTTGTCATATATATATATGTATGTATTTTTTAACATTAAGATACTTTTTGAATGTAAACTATCTTATATTGTATAATTATATTACAATATATATTTTCATATTGATATATATATATATATTTATTTTATAGGTTATTAATTTGTTTAGATTTATATCATTTATTTAAATTTGTATTTTAATATATTAACAAACTTTTTTTTCTTTTTATCTATTCTTTTCCACTAGCCAAATAAAGTTACAGGACCCATTTTGCTCGGATTTTAACCACTGATAATGAAGTGGGTCCAACTCAGAATCATATATGGGCCAAGTGCCCTTCATGTGCAAGAGGGTCGCCGGATTTTCAAACTCCAGTTAAAAAAGGACCAAAATCGCGATAACGTTTAGGCAAAAACTTGTATGAGACGGTCTCATGATTATATTCATGAGACTGATCCTATTTGTAATTAGATTTTCAACCAAACCCAAACCCATAAAACTTTTCATATTTTTTTGTGTTTTGTAGGATCCGTCTCATGAACTTAAGTCCATGAGATGGTCTCATGTAAGACCTCCTCTAACTTTTATATTACAGGACACATTTGCAAATCGTAAAACGAATATGACTAAAATTTCTTAGCACCTAAAGTTATAGGACCATTTTTGTGTTTTTCCCATCAAAATCGCGTCGAACCCAAATAACACGAATAATAAATAGATTGAGTTAGAGTTAACTTGAAATGACAAAATTAGCTCGTTTGTGTTTTTTTCTTATGTTATTTTTCGCAGTATTTTTGACCGATTAAATATGTTAGACAATGATTGTATTTTAAAAAATTATCAAATCTATGTTGGTACAATTCATAAGAATCAAACATACAGATTCATATGAAATCGATTAACCATATTGCAAAATTCTAGCATCATTCTACCCAAAATAAGTAATAATTACAAAACCCCCCTGAAGTTCGGACTAATTACAAAAAACCCAAATTACAAAAACCACCTTTAGGTTTTATCCATCTTATATTTTTTCCCTTCACATGTAAAATATATTTCAAAAACACTATTTACATTTATCAAAATATTACTGTTTACCCCCTTAAATTTAAGACAAAATCAAACCTCAAGGATTTTTTTTTAATTTTTAAAAGCCTCTGGGTTTTTGGTAATTAGCCCAAACCTTAGGGGATTTTTGTAATTATCCCCAAAATTAAATTCTAGCTCCTCTCTGTCTTTGAAGTGACAATAATGTATCGATTGATTGGATATATAATAACTTAGTTACCTTCCATACATGCAAGGATCAATCATGGATCTATAAAACTAGTAGCCACCAAAGTGACCGATCTTTGAACCTTCGTGCGAGTTTACCTCTCAGAATGATTATATCCCATAATAGGGAAAATGGGCCTTATCAAGCCTATATCAAGTATTTGCACCAGGGACTTTGAGTTTTAAAATAAAGATGAGGGGCGAGATTTATTTATTCTTGAAACTAATAGATAAAGAGACAAATTTGATTTTTGAGTGAGGCAAAATTATATATTTGTATAATACAAAATTTATAATAACTATTAAGAAAAATTAAAATTGAGGGGGAACCCCCTTGGCTCCGTCCCGATTTGCACCATGCGACTTAGTAGTAGTGTAGAGATAATGGCCCTCATAAGCACGCCATCCGTAATTTCCAACCTTGGTGATCAAACCACCTCTTCGTATATATCTTGTTGAATAAATACAATTTGTTGCTTTTCTGCATTCTTTGACTTTTATTTTGTACTAGATGAAACCCCGAGCGATGCACGGGCTATTCTTTAATCAAGTATTTGTATTTTTATCAACTTGTAGTCACCCGTAATGATGGTGACCATTCCCTCAAAATGTTGCATTATTAACAATGGGTAAATTGTGTTGATAAGTTTGTGTGAGATTATTTTCGTATATATAAATGTGAATATAACATAAATATTGGACACATTTAGCCTTTACTAACAAATGAGTGAAAGATCATTCACGTATACAACAAACACATTAAGTTTCTTGATGGTGGGTTTGGAGATCATTCCCTTATATGTATCTTTGTGTATAACACAAACAACGAGAGACACATTAAACTATATCGATGGTGCGTGAAAGATCATTCCCACATATATTAATTGAATGTAAAATATTTCTCTCGGAAAATATTATGAAAAACTTTATTAAAAATAATATATTGTTTGGAGACTACTAACCTTTTAATCTTACAAAAATATATTTTATCAAATTTTCTATATATGCATATGATATATATAAAAAATAATTTTGTGCAATTAAAAATACATTTAGGGTTTATTAAACCATTTGTTTAAACACTAATAATATTGTAGAATATATGCTGCTTTTTAGGTTAGATCACTCCAAAAGTTAAGGTTTTTGACAAAGTTCTTCTTCCAAGCGAAGTCTTCAAGTCTTGTTCTTCAGGAGCTAGAATTTCTTGAGACGGGAACTTGCATGCACACACGCAAACGTTAAAGGGCTCGAGGTTGTCCCAGGGAGGTCCCTCTGACGCTCAAGTCAACACAGTGATCGAGAGAGAATAAAACAATGACTGAATACTGAATAATAGAGTTATGAATCAGATAACTTACAAATGAAGATGATTGACATTTTTATACCTGAGTAGTGGGCCTCATGGGCTGTGTAGGAGAAATCGGCGTACGGGCCAGTCCTAGACTCCTTTGGGCTGGGTTATTCCACAAATAGCCCATTGGGAAATTAATATTAAATTAATATATAAATTGAATTATATATTTAATTATTAAATATCGATTTTTCCTCCAACATAAGCCCCCCAACTCCGATGTTGAGGAGGTATGAATAGGGATGGCAAAATGACCCGCCCCGACGAGTACCCACGCCGACCCATTTAGGCCACCCCGCTCTGTGACCTGTGGTGGGGCGGGGTGGGGTGGGTCTGGGTATCACCTCCGCCCCATGGGTACCCGCCCCGTGCTATTTTTTTATTTTTTTATATATTTAATGTATATTTCATATGTATATTATATAAAATAATATAGTTTTATGTATTTAATATTATATTTAACATATATAATGACAAAATTTATAAACAATACGTATTTATAATACAAAATATAAAATTAAAAAAATATTAATAATATAATATATAAGATAAAAATAAAAATAAAATAAAATAATTCAACAGGGGCGACCCGCCGCCCGCATGACCGTGGCGGGCCACCCCGCCCGTGGAGGAATGGGCGGTTTGCAGGTATTGAGATACCGCCCCGCCCGCCCCATTGCCATCCCTAGGTATGAAGTAGTGCAGGAGCTAAATCGGTATCGTGTCTGGCTTGTCTTGTTCTATATCTTGTCTTGTCTTCAGAGAATCTTTGACTACTCTTGCACAAGGACACTTGGGAGAAGAGTTTTTGACCATGTCTTCTAAAGATAATATTTCTCTCTCTACTCTTTAACTGTGAACTTCTTTGCTTAGTAGAACACTTAGAAAAAGAGTACTCATGGAGAGTTGGAGTGATGAGTGGAGTGTATCAAGCGAGTAGAGAGATGAGAGCCCGAGAGAGGGGAGAGGTCACCCAGGGGCGCCTCCCCAGAGTGGGCAAAGGCGCCCCTTTAGCGCCCTCCCAGGACGACCACAAGGGCGGGCCCACGCGCCCTCTCTGGCGGGGGTGGGCGTGCCTTCGGGAGGGGGGAGAGGGCGGCCCAAGCCCCACAGTTCGTTCTTCTTTCCGTGTTTCTCCATATTCTCCTGAGTTTTCACATATTTCGTACCAAATTTTGGATTCCGATCCTTCTTCACTTCTGCTCGGGGGCCAGGCCGTCATTAGCCATTCAGTCTACTGTTCCATTATTTCATTTCCACCCTTACCATCAGGCTTCGAGATCCCCCTAGCTCCGAAGTTGTGTTATGATGATGATGAGAGAAACATAGAGCTTGTGCCAGACTTGAGTCCGAGTGATGAGTCTTCAGAGGAGGAATCCGAGAGAGAGAGTTTGGAAGAGGTCCGTCAGCCTAAGTATTAATATAGGCCTCCTCCCGGGTGTCGGGCAGTTGTCCCGGGAGAGTTGGTTAGCCGAGTTTCATCACTTTTTCTTCGTAGGTTGAGGGAGCGGCTAGAGCTTCCTTTGGCATTTCAGATGTTGGCCCCGGGTTCGCGCAATAGACTAATTCATCCTCCCGAGGGCTTCATTACGGTGTATCTTTATAGTTTCTCCGTTGGCTTTGTTCTTTCTCTAGATAATCTCCTTGCTGCGATTCTTAGATCCGTCGGAGCATGCGTTGGACAGATAGTTCCTCCGACTTACGCATGCATACGGGGATACGAGTATGCTTTGCAAAGGTTGGATATTTCTCCGACTATGGACGGGTTCTACTCTTTGTTTTACGCCATGAAGTCTTCTGGTGATATCTTCTTCCACTTCTTCCCTCGTCCCCAATGTAAGTTTCTTACGGGACCTCCTTCTCCTATCGGGTTGTTGATACGTGTAAAATATACGTGCATTTAGAGGTTGAATTTGATATACATTTGATGCATTTGCACACATATTAATGTGTATTTTACTTGGTTTCCTTAAAACGCACGATATTGTGTATTCTTGTAATTTTTACAGGAAATGGAGCTCGAATGAGAAGATATCAGTTAGAAGGCCCGAACAAGATTGATGAATGCGAAGAGATGATCGAATACGCGAAGAAAACGAGGAAAAACAAGCCACACGGCCTGACCGTGCAAATTCACACGATCGTGTGAATTGATTCCGTGTGTTTTGACATGTTCGTGCGACTTGTTCGAGGGAAGAATTTCAGAGACAAAATACACGACCTACTTGTGTCAAATCACACGACCGTATGAATTCTAGCCAAAAAAAAGAGACCAAAACCATTCACACGGTCAGACCGTGTGATTTCACACGGCCGTGTGGTTTGTTTGCGTATGATTTTTATTTCCTATTCCTGTCAGAACTGTACCGGTGATCTCTTAAAGCACCTATATAAAGGGGACCAAGCCTTGGACAAAAAATACAAGTCATTACATCTGAAAATACATCAAAATACACTAGGGTTACACAAATCAACAGTCTTCTGAGAGAGGAGGGCAAATCTACGAAGAACATCACAAGACCTTTCGCATCTACGGAAGTACAAGGGTTCGAAAGCTGGAAAGGAGGATCCATTCTGACAAGAAGGGTTCTTTCTTTCTTTGTTTAGATCTCTTGTTTGTACTTAAACAATGTCAAACTATTTTATTTCAACTTTCTCCATGAATTTATTATCAAATATGTTGGGCTAATCTTTCTGATCCTAGGGAATAATCAAAATTGTGGATTCATGTTAAATCTATATTGATTATTTTCTTAATATGTTTATGTGTTCTATTATATGAATTGGAATGCTTATTTCTTGTAGATTATCTGATCAGTAATTTGCATGTCATATTTGTTAGTTCATAATTCGGGAGATGTGTTCTAACAAACAAAAATCGGATTCAGACATAAACGGGTGTAACGACGAGAGATCTACAACTGTTTGTGGGGAGTACTTATTGGGAGTTAATAGTAATTGTAACTTGTTGGGAGACCTAAAATTATTATTTATCAACTAATTATGCGCCACCTGGGAGTAGGGTTGTAAACGAACCGAAAAAGAGAGCATAAATCGGAAAAGCGGGAAAATCTATTCACCGCCCCTAGATTTTCATAGCCACTTGGACTAACAAGTGGTACCAGAGCCAAAATATTTGGTAAGCTCGTTTAATCTTTGCGAGTAAAGAGAAAATACCCATGGCTACGAATGAGAGTTATCTTCCAACCGGTGCTTCATCCAATAGGCCGCCTATTTTTGACTTCAACAATTATGGTTTTTGGAAAGATAGAATGAAGTGCTTCTTACAAGATTCTGGGTTCAATATTCGAACACGGTCATAAATGGAGTCCCAATGAATAAAAAGGAGGAATGATCTCAAATTCCTAAAGTTTTTAAGGATTTCGATGATGAAGACAAGAAAATATTTTCCTTAAACGATAAATGTCTTAACATTCTTCATTGTTCTCTTACTGCTAAGGAGTATAAATCGTATTAAAGAAATTTGATCCGCTCATGATGTGTGGACAAATTAGAAGTTATCTATGAAGGTACTAAGAAAGTGAAACAAGCTCGAAAGACCATGTTGGTCAAAGAGTTCAAAAATTTCACTATGAATGATGGAGAAAATATCTCCAAAATGGTTGAAATGCTTGACAATATTGTAAATCCTCTAATTGCACTTGGGAAAATTATTTCCGAAGAGGATAAAGTCACAAAAGTTCTAAATGTTCTTCCCATCTCTTGGTCCGAAAAAGTTATGGCTATCACATAAGCTCAAAATTTGGAAACTCTAAATTTTAATGTGCTTATCGACAGTCTTCTCATCTTTGAAGTCTATACCAATCAAAGGAGTAATTCAAAAGTATCTACTTCTCAATCGGATATGGAATCAACTCCAAAAGGTCTTGCCTCAAAATCGAAAAATTATTATTCAAGTGATGAGGAGGATGTAGATAAAGATCAAGATGGAGATGAACTTGTTAGAAAATTTACATAATTTGTAAATACAAACAAGGAAAGAAAAGCGAGAAGCAAGTCTTGCTTTAAATGCGGAAAACCCAGATACTATGTTGCGGATTGTCCAAAAGGGAGGAAGAACAAAGGAAAAATAAACAATTTTACAGAAAATTAAAGCCTTGAATGCCAAAGCCGAAGCAAAAACATGGGATGAGGTTCATGCAACATCCGATGATGAAGAAACCGAGCAATATCTAATGGGCATCAATGAAGACATTGAGGTACGCTCTAATTCTTCTATCTCTTTCATTAATGAATTGCAAGATGATTATGATGAACTTCAAAATGAATTCCAAAGCATGCTAGTTAAATACAAAAATCTGAAAAAGGAATTCAACACTATGAAAAATGAAAAGGAAAGTTTACTTGTTTCATATGAATCACTTTCTTGTGCTCATATTATCACACTAGAGAAGGTTAAAACTTTTGAAAAAAAAAAGAATCTCTAGTCAAGAATATTGATTGTCTTAAAAATGACATGAATAAATTCAACTTGAGTATGGACAAAATCACCAAGAATCTTGATATACAACGTTGTGATTATTTAAAATTAGGACTTGGTTATAAGCCAAATATTATCAATGATATGAAAAAGAATCAAGTACCCACTTTCACTTATGCCCATCATCATGCTTCTAAAACTATTACATGTTTTTATTGTGGTCTATGTGGACACACGACAATACTTTGCCGACTAGAAATAGCTCAAATTATTATGGATACCTAAAAATGCTAATCCAAATGGACCATAAACACTTGAGGGTACTACAAAATAATTTCATGTTAGGTACTCGGCGTAATAATAGTCAAAAATATTTAAATTTACTAATAGACAACAAATGATCGTGCCATATGATCAAAGGAGAAGATTTTATCAACAAAATCACTCCACAAGGAGAAGATACACTTATGATCAATAATGGGAAATACATAACCCTTGGAAATGACGATATTGGTAACCTTATCCTATTCTTGAATTTTGCATATTTTTGAATCATTAATAATTATTGTGCCTATTCTTGCTTTTATTCATGTATTGATTGTCAAATTTACATTTCTAAATATTTTTCAATAAATGAGGTCTCAATTATATATTCTCGTTTTTTTAATTTTCAAAGAAGACCTTATATAACCACATTAGGACTTACATGATTTATCAAACTTATTTTGGTTTTGCAAAGCATAGTATGTGCTACTTGTCTTATTTTTCAAAAGAAAATTGATCAACTTACTCGATATTATCCGGTACATATATAGTCTATATTTACATTTTCAAGACTTTAATTTCATTAGAAAAGTTTTGGGGTGAGAAATCTCTATTTTCAAAACTTCAAAAATCGGATACACTTTTACATTGAAAATAGGGACGGTCGCCATACATAGCGACGTCGGTCATTGTGTTCGTGCACCGATCGCTCCCCCTACAGCTCGGTCGCTATGCTTGCGAGTTTTATGAAAAACCCGTCTGTCTTCTCTCTGCTTTTTTCATTCTTCTCTTCTTTTCTCTAAAACCCTAAAGTGTGATACACAACCCCAATCTCTATATCTCCCCATACTTCATCAATTCTCTTAATTGTTGTTGCTAATCTCTTCCTCTTTGTGATTATTACATTTTCATGATACCTCCAAAGCAATTCACCGGCACAACTCCTCCCCAAAAGCGAAGAAGGGCCGGAGAGTGTTCATCGTCAAACAGCCAATTTGCGGTGGAACAACAGAAAATTCGTACCACTCAAGGAGAAGCGGCACAAGGGCAACCCAAAAAATCAAAACCCCCAACTTTCTAAAGCTCAAATCGCCGCCCTTCGAGCTACAATCTCGAAGGATAATTACTTTCTCAAGCTCCTAGTGGTGCTAATTCGTCTTTGTTTCTTCATAAATATGACGATATATATTATGATGATTTAGTGTTTACGAATAAGCATGCTGGGCGTACAAAGATATGTCGGATTAGTACTTTTTTGGATGAATTCGCATATTCGTGATTTTTTCATTACTCAAGGGTGGATGTATTTGTGTGAACATCCGTTTGTTATATATGATGATGAGGTCATTAAGTATTTTTATTTGAACATGTGGATTGAATTTGACGTTGGGGATAAACCCATTACATTGAATTCGTTTGTTAAGGGGTGTCATTTCCGTTGGACCCCCAATGATAATGTCGATTGTTGGGTGTGAGGGAAGGTGGTTTGGATTATGTGTCATGTATTCATTGGGAAAATGACAAGCTAGGGGTGTCTTTGGATGAGGTGAAGATATTTTCGGGTGTTATGCCGTCGTTTACCACTCAATCTATGAAGGATGAGCTTATGATTATTTCTCTTATTGTTTCCTACTATGTTTGTGAATCCGTCAAATTGTCGAGCAAAATGGATTGTTTCTTGACATATAAGATTAAGAATGGCGAGTTGGTAAATTACGGGGCTATCTTCATCCAATGTTTAGTTGATTCTATCACCTTGGGGACTAAGCAATTTGCCTTGGGAAATTTGATTTTCAAGCTTCTCTTCCAATTCGTACTTCCTCCCACTAAACTCAACTCCGAAGTTATTCATAATGATTTTAACAATGAAAATGTTCAACAAATGCTTCGGATGCGTAGGAAAATGTCCTACAAAGTCGGCAAAGGGTTGTTCTCATGCCTCTTCATCCCAAGTTCCAGTTGATGTGTTTGATTATATTAAGGCGGAATATTTGGCGGCGGGCGGTGATCATGATGCTCTAGAGGGTAATGCCGACGCCGATGATCAAATTGGAGATAGTAGTATGCATGAGCTTTATGAATGGTTTGAGGAGCTTTCCGAGAGACATCAATCCAACTTGGATGCCCTTAGGCTAAGTGAAACAGGAAAATAGCAATCTCAAGAAGTCGGTCGGGAAGCTTAAGAAATTCATCAAGGAACTTCTCCCTTCGGCTTGCTTCTCATCGGATGAAGACTAATCTTTTATCTCTTTGTTTATTATGACTCTAGACTTTTAAATCATTTAGCATGTTGTTTTCACTTCTTTTTGGATATTGCAAATTTTTTATTATGTGCAACTTTGAAATATATATATATATATATATATATATATATATGATGCTTTCTTATGCTAATGGTCTTTTTAATGATTCCAAAGGGGGAGAAAAATACAATAAGCTCAAAAGCTCAATGGTAAGATCAAATAGAGCTAGAAAAATCTCATAGAAAAGCCCACATTGGTAAAAAGCTTATTTGAATAAGCTATAGATTTTAAGTTGTGGAGTATTGCCTTATTACTCATGAATATGTTGAGCTTTGTGACTAATGATTTATTTTGACAGGGGGAGCTTTTGAGCTATTTTGAAAAAGCTAAGTTTCGAGCTTATAATTTGTTTGGCTTATATACATATTCATTTATTAGCATGTTGGGGGGGGGGCTTTAAAAAGATGTTTTGAAAAACTTTTGCTCCTTAGCCTTATTTTAAATGTCTTATGATTATTGCTTTAAGAAGTGTTGCTTACAATGGATAGATCAAATTTTTGACCGGAAAACGTTTTTCTTAAAATCCTTCCCTCAAAAATTATTTTGGATTGAAATCATCAAAACGGGAGAGTTTTTTAAAACTAAGTTATTTTTGATTTTGATGATTTCACATAGTTGAGTTTTAAAACCAAAACAATGTTTTTAAAAATTGTCAAAATACTTCAATTTATTATGTTCCATTATTACTAAGTGTTTGAAGTATTTCTTCAACTCTATTTTTGTCAAAATTCGAACAACTTCTCTGTGAAGAGGATGACTGGTCGCTATCGAGGCCGGCACCTAAGATTCCTTCAAAAAAGCATAAATAGAGAACTTTAAGAGAGGAGGGCGCGATCGCTATATAGAGCGATCGGTGCTCAAGAATTGCACAAGTTGGTTTTTCTTCTCTGTTTGAAGGGCAAACGGTCGCTACACACAGCGACCGGTTGCTATATGCTGTGACCGGTCGCCCTAAGTTAAGATCCTTTTCAAATCTTGATCCAACGGTTTAAACTTTGAAATTTTCAACATAGCAACCGGTCGCTACAGGATGTTTCTGACAAATTTTATCCGTTGGTTGAGCAATTATCAGCAAGATTTACTTTATCAATTCTTAACCATTTTTGTAGATCTTTTAATCCTTCTTTTGAAGACAAATTTCAAACTGGAGGAGCCTATTTTGGAAATCAAATCTTGAAACTTCTCTATAAATTGTTGGAGATTTTAAAGGATCAATAACAAGACAACACAACACACAATTCTACAACACAACAAGAAAACCTCAACAAATCTATTGTACTTCATTTTCAACATTCTTGTTGTAATAGCTTAAGCATTATACATTCACATCTTGCTTGATAGGCGTTCCTTTTAGATTATACTTGCACTTTTGAGTTGTAATATTTCATTTAAAGTGTATTCTTGATTGTATTTATAACGTCATCCAAAATAAGAAATCCTTGTTAGTGAAGTTGTTTGGCCATAACACGTTTGGTTGATTAGAGTTAGTTGATTGAAACGTTTGGTGCTTTTCGTGTTGAAGAGTTTGGTGCTCTTCGAGGTGTAGAAGAGTTTGGTGCTCTTCAAGTTGAAAGAGTATGGTGCTCTTCAAGGTTGTTGTTGTAAGAAGAGTTTGGTACTCTTGAAGATGAAGTTGTAATCGTTTGATATTGATTAATAAATTTTTCTTTTTGAAATCCACTCGGACATACCAGATGGTAGTGGATGTAGGCCCTAGGTGGGTTGAAGCACTATAAATCCTTGAGTGTTGATTTATTTTTCCGCACATTCTTATTTCTCATCATATTATTCGAAAAAGAGGGCATAAATGGGGAAATCGGGAAAATCTATTCACTCCCCCCTCTAGATTTTCGTAGCCACTTGGACTAACAAGTGTGTCTTACAACAAGGCTTCGAAAAGTTTTCAGTGGCTGGTACAAAGTTTGTTGATGGTTGTCCATATAGGCGCCGACAAGGGTGGGAGGAAATTTTAAATGCGGAGACAAAAGATAAATTTGGAGAAGATGTAATCTTGCAGGGATGAAATTTTGTTTTGACCTGAAAAACAACTCTACATTAATTCTGATGTGAATTGATGCGTGTAAAATATACGTGCATTTTGGGGCTTAAAATGATATATATTTGTTGCATTTGCACGTATATTTAGTGTATTTTTACTTGGTTTCCTTAGAAGGGCATGATACTGCGTATTCTTGTAACTTTTTATAGGAAACAAAGCTTAAATGAAGAAATATCAGTTGGAAGACCCGGATAAGACTGACAAGTGCGAAGAGAAGATCAAAAAGACGAAGAAAACGGACAAGAAAACGTTACATGGTCGGACCGTGTGGTACCACACGGCCGTGTGAAATTCCCGTGTGAAAAATGACACAACCATGTGAAAAAGGGAAGAAACAGTGGACGAAACCAAGCCGCACGGACGGATCACGTGGGACCCACATGGGCATGTGGTATTGGACAGCATAAAATCCACACAGCCGTGACGTCGCATAGCCAGGCCGTGTGGGACTTTGCCACGTGTTTTTTTGGAGTTTGTTTCCCGTTCCAACTCTACAAGTAATCTCTATAAGCATCTATAAAAGGGAACCAAGGCTTGCACGAAAATAACAACATTCATACTACAGAAAACACATCAAATTACGCAGGAACACAAGATCGAAGGTATACGAGAGAGGAGGGCTAGGTCGCGAAGAACACCACAAAGCCTTTCGCATCTAAGGGAGCACAAGAGCTTCGAAGGCTTAGGAGGGGAATCCATCGACAAGAAGGGTTTTCTTTCTATGTCTATATCTCTTGTCTGTGCTTAAACGATGTCATAATGTTGATTCCGAATTTGTCTATGAATTTGTTATCAATATTTAGCTAATATTTTGGATCTTAGGAGCATAATCAAAACTGTGGATTCATGTTAAATATTGATTAATTGCTTTCTTAATTTATTCATGTGTTCTATTTTATGAATTCGAGTGCTTATTTATAATTGTCTACTATTTGGCCAATAATTTGCATGTCATACTTGTTAGTCCATAATCCGGGAGGTGAGTTCTAACGAGACGAAAATCGAATTCAGACATAAATAGGGTAATGTATTGGGAGACTACTTCTGTTTGTGGAGAGTATTTCAATTCCAAGATCTTTTGGGAGTTAATAATAGTTGTGATGGATCAGTGAATTATTATTAATCTACTGTTTATGCACCACCCGGGAGGGGAAATAAACTATTTTAGGAATTGAAAATAATTGCATGAATTGGTTATTGAAACTTTAGTTGGATTTAATATTGTAGAAACATGTTGAGATTATGTGCCCAAGGTTGCTCATGTAGTTGTTGAAAATACTTGTGGGGTTCGCAAATTTATTTCTTTTATTTCTTATTTTCGATTTTATTATAAAACTTGATATTCGGTCGCTCAATAAAATTGGACTGCGATATTATTATAGCCTAAGTGTTTCACATATCAACCCCTGAGGATCGACCTTGCTTGCCATTATCCTATAAACTACACTGCACACTTGCAGTTGTAAGATCCAAATATTTTTGGTGAACATGAATCCAGTTACGATGAATCCAGGCAACACCAAATGTTAAGTTATCTCGAGTTCTTGAAGATTATGTAATTGAGTTCTTGAGTTCTTGTATTTGTATATCATAGATTAGGTATTTCTTTTCGTTGTTTTGGGTCGTTTGAGTGGCCAAATTCACGTTAAGGGTCAATTATATTGAGTATAGAGTCATGATAGTTAATCATGTGTCAAAAATAAGCATGGATGATAGAACAACAAGGGATTGCTTTCAAAAACGTCCAAACGCGTCAACAGTTTTCAACACTGGCAGAATTTAGTATTTGGGTCATCACTTTCTCTACAAAATTGGTATTGGGCTTATTCAAGTTGCTATGGAAAGCTAAAGAAAGGACTAAAACTATTATGAAGACACCAGGATCAGATTCGAAGGTCCCGTATGCGTATTTTTGCCCACACGTGAATCTTGACTACGATTGAGTTTCCTTTTTGAGTTTGGACTTCTTTTCCTTTCTAGTTTGTTTAGGGTTTGTTTTGAGTCGCCTATATAAGGCAAAACACTTTGTTTATTTTTAAGAACTTTGATATTGAATATTGATTGGAGATTTTACTCTTCAATCCTTTTGGTTTTTCCAAGAAGTTAAAGATTGTTCATCTTGTTGCGATTACCGACTTATCAAGCGAACTTACACATTCGTTTATGGCGTCTACGCATACCGAGGTTCTTGCTTTGCTAAGCAGCGGGTCGAGGTTATTCCACCATCATTAACCAAACTAGTGAAGATCTTGGGTTAACAACACATAGTTGTTTGGGTCATATGCATGTTCGTTGCTACGGTTCACATCAGATTCTCCTTATAATAGATGCAAAGTCCGCTTGTTTTACACCGGTGGTTTAATCCACTGTGTAAAATATAGATTTACATTTGTTATTTTTGCAACCGATGTAGATATATTTCATAAATTTACAATTATACCCCATCAGTTGTTTAATTAACCGATGTAAAGTCACGTAGTAAAATCCCCTTTTTGTAGTAGTGCAAATTGAGTTTCTTTTCTGCACTCCACCTTCATTTCTCCCTTATGTTTAACTTAAAAACTCATCTAACTCCAAGAGTTCAGCTTTTGATTCTCCACAAAAGCATCTACCAATTTTATACACACTACTACAAAACAGGCTTTTGATTCTCCACAAAAGCATCTACCAAAGTTAAAGTCGTCGGCATCGAAATCGGCCACTGGGAAAAGGCATTGCTGAAGAGGATGTCGAGCCTGCCGTGATTTGAAACCGTGGAGCTAATTAGGGTTTCGAAGTCTGATTCCTAGGTGTGGACGTAGGTGATAATGAATTGGCGATGAATTTCGAATGAGTCCTTGATGTCGGCGATTATTACTTTAGCAACATAGGAGATTTGAGAGGAGACGCAGAACGTGAGGGTGCAAATTTGAGCGGAGATGGAGCTGAAAGATATGAGAGAGAGTACAAGAGGGTTAAGAAAAGTTTTGGGAAATCCCGATATAAGATTCTCTCAAAATTTACAATTATGCCACCGGACTTTTTTGACATCGGTTCATTAATAACCGATGTAAACTTTTGATGTAAAATCTATTTTTTGTAGAGTGTTACATTGGTTTTATATAAGAACCGATGTAAAGTTCTTATTTAATTAACAATTATGCCACCGGGTGATTATTTACATTGGTTCATTGGTGAACCGATGTAAACCCCTGATGTAAAAGCTCTGTTTTGTAGTAGCGACATATAATAGCTTTCAGAAACTCCAACATCAATGATAAATATAATTCATTAAGTAGTAGTTCATTATAGTGAATATATATTTTTAATTTTTTTAGACCACACATCACTAGCATCAGAGCATGCATTTTTCTTAACAACTTCCAAAAATGGCAAAAGTGTTGCAATTTGTTTTGAAGATTTCTTCCTCGTCTAATTAAGACCTTAACTTTTCAATCACCAAATTAAACAAATGGCTTTAATTATAACTAATGAAATTGATGTGCGTTTTGGTCAACAAGCCAAATATGCAACAGATTTAACACGTGGAAATATAAGCATACGTAACGTGTGTTTATTTATGGCTAATTCTACCTTTTTTTGTGTAATGCCGAGCCGAATTATTGGGGTCGGTCTTTCTTACAATCTCGCGTTTTTCAGGTCTATTTTCCTCTCTCTTTTTCCTCTTAAAATGAGGATTTTTATACCCTCGAGTAAGTGGGTTTCAATTGATCATCTTTGCACTAATTAATTACTAATCAGTAAAATAATTAAAAAAGGACACATGTCCCTCTCTAATTGTGCATGTCAGCCAACTCTTGCCAGTTGGTGACTCCTCTCTATAACTTTCTGACATGTGGCAGTTTCTGATACCAATAAAGCACTAAGCATGGGCAAGTATGGGCAAATGGTTAGTTTTATGAATCTGTCGCGCATGCGTTTCCCGCCAAAATTTGGGCTCGGTGGTCGGGGCTCGGCAGTCATGTTGTGGTCGTGCTCGGTAGCGGGCGAGCCTAATTCATGACGTGTCGTGGTCACCAAGACCGGCATCGACGCGTCACCCGTAGGCCCTCCACTCGGATGTGTGTTGGACTGATGACGTGGATTAATTTCTTCCATCTCGGCTCGGGCGTCATCAAAGGCCCCCAAGTTTAATTTCGAGAGAAGAATTTCTGAAGCCGGAGTTAAACTTTAATGCTAATGATAAACATTTAATGGGGAAACGGAATTCTCAAAGGTTTTGTTCATTCCTGACACCTGTCGCGTAGTGATTATTGCCTGTAGCGGCGCATTAATTGTGGTGCCATAATGACAGACACGTGGCCTCTCGTGGTTGGACCAATCTTGCGCAGGAATCGAAAAGGTACGTCAGTTCTGTCAGCGGGCGTGGGGACGCGACGTTCTCTGACATGTTCGACGGTTTTTGAGTTTGAAAAGGCGCGTCTTTTTAAATAAAGGTTTCGTTTATCGAGGGAACTCCATCTATAAATACCCCTTTTTCCCTCCATTATTCACTTTCGCATCCATTATCTTTTGAGCTAGACTGATTGAAACCGATCAGAAATTTCGGGTCGGCTTCAAAAGTTCAGAGACTTCAAACTTAGGTATTTTTTCGAAATATTCTCATTTTACCTATAAAATGTCTTCTTTTGAGGATAGTAGAAGTCGTAGTTATAGCGTAGAGGTTGAAATCGAAGATCCCCCCTCTGAACCTTCTGTTTATTTCTCACCAGCACGGCGATCTCCGGCTTATAGTCCGAGCATCATTCAGATATCTTCTCCGGATTCTTCTCGAGGTGGAACATCTTTAGAGCGGACGCATACTATTTTTGATCCAACGCCAGTTACCGTTTTTAGAGAAGGAACAGTATATCAGCCCGGACTGGCACAAGAGAGTTCCGACAAAGAATCCCCGAGCGCTGATCTTAGTGATATCAAGAAGAAGAAAATATGGACCCATCGGAGCCGGAGCGTGATAATGTGGAGCGGGTAGACGAACCCTCCGGAGATTCAAGGCCGGAGAGGCCTCAAGTGCCCATGGGCCATCGTAATGGCGACGGCCGGCAAGGAAGAAGCCATCGCCTTCGTGTCGAACCTCGGTGGACGCCAAGTGGTATAAACGATATCCCTAGCATGCTGATGATTCGGGAGGTAGAAGAGCTCCGGCGGAGGTATCGTATTCCAAGTGGCATCAACTTTTGGGTACCGATGGCACGAGAGGTTCCTCAAGACCCACCAAGTTGCTTGGCCATATTTGCCGCTTGACCTCCTATATGGGTTGCGATTTCCACCGCCGGCTTTCCTCACGCGGTGGTTTTGCAAGTGGGGTATGCATCCAACCCAGGTGCACCCTATTTCTTGGGGTAGGATCATCGGCCTCCTGGTGATGTTCCACCTAGAAAAATATCCTCGCACCAAATTCAAAGAGATGAACGAGCTCTTTATCCGCGAGCGACTCCTTCATCTCGGAAGGTGGTCACCGTCCAGGGTGGTATTACGTCTGATGACCCGACCGGGGTATCCGGACGGCCTAGTGGAAGGTCTCCTTCATCTTTGAAGGAATGGAAAGATAAGTGGCTCTAGGTGAGTGGCGAGTGGCAAGCTCGCGTGGAGGATGGGGAAAGGGAAATTGTTCTTCATCCTCCATCAAATTTTGTTTTTGGTTCTGATAAGTCTATCTTTTCTCCTTTCCTTGCTTTTGTTGTTTATTGTTTCCTTTTGTGATTGACTTTGCTTCTTTTTTTTGTCTTTTTACCTTTATAGAGAAGGGCATCAAAGGGGCCCCCGCCGACCACCTTTATTCGAAGGCGTGGAAAACATCCAGGCCGGGGCATCGAGACGGCGGATTGAGAGATTGGCCATCGAGGCCAACCGCCGCGCCTTGGCCGGCTGAGGCTCGCTCCGCTCCCGACCCGAGGCCGAGGGGACGGCTCGGGATGAGGCAGAAAGCGGGGAGGGGAGGTTGGGGAGAGCCTCAGAACCCTCCGTGAATGAAGAATTACGGCCCCACTCTCCGGGGAGCAGCGGCTAAAACAGAGCGAGCTGTTGTCTCCCGCAACGATCCTGCCCCAGCGGATAAATGCGTGCCCGTTGGGCAAACGCAGACTCCAGAGCCGCCGAGTGCGGCTGCCGTTCGAGGTAAACATAGTATTTCTTACCCTCTTCCTTTTGAAATGTTTTTCGTTTTCTTTTGACCTTTTAATGGTGGTTGCTTATTGTAGGGCGTGGCTTGGATTTGCGTGCACGCCTTCGCAGCATGAGGAACACGGCCGCGCGGCAAACTCGGGCGACTGCCGACCAACCCACAGATGCGGAGGCGGCTCGAAGAGCAGATATCCGGGCCGGCAAACGTCCCGCTGATGGAGTGTCGGAGGCAGTGGAACCTCCCATTCAAAGGAGAAGAGGAGGGATTGTGATGGAGGAGCCCGGGCAGACTGAAGGGGTTGGTCAGACGGCGCCGGAGCATCCTGAACAGGCCCCAGAAGGGGGAGGTCCACGAACTTTCTCGGATGACCTCGGCCGGGAAGGTCACTTCATCCCTCCAAATCGAGTGAGAGATGAATACTACGAGGGAATGATTGGACTACGCCCTTGATGGTTTGTGGAGTTTGTCCGATGCGCCACGCCGACGGAGGAGCAGTCGAGAGTTTTACCGGAGGCGGGTCGGGCCGCATTGTGTGTCCGCTGCTCGGACAAAGGCATCGAGCAGTTGCGCTCGGAGACGGTTTCGAGGAACAAATTTAGACGCCATGGGATGTCGGGCGGATCATTGGGCTCCTATGGCATGCAATTGGGGAACTCGCGAATCGGAGAAAAATACGCCCGATCCGGGAAAGGCGGCATGGCGACTGTAGGAGGCCTATGCTACCCTTCAAGGGGTACAAGAATCATTAAAGACCCAGGCGGATGAGGCTACAGCTCGGGCCAACTCTAAAAAAGAAACTGCTGCGAAGGCTGAGGCAGAGCGAGATCAGGCTCCCCGGGCTGAAGAGGAGCTTAGGGCTAAGGTTGCCGAGCTGGAACGTGCTGCCGTTGCCCGGTCTGAGGAAGCAGAGAGGCGTCTAGCCGATGTGCGCAGAGAGGCCGAAGAGGCTACTCATCGGCAAATTGAGGAAGCTCGTACACAGGCCGTTGAAGCTTACAAGGGCTCTGAGGAGTATGCATTTATGTTAACCTGCGGCCACGCGACCAGCCTCAAAGATATTCTTGATTCGTTTAAGGCCGGGCGGACTGTTGCTCAGCTTGAAGAAGATTTGGCCCTTTTGGAGGCTGATCTCGACGCTCTCCATCCGAACTTTGCCGAGGCCCCCAATGTTCAAGGCTCACCTCCTCCGGACGCCGAAGAAGTTGCCTCCGTCTTAGTCTTGGCGCTGTTTGCCCCCTTTTTTTATTTATAAGCTTTTACATGTACTCGTAAGTAGGTGACTTGGCTTCGTGCCTTAGAATGTAATGGGCTCCGGCCTTCCCTGTGTAAATACTTTTGGAGTAGAAATGAACTTTTCTTTCTATCACTGTGTATTTGTTTTAAGCTTCTTTTTCCTTTTATATTCCCAAGTATGGGGCTCGGTTCCCAGTGCTTCTGAATAAGGGACTTTACTCGCCTTAATTGGTTCTCGTACTCGGTATATGAACCTGATCTTTATTTTGTTTTTGGTACTTGGTGTATAAACCAAGTCTTCATTTTGTGCTCAGTGTGTACATCGAGTCTTTGTTTTGTGCTTGGTGCGTAACCAAGTCTTTGTTTCGTGCTCGGTGTGTACATCAAGTCTATTTTGTGCTTGGTGCGTAACCAATTCTTTGTTTTGTGCTCGGTGTGTACATCGAGTCTTTGTTTTATGCTTGGTGCATAACCAAGTCTTTGTTTTGTGCTTGTGCGTAACCAAGTCTTTGTTTTGTAGCAGTGCGTAACCAAGTCTTTGTTTTTGGCAGTGCGTAACCAAGTCTTTGTTTTTAAGGATAGATCCGTCTTGTGGGCGAGTTGCCCTTTTTTCAACGTGCAAAGGACGTATCCGAGATGACTTTTCGGCATTCAGCTTCTTCAGCAGAGGTGATTTTTACTATCCTCGGCACGTAGCCGAGGTGAGTAAGAATTTCGTCTCCCTTTAGAGAGCTCACAGAATATCGATGAAAGGATAATTCCTGGAATCCTATCCGGATCATAAACCGAGATCTTTATTGATAGTACCTTTTCGGTATGCTACATTCCATGGATGCATAAATTTTTCTCCACTCAAATATTCTAGCTCGTGACGCCCCACCGGATAAGACGTTGTCGACCGAAATGGGCCCTCCGGTTTGGCTTCAATGGATGGGTTCAACACCGTTATCTTTTTCAACACAAGATCACCGACCTGAAATCTCTTTTCCTTTACTTTTGAATTGTAGTACCTCTCACTCCTTTGTTTATACACGGCGTTTTTCATCTCAAGATCGCACCTTTTTTCTTCGAGCAGATCTAGCTCGGCTCAGAGCGCATGACCTCATTGCCGTCTTCAAAAAAATTTGCAATTCTGAAAGTAGGGGCTCCAATCTCAACAGGATTCACTGCCTTGGTTCCATAAGCCAAAGAAAAAGGTGTTTCTCCCGTGGCCACTCGATGCGTCGTTCTGTACGCCCACGGTGCCGGGTAATTCCTCCCGGCCAATTACCTTTAGACTCCTCCAATCTCACCTTCAAGGTATACTTGAGTATTTTATTTCTGACCTCAACTTGTCCATTCGGTGGGGATGGTAAGGAGTCGAGAAGTGGTTTTTAATGTGGAAACCTTCACAAAAATTTCAAAACCTCCAGGTTATCGAATTGTTTCCATTGTCTCGTAGAATAACCGAATGCGGTATCCCAAATCTACAAATAATGGACTTCCATACAAAACTCACAATCTTTTCCTCGTCTATTTTCGCCAAAGGCTCTGCCTCGGCCCATTTTGTGAAATAATCCACCGCCACAATGGCATATTTGACGCCCCTTTGCCCGGTGGGGAGTGGTCCGATAAGGTCCATTCCCCATTTGGCAAAAGCCATGGGCTAAATACGGAGAGTAAGTTGCTCGGGATGATATCGACATGTGGCGCAAATCTTTGGCACCTCTCGCATCTTTTGACGAGATCGATTGCAACCTTCCTTAGGGATGGGCAGTAGTATCCTTGCCGTATTAATTTATAGGCCAATGTCCGCCCCGGCGTGGTTTCCGCATATTCCTCGTGAACCTCTCGAAGTGCATAATCGATCATGCCTCGGAAAGGCACCGTAGGAGTGGGACGGATATCCTCGTTTGTATAAGATGCCATCTACTAGTGTAAACCGAGCCGCTTGAGTTCGTAGTGTTCAGCCGGACTTTGTTTTCGAGGTTGAACTCCTTTTTCTAAATACTTGAATGATTGGGGTCATCCAGGTCCGCTCGGCGGTTTCGATTGTATATATCTTCTTTGCGCGCCAAGTGACGGGGGCGATTAGTTGTTTGTGATGACATCCGCGATGGCATCCGTCCCTGGGTCGAACCGAGCCGAGCTAAGGCATCCGCCGCATGTTCTCGGCTCGGGGCACATGTAAGACTTTTGTCTTAAAGTGTGATAATCTCTTCTTGACCAAATCCAAATATTGTGCGATTTTTTGCTCTTTCGCTTCGTACTCACCGTTGATTTGATGAACGACCAGCTGAGAATCACTGTGTACCAACAGTTGTTTTAGGCCCATAGAAGTTGCCATATCTAAGCCTGCTAGAAGTGCCTCGTATTAAACCGTTGTTGTTCGGGGGAACTAAAATCGCACGCCGAGCAAATAGCATTTTTATTTGGATCGATTATCACGATTCCGCCCCCTGCTCGGCCTGCGGTGGAGGAGCCGTCAACGAACAATTTCCATTCTTGGTCTTCCATAACTTCCAATCGTATGGAAGGTGTGAATTCGACCACAAAGTCGGCTACAGCCTGTCCTTTTATTGCTGTACGTGGTTCATATAGAATATCAAACTGACCGAGTTCGACGGCCCACTTGATCATCCGACCGGAAGTATCAGTCGGTGTAGTACTTGCTTGATGGGTAGTTCGTCAAGACTATAATCTTGTGCTCTAGAAAATATGGACGGAGTTTCGCGCGCCATGATGATTAATGAATAAGCCAACTTCTCCATTGGTGGATAGCGGAGCTCAGCGTCATGTAACGCTTGGCTGGTGTAATAGACCGGATGTTGAATAGAACCATCTAGCCTTATTAATACCGAGCTGATGGCGTATTCGGATACCGCCAGGTACAAATATAAGTCGTCCCCTTGGGTAGGTTTTTGCAATATAGGAATTGAAGAAAGGTGCTGTTTGAGGGATTCAAAGGCAGTCTGTGCTTGCTCGGTCCACTCAAAATGTTTGCTCTTTTTTATAATTTCGAAGAAAGGTTTGCACTTGTCTGTGGATCGCGAAACAAATCGGTTAAGGGCGCCAATCGGCTGTTAGGCTTTGTACCCTTTTTACAGAGTTCGGGGGTTCTAGATCGATGATGGCTTTTATTTTGTCTAGGTTAGCCTCGATTCCCCTTTGGCTGACCATATACCCCAAAAATTTACCCGAGCTGACCCCAAACGTACACTTTCTCGGGTTTAACATCATCTTGTACTCTCTCAAAACAGCAAACATTTTATTAAGATCGTTTAGACGTGGATTAATTTCTTCCTCGGCACGGGCGTCATCAAAGGCCCCCAATCCCGAGCCGAGCTGGAAGAAATTAATACACGTCATCAGTCTAGCACACATCCGAGTGGAGGGCCTACGGGTGACGTCAGTAACGGTGCGCGGTGACACGTCATGAATTAGGCTCGCCCCTCAGGCGAGCCCGACCACAGCATGATGATGCCAAGCCCGACCACCGAGCCCAAATTTGGGGGGAAACGCATGCATGCGCGACAGATTCATTAAAATAACCATTTGCCCATACTTGCCCATGCTTAGTGCTTTATTGGTATCAGAAACTGCCACATGTCAGAAAGTTATAGAGAGGAGTCACCAAGTGGCAAGAGTTGGCTGACATGCACAATTAGATAGGGACATGTGTCCTTTTTTAATTATTTTACTGATTAGTAATTAATTAGTGCAAAGATGACTGTTGAAAACCCACTTACTTGAGGGGTATAAAAATCCTCATTTTAAGAGGGAAAAAAGAGAGAAAAAAAGACCTGAAAAACGCGAGATGTAAGAAAGACCGACCCCAATAATTCGGCTCGGTATTACGCAAAAAAGCGAATTAGCCATAAATAAACACACGTTACGCACGTTTATATTTCCACGTGTTAAATCTGTTGCATATTTTGCTTGTTGACCAAAACGCACGTCAATAAATTGGCGCTAGAGGAAGGGCCGTGTTGGTCGGTCGAGTTCCAGGCAAAAAGCAAGTTAAGTGAAAACCAGGTAAAGTTAAGCGTTTATCCTTTTCATAATAGACAAAATGAGTCAACAATGAGAAATGCTCATTTGATCAAGAACAACACCTTAACAACCAAACCGCCGGACTACTAATGGCCAAAATATGCTCCCAGGCATGAAGCGGGAGCACTACTTTATTTCCTTTCGCTCGCCTAATTACCAACCCAACTTTTGTACAACAGATGAATCAACTCATATCACAAACTCTCGCTACCACAAACTCTCAAGCACCTCCTCCACTGCTCGTAAATACTAACCCACTCAATCCACAATTAAATGTTAACATCAATCCTCAAGTTCCGGGCTTCCTCATGATGAAGCCCGGGGAAGCGATTCGAGTAATGAACAGCGTGTCCGTCGTGATGAAGACGGCCGCGAGAAGATGATGAGGGGCAAAGTCGTGTAAGCGGAGTCACTACCAGGAACCAACACGACATCGCCATGCCCACTCGGTGTTCGCCGGCGGGGAGTTGATCCTTTTGCCCGGCTCGATCGATAAGTTCCGACTCCGATTTCGGACAAGCGGGAGGCTCTTAGGGTCAATCAGATCAAGGCCCTAGCCTATGGCGAGAAGGATGTAGAAATACACCGCCTTCGCCGTCGTTTGAATGAATTGGAAGCGATCCAAAAGGCGAACGATCTCGGAGGCCGCCCCAAGCAATGAGCCAGCCAGCTGTTATGTCGCCATTTTCTCCTGGAATCCTGGCGACCCTGTTGCCGCCAAAATTGAAAATCCCCCAGGTCGGTCACTACAATGGGGAAACCAACCCGACTACTCACGTCCACAAGTATTTAGCATGGATGGAACGTACGATCCTAGTGATGTCATCCTCTGCAGGCCTTCCCATCGACTGCAGGCGCCGAGCCCACCGTTGGTTTAGGACCCTACCACGGGGTCCATTCGGGCATGGGGGGATCTAGCCTCCGCCTTTACGACGCATTTCTTAACGTCAAAAGTCCAAGCCGCACCTAAGGATTCCCTCGTGAACATCAAACAAGGGAAGGACGAGCCCCTGAAAAGCTATATCTCTCGGTTCAACAAGCAAGTTCGAGAGATGGGGCGGTGTCGGATGACGCCATTTTAATCGCATGACTATGGCTGGCCTTGCCCCCGAAACTTGGTTTAACTACTCCATCCATGAATCGGGGGCGACCTCCTACCAAGAATTTCTGGTCCGCGCGGAACGCCATATTTGCGCGGAAGAAGCCATGGCAAGTAACCACCCCGAGCACCGGCCAGGGGGCGTGAGAAAGGACGGAAGGAAAGAACCAGCAGTTGGGCCGGGGTCGGGATTTAGACCGTTCTCGGAAAACCCGACCACCGGATTTAGGGCTCGCCAGGAAGCACGAGCCAAAGTTGCCGCATTGAGGAGTACTTTGACTCACACTCCATCAGCCATATGGAATGAAGTGCAGGGCCTGAATTTGTTACCTCCGGCTTGGCCTTTGAAGGTTGAGCCGACAAAATTAGATTCACGTCGATATTGTGCCTATCATATATCAATAGGTCACGATACCGATGAGTGTCGAGACCTAATCAGGGAAATTATGCGTATTGTTCGGCAAGGCGGTCTCAAAAGATACGTTCATGAACTACCGCCCCCACCGGCACTGACTCAAGGTGTGAACCCGGAGCGCATAACCAATCCAGCTCTCCTGCCGCCACCATCGGCTGAGAACCAGGGTAGGGAGATCCTTATGATGTCGAGTGTGAACCAAATCAACACTAACACAACTGAAGATGTGGATGCCGACCAGGTGGATGCGAATCAACACTAACACAAGTTCGGGTGGCGGAAATCAAGGAAGGCCAACCCACCGGCCATTTTGTGTTCTCTGATGTGGATGCCGACCAGGTGGTCCACCCTTATTCTGACCCCCTGGTCATTACTGCACCGATTTTGGGTATCGAGTTCATAGAATTTTGATTGACTCGGCGGCTACTCATCGGTCATTTACGCCCCGAGCCTTTCGAAGGTTGAGCGTGGGACGATAGCTATATCCGTCCATGCAACGATAGCGATTCAGGGTTTGGAGGAGGAAGAATAGTTACGCTCGGAGAGGTTGACTTGCCCATCCAAATAGGACGGGGTTGCATAAGCGGACCGTCATGACAACATTTAAAATAATCAACGCCGATTCGAGTACAATGCTATCATTGGGAGGCCATTGCTTTATCATATAAAAGCGATCGTTTCAATATATCATTTTTGTATAAAATTCCCAACATCCGATGGCGAGGCCATACATAAGGGGAATCAAAGAGAGTCACGAGAATGCTCTCTCAAACTCCGACCGGTGGAGATTAACGTGATGCTACCAGGAGAAACCAGTGGGACCACGCAAGGCGATCCCCTGCCAAAGGAGGAGCCCGGGCGGAAAGTGGTGATTGTTCAGGAGGATAATCCAGGTCGTCGACCTGGGAAGGAACCGATGATGGAAGAAGGCGAGCCGGCAGCCGAGAACGAGCCGGCCACTGAAGATGAGTTACCCCTGCAGATCAAAGAGGGGCAGAGCAAGAAAAGAAAATGGGCGGAACCAGTAGAACAGGTTGATACAATCAATGTCGGAAGGCCAAGCGAGGGGCGCCAATTATGTATTGGTCATGATCTCCCAGAACCATATCGAACCGAGCTGATTGAGTTTTTGGGAAATAATCTCGACGTCTTCGCATGGACTCATGCAGACATGCCCGGAATTGACCCTAAGCATGCATGCCACCGCCTTAATATTGATCTAACGTTCCGCCCAGTTATCCAGAAAAGGCGCAAACTCGGCCCTGACAGACAAGCAGCACTCGAGGACGAGGTTAACAAGCTGATAGATAATCAATTTATCCGGAAGCTCTCTATCCCGATGGGTTGCCAATCTGTTTTGGTAAAGAAAAGCAATGGCGATGGCGCCGTGCGTGGATTTCACCGACCTGAATAAGGCATGCCCCAAGGACAGTTATCCATTACCAAATATTGACTATATGGTAGACGCCACGGCGGGACACGAGCTGATGAGCTTCATGGATGCATACTCGGGTTACAACCAAATACGAATGCACCCAGATGACGAAGAAAACACATCATTCTTCTCTCGCTTTCGTGGAATTTATTACAAGATGATGCCGCTTCGGGTTGAAGAATCTTTAGTGCGACCTACCAAAGGTTAGTAAATAAGATGTTCGAGAAAATGATAGGTCGTACTATGGAAGTCTATGTAGATGACATCTTTGGTGAAATCACTGTATATATCTGATCATCTAAACGATCTTAATAAAATGTTTGTTGTTTTGAGAGAGTACAAGATGATGTTAAACCCGAGAAAGTGTACGTTTGGGGTCGGCTCGGGTAAATTTTTGGGGTATATGGTCAGCCAAAGGGGAATCGAGGCTAACCCAAACAAAATAAAAGCCATCATCGATCTAGAACCCCCGAACTCTGTAAAAAGGGTACAAAGCCTAACAGGCCGATTGGCCGCCCTTAACCGATTTGTTTCGCGATCCACAGACAAGTGCAAAACTTTCTTCGAAATTATAAAAAAGAGCAAAAATTTTGAGTGGACCGAGCAAGCACAGACTGCCTTTGAATCCCTCAAACAACACCTTTCTTCAATTCCTATATTGCAAAAACCTACCCAAGGGGAGGACTTGTATTTGTACCTGGCGGTATCCAAATACACCATCAGCTCGGTATTAATCAGGCTAGATGGTTCTATTCAACATCCGGTCTATTACACCAGCCAAGCGTTACATGACGCTGAGCTCCGCTATCCACTAATGGAGAAGTTGGCTTATTCATTAATCACTGCGGCGCGGAAACTCCGTCCATATTTTCTAGAGCACAAGATTATAGTTTTGACGAACTACCCACTGAAGCAAGTACTACACCGACCTGATACTTCTGGTCGGATGATCAAGTGGGCCGTCGGACTCAGTAAGTTTGATATTCTATACGAACCACGACAAAGAATAAAAGGACAGTCAGAGCCGACTTTGTGGCCGAATTCACACCTTCTATACGATTGGAAGTTATGGAAGACCAAGAATGGAAATTGTTCGTTGTGGCTCCTCCACCACAGCCGAGGCGGCGGCGGAATCGTGATAATCGATCCAAATAAAAAATGCTACTGCTCGGCCATGCAATTTCAGTTCCCCGCAACGAACAACGAAGCCGAATACGAGGCACTTCTGGCAGGCTTAGATATGGCAACTTCTATGGGCCTAAAACAACTGTTGGTAAACAGTGATTCTCAGCTGGTCGTTCATCAAATCAATGGTGAGTACGAAGCGAAAGAGCAAAAAATCGCACAATATTTGGATTTGGTCAAGAAGAGATTATCACACTTTAAGACAAAAGTCTTACATGTGCCCCGAGCCGAGAACATGTGGCAGATGCCTTAGCTCGGCTCGGTTCACCTCAGGGACGGATGCCATCGCGGATGTCACTATCACTGCTATCGCGCCCGTCACTTGGCGCAAAGAAGATATATACAATCGAAAAACCGCGAGCGGACACTGGATGACCCCAATCATTCAGTATTTAGAAAAAAGTGTTCATCCTGAAAACAATGCTGAAGCCAGAACACTACAAACTCAAGCGGCTCGGTTTACACTAGTAGATGGCATCTTATACAAACGAGGATACTCCGTCCCACTCCTACGGTGCCTTTCCGAGACAGATGCAGATTATGCACTTCAAGAGGTTCACGAGGGAATATGCGGAAACCACGTCGGGGGCCAGACATTGGCCTATAAATTAATACGGCAAGGATACTACTGGCCATCCCTAAGGAAGGATGCAACCGATCTCGTCAAAAGATGCGAGAGGTGCCAAAGATTCGCGCCGCAGGTCAGATATCATCCTGAGCAACTTACCTCCGTATTTAGCCCATGGCCGTTTGCCAAATGGGGAATGGACCTTATAGGACCACTCCCCACTGGCAAAGGGGGCGTCAAATATTTCATTTTGGTGGTGGATTATTTCACAAAATGGGCCGAGGCGGAGCCTCTGGCGAAAATAGACGAGGAAAAGATTGTGAGTTTTGTATGGAAGTCCATTATTTGTAGATTTGGGATACCGCATTCGGTTGTTACAGACAATGGGAAACAATTCTATAACCGGAGGTTTCGAAATTTTTGTGAAGGTTTCCACATTAAAAACCACTTCTCGACTCCTTACCATCCCAGTCGAATGGACAAGTTGAGGCCGTAAATAAAATACTCAAGTATACCTTGAAGGCGAGATTGGAGGAGTCTAAAGGTAATTGGCCGGAGGAATTACCCGGGGTACCGTGGGCGTACAAAATGACGCATCGAGCGGCTACGGGAGAAACACCTTTTTCTTTGGCTTATGGAACCGAGGCGGTGATTCCTGTTGAGATTGGAGCCCCTACTTTCAGAATTGCAAATTTTTCTGAAGACGGCAATGAGGCTGCGTTCGAGCCGAGCTAGATCTCGCTTTCGAAAGAAAAAGGTGCGATCTTGAGATGAAAAACACCGTGTATAAACAAAGGAGTGAGAGGTACTACAATTCAAAAGTAAAGGAAAGGAGATTTGTGTCGGTGATCTTGTGTTGAAAAAGATAACGGGTGTTGAACCCGATCCATTGAAGCCAACTGGGAGGGCCCATTTGGTCAAGAACGTCTTATCTTGTGGGGGCGACGAGCTAGAATATTTGAGTGGAGAAAAATTTATGCATCCATGGAATGTAGCATACGAAAAGGTACTATCAATAAAGATCTCGGTTTATGATCCGGATAGGATTCCGGGAATTATCCTTTCATCGATATTCGTGAGCTCTCTAAAGGGAGACGAAATTCTTAGGCACCTCGGCTACGTGCCGAGGACAGTAAAAATTGCCTCCGCTGAAGAAGCTGAATGCCGAAAAGTCATCTCGGATACGTCCTTTGCACGCTAAAAAAAGGGCAACTCGCCCACAAGACGGATCTATCCTTAAAAAGAAAGACTTGGTTACGCACCAAGCACAAAACAGACTCGATGTACACACCGAGCACAAAACAAAGACTTGGTTACGCACCAAGCACAAAACAAAGACTTGGTTACGCACCACGCACAAAACAAAGACTTGGTTACGCACCAAGCACAAAACAAAGACTTGGTTACGCACCAAGCATAAAACAAAGACTCGATGTACACACCGAGCACAAAACAAAGACTTGGTTACGCACCAAGCACAAAACAAAGACTCGATGTACACACCGAGCACAAAATGAAGACTTGGTTTATACACCAACTACCAAAAACAAAATAAAGATCAGGTTCATATACCGAGTACGAGAACCAATTAAGGCGAGTAAAGTCCCTTATTCAGAAGCACTAGGAACCGAGCCCCATACTTGGGAATATAAAAGGAAAAAGAAGCTTAAAACAAATACACAGGTGATAGAAAGAAAAGTTCATTTCTACTCCAAAAGTATTTACACAGGGGAAGGCCGAGAGCCATTACATTCTAAGGCACGAAGCCAAGTCACCTACTTACGAGTACATGTAAAAGCTTATAAATAAAAAAAGGGGCAAACAGCGCCAAGAGTAAGACGGAGGCGGAATTTCAACAGCACCACTGGAGGCAACTTCTTCGGCGTCCGGAGGAGGTGAGCCTTGAACATTGGGGGCCTCGGCAAAGTTCGGACGGAGAGCATCGAGATCAGCCTCCAAAAGGGCCAAATCTTCTTCAAGCTGAGCAACTTGATCCCTTGGCCTTAAACGAATCAAGAATTTCTTTATGGCTGGTCGCGTGGCCGCATGTTAACATAAATGCATACTCCTCAGAGTCCTTGTAAGCTTCAACGGCCTGTGTACGAGCTTCCTCAATTTGTCGATGAGTAGTCTCTTTGGCCTCTCTGCGCACATCGGCTAGACGCCACTCCGCTTCCTCAGCCCGGGCAATGGCAGCACGTTCCAGCTCGGCAACCTTAGCCCTAAGCTCCTCTTGACCTGCGAGCTCGATCTCGCTCTGCTTGACCTTCGCAGCAGATTTCTTTTTTGAGTTGGGCGAGTAGCCTCATCACTGGGTCTTTAATGATTCTTGTACCCCTTGAAGGGTAGCATAGGCCTCCTGCAGGTCGCCATGCCGCCTTTCCAGATCGGCGTATTTTTTCTCCAGTTCGCGAGTTCTCCCAATTGCATGCCATAGGAGCCCAATGATCCGCCCGGACATCCCCATGGCATACTGAATTTGTTCCTCGAAACCAGTCTCCGAGCAGAATTGCTCGATGCCTTTTGTCCAGGCACGAGCTGGGACACTCATGGCGGCCCGACCCGCCTCCGGTAAAACTCTCGACTGCTCCTCCGTCGGCGTGGCGCATCGGACAAACTGCACAAACCATCGAGGGTGTAGTCCAATCATTCCCTCGCAGTATTCATCTCTCACTCGATTTGGAGGGATGAAGTGACCTTCCCGGCCGAGGTCATCCGAGAAAGTTCGCGGACCTCCCCCTTCTGGGGCCTGTTCGAGATGCTCCGGCGCCGTCGACCAACCCCTTGATCCGCCGGGCTCCTCCATCACAATCCCTCCTCTTCTCCTTTGAAGGAGGTTCCCGCCTCCCGGCACTCCATCACGGGGGCGTTTTCCGGCCCCGGATATCTGCTCTCCGAGCCGCCTCCGCATCTGCGGGTTGGTCGGCAGTTGCCCGAGTTCGCCGCGCGGCCGTGTTCCTCACGCTGCGAAGGCGTGCACGCAAATCCAAGCCATGCCCTACAAAAAGTAACCACCGTTAAAAGGTCAAAAGAAAACGAAAAACATTTCGAAAGGAAGAGGGTAAGAAATACTATGTTTACCTCGAAGCGGCGGCCGCACTCGCGGCTCGGGAGTGCGTTTGCCCAGCGGGCACGGGCACGATCCGCCTACAAGATCGGGTTCATTGCGGGAGACGGTGCAGCTCGCTCTGTTCTAGCCGGCTGCTCCCCCGGAGAGTGGGGCCGTACTTCTTCATTACCGGGAGGGTTCTGCTGAGGCTCTCCCCCAACCTCCCCCTCCTGCTCTGCCGCCTCATCCCGAGCCGCCCCCTTGGCCTCGGGTCGGCGGAGCAGAGCCTCAGCCTCAGGTTGCGGCAGATTGGCCTCGTGGCCAATCTCTCAATCCGCTGTCTCTCGATGCCCGGCCTGGATGTTTTCCACCTTCGAATAAAGGTGGCGGAGGGGCCCCTTTGATGCCCGGTTCTCTGTAAAGGTAAAAAGACGAAAAAAAAAAGAAGCGAAGTCAATCACAAAAGGAAACAATAAACAACAAAAGCAAGGAAAGGAGAAAAGATAGACTTACTGTAACCAAAAACAAAATTTGATGGAGGATGAAGAACAATTTCCCTTTCTCCATCCTCTACGCGAGCTTGCCACTCGCCGCTCACCCAGAGCCACTTATCTTTCCACTCCTTCAAAGATGAAGGAGACCTTCCACTAGGCCGTCCGGATACGATCGGGTCTATACGTAATACCACCCGGACGGTGACCCGAGATGAAGGAGTCGCTCGCCGAGGATAAAGAGCTCGTTCATCTCTTTGAATTTGGGGCGAGGATATTTTTCTAGGTGGAACATCACCAGGAGGCCGATGATCCTACCCCAATAAATACGGTGCACCTGGGTTGGATGCATACCCCACTTGCAAAACCACCGCGTGAGGAAAGCCGGCAGTGGAAATCGCAACCCATATAGGAGGCTGGTGGCAAATATGGCCAAGCAACCTGCTGGTGGGTACTGAGGAATACGATACCTCCGCCGGAGCTCTTCTACCTCCTGGATCATCAGCATGCTAGGGATATTATTTATATCACTCGGCGTCAACCGAGGCTCGACACGAAGGCGCGGGCCTTCTCCTTGCCGGCCGTCGCCATTACGATGGCCCATGGGCACTTGAGGCCTCTCCGGCCTCGAATCTTCGGAGGGTTCGTCTACCCGCTCCATGTTATCACGCTCCGGCTCTGATGGGTCCATATTTTCTTCTTCTTGCTGATACTGCCTAAGATTAGCGCTCGGGGATTCTTCTTTGGAACTCTCTTGTGCCAGTCCGGGCTGATACACTGTTCCTTCTCTAAAAACGGTCAGCGTCGGATCAAAAATAGTATGCGTCCGCTCTAAAGAGCGTTCCACCTCGAGAAGAATGCGAGAAGATATCCGAATGATGCTCGGACTATAAGGCGGAGATCGTCGTGCTGGTGAGAAATAAAGAAGGTTCAGAGGGGGTATCTTCGATTTCAACCTCTACGCTATAACTACGACTTCTACTATCCTCAAAAGAAGACATTTTATAGGTAAAAGGAGAATATTTCGGAAAAATACCTAAGTTTGAAGTCTCTGAACTTTTGAAGCCGACCCAAAATTTCGCTTCGGTTTCAATCGTCAGTCTAGCTCAAAAGATAATGGATGCGAAAGTGAATAATGGAGGGGAAAAGGGGTATTTATAGATGGAGTTCCCTCGATAAACGAAACGTTTATTTGAAAAGATGCGCCTTTTCAAACTCAAAAGCCGTCGAACATGTCAGAGAACGTCGCGTCCCCATGCCCGCCGTGAATCGCGAGCGTACCTTTTCGATTCTGCGCAAGATTGGTCCAACCACGAGAGGCCACGTGTACTGTCATTATGGCACCACAATTAATGCGCCGCTACGAGGCATTAATCACTACACGACAGTGTCGGGAATGAACAAAACCTTTGAGAATTTGCATTTTTCCCCATTAAATGTTTATCATTAGCATTAAAGTTTAACTCCGACTTGTAAATTCTTCTCTCGGAATTAAACTTGGGGGCCTTTGATGACGCCTTGAAGCCGAGTGGAAGAAATTAATCCACGTCATCAATCCAAAGACACATCCGAGTGGAGGGCCTACGGGTGACGTCGACGCGCGGTCTTGCGGTGACACGTCATGCATTAGACTCGCCCGCTACCGAGCCTGACCACAGCATGACTGCCGAGCCCCGACCACCGAGCCCAAATTTCGGCGGGAAACGCATGCGCGACAGATTCATAAAAATAACCATTTGCCCGTACTTGCCCATGCTTAGTGCTTTATTGGTATCAGAAACTGCCACATGTCAGAAAGTTATAGAGAGGAGTCACCAACTGGCAAGAGTTGGCTGACATGCACAATTAGAGAGGGACATGTGTCCTTTTTTAATTATTTTACTGATTAGTAATTAATTAGTGCAAAGATGACTGTTGAAAATCCACTTACTCGAGGGGTATAAAAATCCTCATTTTAAGAGGAAAAAGAGAGAGGAAAAAAGACTTGAAAAAATGCGAGATTGTAAGAAAGACCGACCCCAATAATTCGGCTCGGCATTACGCAAAAAAGGCAGAATTAGCCATAAATAAACACACGTTACGTACGCTTATATTTCCACGTGTTAAATCTGTTGCATATTTTGCTTGTTGACCAAAACGCACGTCAACAGAAATAAAACTTAAACCATGATATACGACTCTATTTGGTAATGGAACTTCTATAGAAACTAGATATATTAAAATGGGAGAAAACAAACATATACATATCCATACAATGACGAGTACGTGTTTGGCACATTTGGAGCTAAATTGTGTAATTTATATTTTTTATTTTTACACTTTGTCATATGAACTAAGCAGGTTTTATACCTTGCCCGGCCCATGGATCCAAAGCAGGTTAATTGCAAACTCGCATAGTTCATATGACAAAATATAAAAAAAAAAAAATAAACCTCACAAAATGCCGAAAACCTCATAGTTTAAATGGGTACGTAAATGTTTTGTCCTTATAAAAAATGCACATATATTACATGTTACCACTTGTATACTGAAAGAATTGAAGGAGTCCAATTCTTAAACAGTGCAGTGATGTAAAATATGTTACGTACCAACACTTTTGGTGACACAACGGGAGTCTTGTAACTTGGAAACACAAATCACAATAAAAATGGATGACATATATTAATTTTTTTTTAATAAGTTGGGAGTATTGGTTGGAGGGGAGGGGATAAATCTCAAAGAAATTGAAATATACGGGGTTTCGAACCCAGTTCAACACCCCTACGAAAAGTGAACAATACCACTTGAGCGACAAGCTAGTGGTTTTTTTTTTGTATGACGGATATTAATATGAACACAAGAAGTTTCAAAATTGTGTACAACTATAAAAATACTTGTACGATATCCTTAGGACAAAAACTCTTAAATAAAATATTGTTACAAAATACAAAAATCAACAATACTAAAACATACTCCCTTTAAGTCTTGTAAAGTAAGCCGCACTTCATCACAAATTGAGAAAAACCTGGAACACTAATACTATAAAACTTGTATATGCCTAAGATCTCTCAGAAAGAACAAACAAATAAGTACTCTAAGAAAGATGGTGTCTGGAATGTGACAACATTTCATGGCAATATCATCTTCATGAAAATTTCTTGTTGAAAAGTGTATCTTTCAGATTCTTATCATTTGCTCGCATACACTCTAACTAACTCGTATATCTCCGCAAATTTGGTTTGCTTTAAATAGACAAAAGTGTAATCACTCCATATGATAACTTCAACATCTTAAAAATCACATGTACAAAAAGAAAGCTTCCTGCAACTTACAAAAACTCATTATCCATTAATCTAATAAAAACTGAAATTAACTACTAAAAATTGACATTATTATCTAGGAAATTAACTAACAAAAGCTAACATTAAATATCCATAAAATTGTAAAACAAAAATAAAAATAATGTTTGACTTAAAAAGTGAACATTAATATATACTTATCTTGGTTGCCTTTGAACATCAATCAAATCTTCTGATCAGTACATTGGAAGATAGAGTCTAGCATGATAATCAAGAGCCTGTCAGGATAGCCAAAGGATGACGCCTAAAAACCGCATTAGGTTCTTCAGAATTTGAGCAAGTCTCTTGTGAGATGATCTCACGGATCTAAATCCGTGAGGCGGACCTCCTAAGGGCTCCGTCTTGAGAACATGAACCATGAAAATAAATTTAAAAATAATAATGAACCATGAAGAAATAAAAATAAACCCTAAAAACATGAACCATGAAGAATAAACCCGAAAAACAAAAATAAACCCAAAAAATAAAAAATAAACCCTAAAAAAAACTAAAAATCCTAAAAACCCAAATCAATTAAAAATAAACCCAAGAAACAAAATAAACTCTAAAAAAATAATTATAAACCCTAAGAAAAATAAAATCTGAAAAAAAAACCTTTAAAACTTTGTGTAAGGGCTCCGTCTCACAGATCTAAATCCGTGAGACCGTCTCACGCAAATTTTTGCCTTAGAATTTTTATACGAAATGATATTTCTTTCTTTGTTTTTTAGTGAACCCTTGAAGGGATTTAGGCAAGTCATCCTTGGCTACCAAACAAGGCTCTTAATCTTCATACCAGACCTCTCTTCCTATAATTTTTCAATCTCAAACATGTTACGTTGCTGCTTAATTTCATCGTAAACGAGCCTGTCTATATATAGGCAGCTAATTATGAAGAATATTGGATTCAAACCGCCGCGTAATCTCTCATTCTTGGCCTTCCAGGGCTTACAACATCCATATGCAGAATTTTGAATTATTCTCATCCCTTCAAAGGAATAAATTCCTGCTACTGTGAAGGGACCAATGCCATATCCATATCCTTTGATTGATTTTCAACCTAAGCAGAAACGAAAAGAGAATAAGAGAATGAAATATTATTAACATTTGGGCGAAAACTGAAAGAATATTTAATTTTTGGTATAATTCAACTTTAGTACCTAAACAATCCATGTTTTCACTTTAGTATCCTAATTTCTGGCCATATTAATTTTGGTACCCCGTATTTTTTGTGTAATCACTTTCAAAGTTTCGCCATATTTCATCAAATCTTGGTCAATTTTGGTACCCCATATTTTAAATTTTAATCACCTCATATGCAACAGAATGTGATTGAAAAGTAAAAAAACATGGGATACCCAAATTGATACATATATTCAATGGAATGTGGCGAATGTGATTAAAGAGTAAAACATTAGTACTAAAATTGACAAGACCTAAAAGTATGGTACTAAAAATGAAAATAGGCATATAGTTTGGGTACTAAAATCGAGATTATACCTAAAATGTTATTCAAATAATAGAAAAAAGACTTAGGTTGGGGCCTGAAAAATGAATCAAACTATTTGATTCTTAGCTGGGGGTCGATAGAAGCTCATTTGAGCTCGATTCGTTAACATATTAGATTAAGTTTTATACATTTTCTCGTTTGATAAGATATAAAACTCGGCTTAAACTCGACATGATTAGTAAAAAATAATAAAAATATATGTAGAATATCATGTTATTCGAGTTTGATTCGTATTCAGCTCGGCTAAAGTTAGTTCAAGTCCGATATAATTAATAATAAAAACAAACTCAAACACAATATTTAAAATTCAAGAAAAATTCAAACAACATCCTACTATATTTGGTTCTACTCGATTAGATTACACCCTAGCGAGTAACTCGTGAGCTCTTTGATAATTAAAAGTCAAAGGCTAGAGCTATTCAACAGGACTTCTGACTACAAAAAGGCATCAGCTAGTTATTAATTGCTTGACAAATATTACTTGGTCACATTTTGAATCCTGTTGTTATATGTTTCATGAAAATACAGTAGTCCTATCATGGCATTTAGAGTATATATTCCCTTTCTCCGAGGACCAAAACCTAATTATATATGTCAGAAGTTTCAGTTTGAGAGCGAAATAATTACTTGGCTTATATGAGATGTTGATTAGAAATTTGAAGTGATCAAGTAACAAAATGAAGGAAAAAATGTGTGGTAATTAATGCTGTTGAAGGGTCCAATTCTAATGAATATGCAGTGTACAGTCATAAGTGATGCCAACACTTTGCAAAACACAGCGGAAGACTTTAATTAAAAACACAATTTCATAAAGTATGAAATGAAGACAAAATTAAATACAAGACACAAGAGATTGAAAATTTTGTACAAGTATAAAATACTTGTACGGTGTTCATTGGAACAAAAATTATTCAAAGGATGATGTTGTTTACAATATACAAAAATACAAAGTATATAAGGAAACTAGAAGAACATCTCCTCTTGTGTCTCCGAAAGTAACAACACTCCTTTAGAAAATGTGAGAATACATTTAATGCACTCCAAACACTCAATCTACATTGAATCTATCTCACATAAACACTCAACACTCGAGTTCTGAAATTGATGCCAACAATGTCACCAACATTCTTGATATTACTGAACTTCTGCAGAATTTTCTGGCATGAAAAGGCTGGAAGATGAACTCTCAAATCCTCTAAAATTTGTAATCGACTTGTGTTGTTTTATGATTCGTAAATAGCTGTCTCTTGGATAACTTCGTGCAAGAAAATAGGAGAAAACTTCCTGCAAAGATTAAGGAAAAAATCGCCCACTGCAAGTAACTTCTATGGAGTTAGAAAACTGAATTTAATTTCTAAAACAATAACTCCTCAAAAACTGAAAATATTAACTGTTAAAAGGTAACCAGAAATCTGGAAGAAAAAATCGAAAGAAAAATAATGTTTGAAAAATTCAAACATCCAATTGTTTTTTGTTTTTTAATAAGTTGGGAGTACTGGTTGGAGGGGATGGGATAAATTTCCATGAAACTGAAAGCTATCGGGTTCGAACCCCCGGTCAAACACTCTTATAAAGGGTGAATGATACCACTTGAGCTACAAGCTCGTGTTCGCGATTAAAACTGATTCCAATTTTTTTGTTGAAAAATTCAAACATTGACATGTTTTTAACACGTTATAATCTGAAAGGTAAAACCGCATTTTCCTTTTTAAAATTTTAATTATCTATTTAATTATCTTTCATTAATAGTATGCCATAAAAATTAATGGGATAAGGACATAATTATCCCACTTTTCTGGAGAAAAGACAGGCTTTTACGCATCCCGGTGATTTTTGGACAAAATCACACTCCTGCCCTTTTTTTAAACAAATTTACGCTCCTGCCAAAATTTCGGAATTTTTTACGTTGTTGTTTTTTTGTTATTTCAAACATGTTTCTTCTAATAATCAAATTTCAGTGAAAAAATAAATTTTACCCCCGTTAACTAATCTATTTTATACTTGAAATCTTATTAAAAAAATGAAATATACACATAAAACAACACATATTAAAACCAAACAAATTAAAAATAATATAGAAACAACATGAGTAAAAAAACACAATTCAATTTTTGATTCAATGCATGAAAACCTAAAAAATATTGAAACAACCAAGAAAACAATTCAGAAACAAACCAGAAACAATATAGAAAACACCATATGAGCAAAAAGAGCTTAAAATTAAAATAGGTAAAAACTGTATTTAAACATCGAAAACTACGTGGAAACGACAAAGAAACATAAGAAAAACATTAAAAACCGTATGGAAACAACGTAAAAAATATTCAAAACGCCACATGAATAAAAATAGCTTAAAAGTAGGTAAAGATTGTATCTACACATTGAAAACTACATGAAAATAACAAAAAAAAATTTCGAACAATATTAAAAATATTATAGAACAACACAGAAACAATAGAAACAATGTATAAAACAATACATGAACAAAACGCAGCATAAAAAATAGGTAAAAGTTATTTTGAAACATCGAAACAACAAAGAAACAACAAAGAAACAAATTTAAACAACATCGAAATAACATATATAACATATAAACTAATACACGAACAACAAAAAATGAAAAAAACGTAAATATAATCAAAAAATATGTAGGAGCTTAAAAAAGAAAAAAAAAAGTACAAAAGTGATAAGAGCGTATTAGGTGGTATTTTTTCAAAAGTTGAGGTGTTTCTGGTAATTTCTCAAAATTATTAAACCGCCAAGTCAACAAAAAAGGTCCACGAGGCCCAGCTCATCGTATCAAGCTCATGAGGCTCAACTCATAATACCAGACCCTAGAGGCCTAATTCACGTATTCAACCTATATAGCACATAGTCCCAGATATAAATAGCCCCTCCATTATTTTTCATTTTAAATTGACTGCTGAATTTCTTTTACGCCCTGGATTTTTCCCTGCTCACTTAAGCATCGGGAGGACTTCTTGGGAACAACTCTGGGGACCCTTCTAACTCTATTTGCCAGTTGCAGGTCGGTTCCCTATACATGGATTGGACTTCAGACTAGAGTCAGATACCTTAGCTTCGATTACCTTAACTCGGAGTGAGCTGAACAATTTTCAGTAGCATCATTTTGGCGCCGTCTGTGGGAATCGGCCAAGACATTAAGGTAAAACCCAGGTCCCAGGTGATGGGAGCCAATCGCCACACCGCCACGTCCAGAGCTAACACCACAAGGTCGGAGGATAGATCTCCTTGAAGACTTGAACGTCCAGAGCTAACATCATCAGGCCAGAGGATAGATCTTCTTGAAGACTTGATGAAAAATCCCTCCCTCAGGGGGAAGACCTCCAAGAGAAGAGATATACATGACAAGAGATGACATGTGCCTTATTGGAAGAAGCTATCAGGAATGACTTGAGGTAGCATACTGCAGCAGCCAGGGTATCCCCCACAAGCTCCACCAGCAGCGAAAAACCCCAGTATAGCTGGAGAAGAAAATGGAAGTGAAAGCCCCAAACTAGGTGATAACCCACGAGTACAAGAAGCTGCTGGAGGAAGAGAAACGTGCAAAAGTACAACGAGGACACTCCCAAGCACACTTATGTCCTCACAAAAGAGTCATGTGGGGAGTCAAATGTCATTCTTGCGAGCCTAGCGAACTCTAACGACACTATACTGTAGAAGAGTAATATTTTTGGACTTGCTATCCTAACTGAACCACTTTCCACGGGAGTAGAAACGTCTAACCTTCCGGAGTATGAGGGAACATGAAATCCTCAAGAACACTTGGACAAATTCTATTCCAAAGTAGATAATCACTGGGACCCCCACAATATATGAAACCCGGGAAGTTATGAGATGTAATGTTAGAGGGACTGGTGTTATATGCATCAAATAAAGACCATACAGTTGCCGCACCTCTACTTGCTCCAGATGGTGCTAAACTCAGGGAATATGTTACATTTTCTGGACATGACGATAAGCCAGAAGAGGTTTTGAACCCCAAAAAGAAGCAGTTGGATAAGATAGCTCCACGTATATTCAGTGATGACAAGGGTGTTGCAACATTCAAAGGCATCTCATTATGACTTCTTCTGGACCATGCACTTCGTCCATTCCTAACGCGACCATCAAATGATGACAATTTTCAATTCCATATTCCTTTAACTGGTTCAAACTCAGAGCCCGAAAGATGAGTATCACTTGATTGTAAAGAGATCGGTCAAAATTAAGTTCAATGTACCTTTAAAATGCATTAATGCAAAATAACTTAGTTTTGTTATTCAAAATGTTGTCTGTAACATGGGCAAAGTAAGCTGCCCAAAGGAGATAATCCCAAGCCATCCATGGTATGAAGCACGGAGATCCCAAAGAGAGTCTAAGTGACACAAACCAAGAAGAGAGGCAACTTTATTGTCCAAACCCATCAACAAGGCCGACGACGACAATGGCGCAACCAAAGACACTCATGCATGTGACAACGCACAATTGATCGGGGACCCCACGTGCACTCAACTGAGGACCCCCAATGCTATCAATCATGCTCGACTGGGGGGCCTTCCCTTGCGATTGATTGCACTCAGTCGAACAACTCCAGCCCTCATCTACTCACTTCTTCAATATGCTTCAACGGGCGCCCCTACACAATCAACTTGTGCTCAACCAGGCACCCCCGCGCCCTCCACACGCTCGACCTGGTGCACCTGCACCCTCAACCTGGCTTGACCAGGCATCCCTGCACCATATTCACGCTTGATTGGGCACCTTCGGTGCCCTCAATCCATGCATGAACAACGGGCGAGACTCTCCTATTGTCAGAATCATTAAAGTCATCACTGAACCTCTCGAAGGTAGAGATGCATGAAGTACACTTCGAGCTTATCAAAAGAGATCAAGTGAAGCCAACACAAGCACTACTCCCTCGCAAAGAGCTATGAACTTTATCAAAGAACAAAGTATACCCACTAGCATACAACTTGATCCTATGAGCAAGTTGGAACCAACTGAGAACCATTGTCCTTAATTTTTACCCCAAGCTGGAGTTCTTACGAAAAATAAGAAGAGTAGAGCATAAAGCAACACCCACCTAACCTTAGAGCCATACATAGAAAAATAGGAAAAAGCTAAGTCGCAAGAGAGGACCACTACCTAGGCTCACCATCAATGGGAGCAATGAAGCTCCCCATCTCATATCCTTTCAACATAATGCACGCTTCGGGTGGGACATTTTTGCTGGAAATGCATCACTAATGCAAATTAACAACTCCCATCAAAAGGCAATCACTCTCTCATGCAAAGAGAACGTAACATTCATCCGTAAGCAGTAGCTCTGGCTATCACGAACCTTTCAAGACTTCATCCATAACAGGTAGCCCCTAGCCATCTAGACACTGTAAATGGCAGCTCCGGCCATACTGGACCCCTCAAGACTTCATCCTAACATAAGCCCCATAAGAGATGGGTCCATGCCATCCATGGCGGCTCCTAGCGCAAGCCTTGTAAGAGATGGCTCCACGTCCTCTCTAGTGGCTCCTTCTATAAGCCCAATAAGAGGTGGTTCCATTCCATCCATGACATCTCCTAAAGTAATACCTATAAGAGATGGCTCCATACCATCCATGGCGACTCCTCGTGTAAGCCCAATAAGAGGTAGCTCTTCACCATCCATGGCATCTCCTAGCATAAGTTCTCTAAGATATGGCTCTGCGCCATCTATGGTGGTTTCTCGTTTAGTCCCTATAAGAGATGGTTACGCATCATCCATGGCATCCCTTGTGGCTAAAGTCCTACATGAGATGCACCATCCAGGTATCTCCCCGAATAAGCCCTATAAGAGGTGGCTACGCATCATCGATTGAATCTTTTATGGCTAAAGTCCTACACAAGTTCGCTACACGCCATCCAAGCATCTCCTAGAGTAATACCTATAAGAGGAGGCTACGCATCATCCATGTCATCTTTTACGTCTAAAGTCTCACACGAGGTGGCTACGCACCATCCTGGCATCACCAAAAGTAAGTCTTATAAGAGATGGCTACACGCCAGCCATGGCATCCGCTACGGCTAAAATCCTACACTAAGTGGCTATGCGCCATCCATGCATCTCTCGGAGTAAGCCCTACACGAGATGGCTACACACCATCCAGGCATCCCAGAGTAAGTCTTATAAAAGGTGTACATGTCCAATCAATGGCATCCCTTACGACTAAGTTCAACGTGAGGTAGCTACGCACCATCAGGCATCTCCAGTAATAAGCCCTATAAGAGGTAGTTTTGCGCCATCCTGGGCATTCTCTATGCCTAAAATCCATAATGATGTGGTTATGCACCATCCAGGTATCTCACCGAATAATCATGCACAAACTCCCCGTAAAAGATGACTCTACCCAATCACGGATACACAATAAAAATTATCCCACTCTTATAGAGACCCTAGCATCTATAACATCGACAGATATTTCCAACAAAAAAAGGGAAACTCAAAATCTCGCGCCCCTGGACTAGGCCACAAACCCACGATTCATTGGCCCTTCGCGCGATCGAGTAAGAAACAAAATGGAAAATGGAGAGAAAAATGACTAAATACTTTGAGAGACCTCTTAGACTTCTCTAAAAGTAAGCCTTATAAAAGGTGGCTACTCGTCATCTGGGCATCTCTCGGAATAAGCTCTATAAGAGATGGCTACACGTCATCCATGGCATCCTTTACGACTAAAGTCCTAATGACTAAAGTCCTATACAAGAAGGATACGCGCCATCCAGGCATCTCCTGTAGTGGCCCTGTAAAAAATAGCTACACGTCATCCATGGAATCCCCTAAAATCCAACACGAGACATATCATCCAGGAATCTCCCCAAGTAAGCCCTATCAGAGGTGTCTACACGTCATCCATTGAATCCATTTTGGCTAAAGTCCTACATGAGTTCGCTACGCGCCATCCAAACATCTCCTAGAGTAATCCTTATAAGAGGTGGCTACACGTTATCCATGGAATCGTTACATCTAAAATCCTACACGAAGTGGCTACGCGCCATCCAAGCGTCTCTCGGAGTAAGTCTTATAAGAGATGGCTACACGCCATTCACGGCATCCCCTAAAGCTAAAATCCTACAATAGTTGGCTACGCGCCATCCAGGCGTTTCCCATAGTAAACCTAATAAGAGGTGGCTACGTGTCATCAATGGCATCCCTTACGGCTAAAGTGCAACGCAAGGTAGCAACACGCCATCCAGGCATCTCCCGTAATAAGCCCTATAAATGGTGGCTACGCGCCATCCTTCGCATCCCCTATGCCTAAAATCCTACACAAGGTGGCTACGCACCATCTGGGCATCTCACCGAATAACCATGCACAAACTCCCAGTAAAAGGCGACTTTACCCCATGACTGATACACAAAAAAATTCCCCCACACTTAGAGAAACCCTAACATCTATAACATTGAGAGATGTTTCCAACAAAAAAGAGGAATCTCAAAATCTCGCTTCCGAACTAGACCATGGGCCCACACTCGATCAACCCCTCGCATGGTCCGAAAAAAACAAAAGAGAAAATGGAGAAACAAATTACTAAGTACTTTGAGAGATCTCCTAGAATTCTCGTCGGGAACAACCTCCTTCCAAGAATTCCCGTCTTCTAGGGACTTATAGCCTTCCATGGACTTACTGCCTATCAGAGACTTTCTGCTTTCCAGGGACCTCCACTCTTAAAGAGACATTATCCTCCTTAATAGATTAAATCCCACACATATAACACATATGCAAGGGACCTAACTCCCGCACTTCTTCGATCTCCTCGCAACCGGGAAGTTGGGGGGCCTATAATGAGTTGTAAAATCGTACTTTTAGTTTTAAATATTTAATTATCAATTTGATTAATTTTAATTAATTATATGTTCATAAAAATTATCAATCGGGCCAAGTTAATAAAAAAGACCCACGGAGCCCAATTCAGCGCATCAAGCCCCTGAGGCTCAACTCATAATACCAGACCCTAAATGCCAAATTCGTATATTTGGCCCATGTGGACCATAATCCCAAGTATAAATAGTCTCTCCTTCATTAGTTTTCATTAACTTCAATTGACTGCTGAATTTCTTTTACGCTCTAGATTTTTCTTCTAAACTCTGCTGACTTAAGCATTGGAGAGGCTTCCTGAGGACAACCCCCAGGTCCCTTCTAACTTGGTTTATGTATTGCAAGCCAGATCCATACATGTATATTGAACGATGGACCGGAGTCAGATATCTTAGCTTGGATTACCTTAACTCGAAGTGAGATGAATAATTTTTAGCAGGGGTAATAAAACATTGCACCATGGGCACTCGGGGTTTGTATTTCAACATGTTTTAGGTATCATTGGGATCACATTTTATGGGGTTTGAGTTGCACGAAAAAGTGTGCACTCCTCGGTTTTTAAGTGTCTAGTGCTATCACAAAAGAAAATATTTTTATACCTATTATTGGGGGGAGGTGTTTGAGAGACCCCTCCCACAGGGTGACCTATGGTGATAGGCCAAAGGCCAGGACACCCCTTGAGGGCTTAGCCAAGCATGGTCCAATGAGTTCGATGGGTCACCGATAGCTCACTAGAGCTCCAGCGATCGTCTGTTGGCCCAATGTTGGAAACACGTGCATGGGGTAGTTTAGTCATGCAAATGATCCAGGAAGGATGTCGATATCAGCTTAAGGATATGTGGGACTCGTTGATGGGAATTGGATACTTGGCAGCATGCTTGCTGAAGTGTGCGGGACACTTATGACCATGTGTGGGCTAAGGTAACGGGTATGTGCGAGAATGACCAACGTTACTAGACAGTGTGCTCGATTCTTGTAAGTTGGCTCCAATTCAGTGGGAGACGTTTGAGCATGTGTGGACATCGTGGGGATGATAGACGATAGTGTGCACAAGGGGTTGTGCTTTGGGCACACGATGGGCAAAGTGACTCGATATTGTTGGCTTGATGTGCGAGTTCCCTTGGCTTGGCACTAGACTTGGGCTGAGCTCGCGTGGGAATGCTTGATTGTGCGTGCAAGGCTTGGAAGAAGACATGCATACATGAAGGCACCCCTTCCAGCTTGCACGGTCGGTTGTGGTCTTTACCTACCCCATGGGCATTTCCAAAAAAATGTAGCAGTAATTGTAGGGCAAGTTATGGGCAGTTCCTGGCGGTGGTTGCAAACAATTGCTGGACAGTTTCAAGACCTTGTGCTGATGAGGGGCGTCATGTGCAAGGCATGTGATGGGCAGTTGGGGACACTTGGCAGCATGAGTGGGCAACCTGCGCCACTTGGCAGGCAGGGGCCTTGCCACATTTAGCCTAGCAGTTGGAGCTGTCAACTGCATTGTTGTAGGCTATTTATAGTGCTAAAGGGGCACGAATTTTGGTTGCTTGAGTTGTGTGTATTCTTGGTCCTACTTGTATTTTGTTGTGGGAATAAAATAGCAAGGTTGGGGGTGAGCCCCGTAATTGTGTATGCCTTACTTTACATCAATGTTATCATTGTGTATATGTTGTGTGGGTAATCTGTGGGACAACTGGGCGAGTTGACTGAGAAACTAAGGCCTTGGATGGTTATGTTTCCATGGACCATTTCTAGTTTCTAGTGTTGGAAAATGAATTTTGAGAATTTATTGGTTTTCGTATGAAAACTGGAATTGTATTTTGATGAGTGAATGAAAATGGGTTTTAAGTAGGTTTGAAAATGAGATTATGTTTAGTTGAGTAGTTTTGAAGTAATATTGTATGTATATAATAATTTAAAAAGTTGATAGTGATTGAATATTTTAATTGAATATATAATATTATATTTGTAAGATTGTAGGCTAGTGGGTCCCATTAGATATATATGGTAATATTTTAAGTAGATAAAATTGATAATGGAGGGTCCCACATATATATTTGGACTAAAAAAATGAGAATAGTGATTAATAAGTGATGTAGGGTAGTGTATAGGATTAAGAATTGAAATTATAGGTTAGAGATGTTGTTTTAAGTGAAAAATAAAAAGTGAAAATGATGATTTCTATTGGAAAATTTATAAACAAACATGATTCCATTTCTATGAATAGTTGGAAATTGGAAATAGTAGTTTGGAAACATAAACAAATAAGGCCCAAGTTCCACTCTCTTTGGGTTTGTACAAACACGAGTGAACGGTGAGGGAAAATTGATGGGATACACGAGTGTTGGAAAGGGAGTGATGACATAGATGGCTAGCCAAAATTCGTTGCATGATTGAGTTTGTGTGCTGGAGGCATGGAGCGAATGGGCTGAGGGTTTATTTGGATCATTGTCGGAGACCCCAACTGTGGCCTTGTTTCAGCATGTTCAAGGGCTAGGGAGCGTCTTGAAGATATGCATAGAATTATGGGAAATGTGTAGAAATCAGTAGGGGAGTTGTCGGAGTTTGTTAAGGAATGGCTAGGTAAGATAGTTTGAGAATTTCCAAGTATCGTGCTCTTTGCATTTGGTGTCCTCCATCTCTACGAGGGCATCGAGTTATTTTGGTGGGGTAGGTACAGTGTCGTAAGAAGCATGGCACCAAGTGTTGGCGGCATGACACAGTGGCTTGGGAGCACTTGTCGCAAAAAAGTAAAGGTCCTTAAAGGTTTTGGCATGGATTGGATTAGTGTTGGGACTTGGGACGGTGATCTGGTGTGATGGGCTGATCCTTCAGATGGAGTTCAGACGGAGGGGCCATTGGGTATCGTCCATGGGCATTAACAAACCTCTCCAACAAAAATAACTCAACTCCCTCGTCGAGACAGAGGACCCTCAATGCGAACAACCCGATACTTGGTATTTTCTTGCAGTGTCTACGCTCACCTTTCGTTCCTAAACGTGACCCTGGTTTATCCTTCCACATGAAAAACCTCTTTGTGCTCCATCCCACAAGAAATGTGGCTAAATTGAGCAACTGTGGGGATGAGGTTGAAGTTGTTCATGTGACTACCCTTCAATTGCAGGGAGCAAAAGAGGGGAAGAAATCCCTGAACCTGTAAGGTACTGTTGTGGGCACCAGACTAACGGTATGTGGGTTGGTCCTTAGTAGATGGTGCGGGTTGATGACTGTTTTCCAAATGCTAAAAATAACCCTTGAAGGCAGAGCATACTCGGGTCAATAGGGCTTGGCATGGCCCAAAAGTTGGTCTAAGGTGTGTCTTGGAAATCAAGTTGCTTGATGCATGCAACGACAGCCTGTGGCATGATGGGCTAAATCGATACATGCCTAGGTAAGAGTTGATTATTTGTTTTTGAGCGTTTGAGATCGTTGAACTTCATTTTTCCTACGGTTGTCTTTTTGGGATTAGTGTTTTAAAAGGCGAAAGGCAAGACCAAACGTTTGGTTAGATCAACTGATCACTGATTCAAACATGATATAAATGGCTTGAATAGTAAGGATATATGGAAAAATAATTGTTGGTTTTGTGCCAAAATAAAAGAAGGGGCTTTTGTCCCACATTGGTATGGGAACAAAAGTGATTGGAACCTTAAGGCTATTTAAGGAACTCATATGGTGTGGTTTCAAGTGCTTCAGTCAAATACACTTTAACCTTTGTGGTTTGACTCTAATTGAATTATTTTCTTGTATTATCTAGTATGGAGAGTTGAGAGAGAGGTGTGAGTTAGTTAAAGATTTATAAGAGTGTGAGGATATTGGGGTTGGGAGAGAGAATGTTTGTGTGATTATAAAAATATTTCACATATAGAATTTCTTTCTCTATGGGTTGTGGTTTTTTCTCCGATTTTGGAGTTTCCACTTAAATTCTTGTGTTGTGGATTGTTGTTATTTTTTATTTTATTTCTCAGTTATTTCTGCTTGTCCCTAGTGGATGAATGTATGATATGATTTTCCCAACAAGTGGTGTCAGACCCCAGGTCGGGTCTCTTGAAATTCCGAGTATGCTCTATGGTCGCAGCAATGTTTGACCTTCCATATCAGAAAAGATTTCTTGAGTGGTTTTCGAGGGTCTCATTTGGAGGCGGTTGTTCATCAGGCTAAGGTGGTTAAGCAGGTAGAGGAATTTGATGGAAGCATAAAGTTTGACTTATGATATATATAAGTCAAGGATGTGTTGGTATAATCTAGGTTACACAAGGCTTTGAAAGTGAACTACCAAAGTGGAGGTGGAGCTGATCTGGGAAATAGCTCCTAATCTAGGGTAACATTGTGACAGTGATGATTTTCTTTGATGAGAAAATGTATGTCCTTTTGGCTTGTCAAGTCAACATGAAAGAGGATGTGGTTATGTTAGCGGGTTCAGGAATTTGCACATGGGCATTGGCTTGTCATGGATACAGGGTGTGGTCGAATTTCACACAGGCATTGGTTTGACATGGATGCAGGGTGTTTGGTGGAATTTGCACACGGGTATCGGTTTGGTATTTATACAAGATGTGTGTTATGTCGATGGATGAAGGAATTCCATGAGAGGCAAAAGTTGGAAGTTGCACCATAAGTTCCAGCGAGTTTTTTGACCTGTGCCAAAGAAAATTCCTAGAATGGTTTATTCTAAGTAGTCTACTCATTTGGTGGAATAAGGTTCTCTGGTTTGAGAATCATGATTGTCGGTGAAGGCAATGAGGCTTCTTCTATTTTGTCAATGTGGAGTTTGTTGGTTTTGTGTCAAAATAAAAGGAGAGGCTTTTGTCCCACATTGGTTTGGGAACAAAAGTGGTGGGAATCTTAAGGTTATTTAAGGAACCCATGTGGTGTGGTTTCAAGTGCACCAGTCAAATACACTTTAAATTTGTGGTTTGACTCTAATTAAATCCCTTTCTTATATTCTCTAGTATGGAGAGCTGGGAGAGAGTGGGGGTACTGGGGTCGGGAGAGAGAATGTCTGTGTGATTACAAAAATATTTTACATAGTGGAATTACTTTCTTTGTGGGTCGTGATTTTTTCTCCGGTTTGGAGTTTCCACGTAAATTCTTGTGTTGTGGATTGTTGTTATTTTTATTTTATTTCTCGATTATTTCTCCTTATCCCTAGGGGATTAATGTGGGATCTGATTTTCCCAACAATAATCATTCTTAGTTGAGTTTACGAGTTGCATGGCTAATTATGATTAGGGGTGTAAACGAACTGAATCAAGTCGAATATCAAGATATTCTATTCGTATTCGTCTAATTTAGAGAATATTCTTATTCGTATTCTTTTAATGTTCAAATACAAAAATTGATTCTTATTATTATTTGAAAATATATTCGAATAAATACGAATCAATTCTAATATTCGTATTTGAAATCCTCCTATATTTATCTTTTTTTTCTACAATATCTGATAAGACTGCGACGATAATTGGAGTTAATAATTTTGGGCCACGAAATTTTTAAATACGTCAACAATATTTTAATTACCTGATACATGAATAAAAAAAGTATATTGCCGAGTCTATTAAAAATATACTACAAGAATATAATTATAGATGGCCTTATTAGTTTTGGTCTTTTATAACTGAATATATGGTTTATTATATATTAATAATCTACATAAATAAATATATACTTATATTTATAAACATTATATATAAGTAATTTGTATAAATATAAATAATATCATATTATTCGAATACTCGAATCGAATATAATAATATGTACATTCATATTAGCATAATATGAGAATCTAAATAAATATTCTTATTTGGATTTTTATTCTAATTTTTCGAATTTACATGTTAATATACGAATTCGAATATCGAATCAAATAAAAAAGATTTGCTTCTTTTACATACCTAATTATGACTAATGTTCTAGTGCACTTATGAACTAATTATCGTTAAATCAATATTGAATGTTTTTTTTAAACAAGATCAATACTGAGTTTGGATGAAAGTTTAAAAAAGAGTAAGATATATTTATAAATTGCCCTTAAAACAGAACGTAATGCAGAATTAGTAATCTTATATCATTATTTAATAAAGATGATGGTACTTTTGAAAATAAGGGTTTCCTTGCAAAATATAAGACATTATTTATATTTGAAGTCCCATTAAGAAAACAAGAGGGCTCAATTTGTGACGAGAAGACATAAGAGTACAAATATGCATGAACAACATATAACAACTTAACTGATATGGTCATCTTAAAATTTTTGTAACATAAAAGGTTTTTAAATGACCAATATTAAATTGGTATGAAATTGAACGGTCTTCACAGAAATAATAATAATGCTAAGAATGTCACACCCATCAATTAAAGACTAATATGACATTTATACCTATTTCAAACGAGAAATTGAGTCAAGGCCCTTGTAAGATAAGATAAGATAAGATGTTAATTAAATTATGTCATTTTCTCACTACATTGTATTACGACTCTATATATGCTTGGAATATTATCTTTCACAACTATGCCAACATTTGTCCACTTAAAATGGAATGTCAATGCACTTTAGAGACAAAAATTTCTCTTTGTTTATTTTGACTTCTTTTATCAGTTAACTCTTTGACATATATGGAGTACTATGAATTTTGAATTTTTGACAACTAGTGTAGTGGCCTTCCTAAAATTCCAAGCTTCTTCGTAGAGAAGGTTCCAAAATTATTGCAAATTGACTTAGCACTTATCATTTGGCATCTTCTTTTTTCCCAAAAGATAAGGACCCGTATGCATGGTTAATTGTCTTAATCTCTAGGAAGATCACGAATTCGGGTATGCGAAAGTCAATATTGATAAAAGTGGGAAGTTCATTAAAGATTCATTTGAATTGATGGGTTGAATCCATTACAAGAAAACAAGAAAATTTCAACGGAAAAAATATGTTGGAATTTATTAATTTCCATTGGAATCATCGATTCGAAAAGAAATTCCAACAGAAAATGTATCGTCGGTAAAATGGTCATTGGAATAGCAAGATTCCTATGAAAATTCCAACGGAAAATATTCCAACGGTACTTCCAATGGTATTTATCCATTGGAATATACAACCATTGGAAAAAACTCCAACAATTTTTTCAACACTAATTCCAACGAAGTTATACCAATGGAATTTAGTCCAACGGTATATCTATGGAATATATATGGGGAGGGTTATATAGGACCCCCCTATTATATGAGTACATATGACCAAATCCAGACCACAGATCTACCTATTTCAATGACTATTATTAAATCTGATTAATGTTAATCAAATATATGATAAAGTCAAAATGGGGGCAAATTAGTCCACATAAAAAAATAGAGGAATTGGCTAAATCTAGTAAATCCTATGAAAATAAGATGAGTTACCCACAATTGGTGGCATCCTTCCTTCAACGTTGCAAACACAATCCCATAAGCAAAATCGTATCAGTCTCTTCCTCTCCACCGAGACTGTTTCATAGAAAACCATCTCCCACAAAATACAAGTCGATAGTTTGAGAATACAAGCAACAAAAAAAAAATAGATGACACCTACCAAGAATGCTTAACACTCATGAACAACAAGGTAACTATTTTTTCGCGTTTCGGTTGTTTAGACTGTCCATTTTTACTGAATCCATTTAAATTTTGATTTGCAATTTTTAAACCAAGCATTTGATTCATCATTTCCAGTTTTTTTTTTTTTTTTTACCCAGAACTTTGCTTATACATGATTAGCATTTTGCTTATTTGTGCTTATGTACATGCTTGTAATTATGCACAAACTTGCGAATATGCAGAATCTATGATGTTGTACACAAATTCATTTCGTCATCCCCCATTTTTTATTTAAACAAATTGCTTCATATTTTCAGAATGTTTCTTATATGTGCTTAAATACTTGCTCGCACGTATGCAAAATGTTGCTTAGTTTTTTTGTGTTTTAAACTCTCACATTAATAATAGTTTATTTGATAAGAACTATCATGTTATGCAAAAAATCAAAAACTTATACTTATATGGACTCCCATTCATTCAATCATTGATGGTTTTTTCAGCCCAAAAATTTTCTTGGGTGAGACCAAAATGTTATTATGTATGCACGAATACTTGCTTGTACGCATTCAAAATTTTGATTACGTCCTCATTTTTTCTAACCCAGTACTTTACTTAGTTATGGCTAGAAGTTTGCTTATATGTGCATAATTATATAATTATGTATATTCTTAATATTGCTTAATTATTTATTTTATTTGAATCAGTTGGGATTGCACATGTGCCGCATCAGCGGATTGAAATAACATTGAATTCATCTCCGAACTGGATACCCGAATGTGACAAAAATATGACTCCAAAAGAAGGAATGAATTTTGATAATGTCGACAACGAAATACAATTCTACAAAAATTATAGTCGTGCCAGTGGATTTGATGTGAGAATCAGTACAACCAAATGCTTTCGCAATGGTATAATACGAATGTAATATGTAGAGTGCAACCGCGAAGGATACAAAAAGGTTAAGAGCTCAACTACATTGGATGAAGAAACAGTGCTAAATGATAACGAAAGTGCACAAGTGAGACATAGAAAACCGATAAGGGTGGGATGCAAGGCACTATGCGTGTTCCAATACAATGCAAATGGTCCTTACACAATTAAAACTTTTGAAATCAGGCACATGCATTCCTTGACGCCCGGGGTGTACAGATAATTTCTAAAAGCCAATAGGAATTTAAATTTGGCTCTTCAAAATTTCATCTTAAATTGTATCAAAGCAAACATTGGGCCATCAAAAACTTATCGCCTGATAAAGAGATGGTTGGAGGGTACTCGAATGTAGGTGCACTGCCAATTGATTTTAAGAATTCCAAGAGAGAGTTGAAAGCATACGTATGTGGAGCTGATGCACAACTTATTATAGACAAGTTTTTAAAGAAAATTGAAATGTGTCCAAATACCGTAATTCAACTATGACGTTGATGAAAACGACCAACTTACACAACTATATTAGGCTGATCCAATGTGCAAGCAAAATTACATGATGTTCGGGGATGTAATATCTTTTGATGAAACATATAACACTAACAGGTCTGTACACCCCCATCAAATTTCATACCCCCTCCCCTTATTTTTTTTCTATCATGCATAAATATGCATCTCATAAAAACGTAAAATGCTTATGATTGATTTATATACTGCATGTGAATTAAACATAAACTGCTTATATGTGAGTTAAATGTTGCATATATAAAAAATAATTTAATTCACTTGTGCACCTGCCCACATGTTTTGAAAAAAATAATATATGTTGCTTTTATGATAACATTGAGTTGCTTATGCACTATAAGAACATTGCATACGATTGAAGTTAAATATTTTTTATTTTAAAATAAAAGAAGACTAACTTGTCATAACAACCATAGGTACAAAATGGTGTTCACACCATTCACTGGCGTAGACAACCATAGAAGATGTGTTACGTTTGCGTCCGGGCTACTTGTCAAGGAGGATTAAGAATCGTATGTGTGGTTATTCCAAAATTTCTTGAAATCAATGGGCCATGAGCCAACATACATTGTTCTGAGACCAGGATCCCACAATGAAAAACACGATAAAAAAGGTTTTCAAAAATAATATTCACCGACTATGTATGTGGCACATCATGGAAAAAGTTGGCATGAAGCTTGGGCATACTTTGCTTAAAGACGAGCAACTCATGGATAGGCTGAATCGCATCATTTGGAGTAACTACATTGAACCACCGGAATTATAAGAGAGATGGGCACAGTTGATGAACGATTACCAGCTGACATCGCATTCATGGTAGACACATATGATTGAAATACGAAAATCCTGGATTCCTGCTTATTTTAAAAGTGTGCAATTGAGCGAATTACTTAAAACCACATCAAGATTAGAAAGTGCTAACAGGAAGTTTCACCAACCTACAGGTTAGTCTAGTTGAGTTTTTTATGCACTATGAAAGCACTATAGAAGCTCAGAGACATGCGGTGGACAAATTGAACAACGAGTTTGAATCCAGCTTACCCGAATGCAAAACATAGTTGGAAATTGTGAAACATGCGTCAATGTGTACACAAAAATGGTGTTTTCTAATGTGAGCACCGAGATCGAATCATGTTGTTACAAGTGTGTTACAATAGAAATCAACAACGAGGCTGACACGTTTTACAAAATCAAGGACGTGGAAATATGAGTATTTACAGTGGTTTTAAATAAAAAGGATAATGTGATGGACTGCAGTTGCAAAATGTTTCAACGTATTGGAGTACTCTGTCGTCACGTCTTCTCGCTGCTAAAGGAATTCGACAAGATTCCAGCCAAATATATTCACAAATGATGGACCAAAAATGCATCCATGCTACCATATCAAAACAACTATTCATTGAACAACTTCGAATCAGAGATGCAGTGTGATACAATATTGCAACATATTTGGTCTGACCTTCACTGTTGTATTATTCTAGCAAAGACAACAAGTCCAAGATTGAAGCCCTTTCAAAGATCATAAAAGACCACAAAGAAATATTACTGATGGATCAACATACAGATTGCAATTATACAACAAACAATCATTGATCGAAGGCTTCGCCGGGAACACATCCCAGCTAGGCATTGTAGTGTTGCCATTGACACATGCCAAAAATAAGGGAATCGGCAGTCGAGTCAAGAGCTGACTTCAGAGTCAGAAAGAGAAAGCAATCAAGGCAGGACAGAAATTGAAGAGACGTTGTGGGAAATGTGGAGAAATAGGTTCGCACAATAGCAGAACATGCGACAAGTAGAATTGAGTTTTTTTTTATCTTACCTCCAGTTTATTCGAGCTTCAAACAATCTTTTTAAATCAAAGACGTGGAAATAGGAGTATTTATAGTATTTTTAAATCTCTGTTGATGCTTATTAATGTATTTGATACTGCTTATTTATGTTTATATTACCGCTTAATTTTTACGCTTATTTAAATATTTGTATATATTTGTTTGATATCATTCTTAAAAATGATTCTTAATAAATAAATAAAAAAGCATGTGTTCGAGAATATGGTGTGACTGCTTATTTATTTGTTTAATACTGCTTATTCACATGTTATAAATTGCCTATGCGTGGTTATTATAATGCTTATTACTAATATGTACTCTGCTTGTTTGTGACTGTTGTAATGCTTTTCGAGCAAATAATTCAACATTCGTGCAAAATTTGGTTACTGCAGTCCCATATATTCAATTCCTTATTTGTGCTTAAAGTGTTTCTTGTGAAAGGATGTTATGGTGCTTACAAAGCAGTTGAGTTCTGCTTACAGTATAAAAAAACCATGAAAATAATTGCTTACAAAGCAATTGAATTTTAAGCGATTGAATTCTGCTTACAAAGCAATTGGATTCTGCTTACATTATCTAAAAACCATGAAAGTAATTGCTTATAAAGTAATTGAATTTTGCTTACAAGGCAGTTAAAGTCTGCTTACACAACAATTGAATTATGCTTACAATATCTAAAAATCGTGAAATAAATACGACACTAACTAGAAAACATTCATATATCAACTACGTATGTACGTCAAAACCAAACATATTTAAAATGGCTATAAAAAACTACAATATTTAACATTTTTGATCAAAAGTATGAAACAACAACGTTTCATTGTGATACTAACTCGTTTTAGCAAACTCCAATTTGATACCATTATCTCAATTTCGTACACTCGGCAACCATCAATCCGTCTTCATTCTCAATTTGCCCCCGAACCTCATCACCGAACCTCCTGCCCTTCATCCTCACAATCATTCATTGTCTTCTTGTGCTTCCTACAAAGACAAATAAAAGCAAATACAAAAATTTAGTCCATAATCACATTGCAAAGGACATGAAAACAAATATAAAAAGGGAAATAACCATCAAACAAACTCACCGCCAAACCAACGTCTTCAGTAGCCACCCCATCTCCACCAATATCACGTGCACCACTAACCCCTACCTGATAATAAAACAAACAATAAACAAAGCGAGTAACACTACAACATATAAGCAATATTCTATGCATAAGAAAATAACATTAAATACTACTATAAGCATAACAGACCAGAAAATAAAAATATAGAACAAAAAAAAATGAAAGAACTTACATCCCTGCCAGCCATTGCATCCATCTCTTGGGAGACCCTCAGGCTAAAATTCGGCATATAATCGATAACTTTTTTGTGCTCGTTCCTCCGACCAAGCGCATGTTGAACTTTTCAATGGCAGCTACGGTCTCGGGCTTATTCCAAAAAGCTTCATTCAGCTGCTTTTCGCTCATAACATCATCTTGAGGACCCTCCCCTACTAAAGTATGCTTACTAGTTGAACATATAAGCATCCTAGCCGATTCTTATAGTTTGCAAAATTGTGCATCGCCTGTCATCTCTTTGGGAGCATTTTGAAGCAACGCAATTATGTCAACCACATCTGTAGCAAGACATGATAACTTCTGCAACATTAGTCTTGATTTATACTCCTTGCCAAAAGTGTTCACATAACATGTCAATTACATAAAACAAAATGAAACTATGTAGTCATACACTAATTATAAACACATAATAAAAACTGAAAACTTCTTCATGCAACAATTTTTTTATTCAAAAAGGCTTTCTGACTTTACAAGCATTATTTATAATACATGCAAGCAAAATTTTCAATAGTCACAAGCAAAAACTGTCAATCCAAGCAACAAGTTCTTAATGTTCATGCAACATCTCACTGTCTAATAAGCAGTCTACTAACATTCGAGAGAAAGAAAATGCACAAACAACCACATATTAGTACCCAAAAACTCTTTTCTATTTTTTTAAGCAAAGATTAACTACATAGATAAGCGAGAATTGGCATATATTATAAGCAATAATCCAAAGATAGATTCATTCAATCAAAATTCTCTTTGTTTTAACAAATTTTCTTATTATATATGAAAAATCTCTCTCTAATAAGCAGAAGTGTCATATATAATAAGCAATACTCCAACAACATTTAAAAGAATAAGCAATATTGTAATAAGAAATACTCCATATTTAAGAGAATTAGCATTATTAACAACACATATAAGCAGAAGTGGCACATATAATAAGCAATACTCCAACATGAATTCAACCAATCAAAAAAATAGAATTTATACCTCGAGAGTCTCTGTCCCCAACGAAGTCCTAGCCTTCACTAAATGACTTCCTAACCCCCCCCGATGTCACCTTTGTTCGATGCAATTATAGGGAGTGCATCAGCCAAATGACCCTGGCCAAATAAAAAACCAAAAAAAAAGTAGAAAGTCAAAAGAAAAAAAGATAAAGAGAAGGCAATAATTAGTTAAAACTTATTGATAAAAATACAAGAGGCCCATTAAACATATTTTTCTTGTTGTCCTCCCAATGTGCCCTGTTGGTAACCAACGTGTTAATCGTATAATATCATCATCCAAGGTTGCGGATATTTCGAACATCCTCCAAGCTGACCATCATAAGGGCATTAACATAACCACAAGGGTTATTCCCAATAACCATGCAGTCCACCAAGGCAATAAAATGCCTTTTAAACCAGTCCCCTTCGTCCGCATATTTTAACATCTCCGTGCATACGTTTTTGGCCGTGATTTGGTTGTTAGCCTTGTTGAAAATCCGCCATTCTTTAAGAAGATCACACTGACCCCCCACTTTGCTTCTCCGGTCAATATTCACCCTCCCATTTGGTATTCCCAAAACCCGTTCAACGTCCCGTAGCATCAATGTGAATGGTTTTCCCATTCGATATCGCCAATTCATAGCGCATTGGATTGAAATTGTCAACACCCAGTAAGTTAACTATCTTTGGTATTTCATTAATCTTCAAGTGCAATGATCTTCCGATCTCAATCTCAATAACCATGACCCTCATTCAGGGTCCGATTTCCCAATTACTTTAGCAAACTTCCTCAACGTTGCTCTCGTAGACATCCTAGGATATTCGGACTCTTCAACACCCTTACTACTATCTACCACTTTTTTCCCTTATCCTTCCCCAACTCCTTATTACTCAACTCTACACGATCATCACTAGCTGCGATCTTCTTTTTCCCTCTTTTGTCTTTTGTCATTTCCAACAGACAATCTATCAAAATAACAAGACACTATCGATTATATAAAGCATTCATTTACATACAATCATTTATAAGCATAAAAAAACAACTAAGCATAAGCATAATAACACATACAATAGCATGATAGAAAACATAAATAAGCATAATTGTCAACAACAATAAGCAGTTGAAAACATCAATAAACAATCCCCCAGACTTAGAAAAAACATGGCAATACTAATTACCCCCCCCCTTGTTTGAGAGCATAATATAAAACATACATAAGCATAATACAAAATATACATAAATATAATTATCAACAACAATAAGCAGTTTAAACCCTCATTAAAGCAATCTCCCAGACTTTGTTTTTTCAACTAGTAAAATCGGAAAAAAAAAAAACCACAAATGATTCTAAGCATATGCACATACTTGATCAAAAACATGATCAATTTAAACCCCATTTCCCAAAATTTTAATCGTGTTGTACAAAAATTAAAACTCAAAACACAATATTTTACACCGACTAAAAAACAGATAATTTTACAAACATATGAACTGAACTTACCCAAAACTCAAAATTAAGGTAACTACCATATCAATATCCTACAAAATGCAACAATACACCCTAACAAACTAACAAAAAAATAGAAAGCCCAGGATTTCTATGTTTTTCAAAACAGCAATAAAAAATAATGTCAAAAAAATAGAAATACATCCATTGTCAAATGCTTGAGCAAAATCACTTAACCAAGAAATTATCAAAAAAATGACGAAATAATAAGGAAAAAATATTGCTCCACCTACAATGTGGGTATCAACACAGTGAAGAATGTGACGTCGATATGTTGCCGCCTCGAAGAACAACCGTAATGCCGTTCGGAAATTGTGACCGCCTCGAAGAACAACCATCGCGTTTGGGGGTTTTCATAGAGATGGCATTTTTGACAAAAGATTGGGTTTTTCACAGGAGTTTTTCACAAAAGATTGGGGATGGAGTTTCTTCAGTGTAGATGGAGATGGGTTTTTCAGAGGAATTGGAGATGGAGATGGGTTTTTCAGAGGAGATGGAGATGGTTTTTCTCTTCTTTCTTCAGTGGAGATGGATATGCACTTTTCGACCGAGGGAGATGGAGTTTGATTCTACTGTGGAGTTTGAGACTTTTCAATTACCCAAAAGAAAATATTTGGAAGATAATCGTGTGAAAAACCGTTCCCTTAATTGTAGGACGACATTGGAGTTCTCCAGTTGGTTCTTCTTATATATGAGTTCGGTTCCAGAGTTTGCTCCCTCCTTCTCCTTGGGTTTCTCCTAATTCCACATTCTCCTCCTCTTGAAGCCATTGATGTGGGTTTGAAGCTTTCGAAATTCGAGATTAAACTCCCTCCAACTTGAAGAAGAATAAGAGAAAGTTGAGAAATTGAAAGAAATCTGTGGTGGGTTTCTTGAAAGAGAGAAGTATTTTTACCCTAGCTTGAAGATTTGAAGTTGAATTTAAAGAATTTTGAAGATAGGATGGGGTATTTGTAAGGAATTTTTGACACTTAGGATTTGGAAGACAAGAAGTAGGATAAATTTAGAGTTATTGAGTTTAAAAGGGGAAGAAAAATTTCGATTGAACCATTCACACGGTCCATGTAAAATTATACGGTTCGACTGTGTGCGCTGCTGCTGTCTCTATTTTTTGCGTCGACCGAATACACAACCGTGTAAAAATACATGGTAAGACCGTGTATTCAGTCTCAGTTTATGCATTCCATATAGCCGTGTATTTTTCACACGGTCGTGAGTTTTGTTTTTAAATTTTTTTTAATAAAGACCCAAAGTTTGTCGTGACGCCTCCTACACAACAACTCACAAAAATAAACAAAACTAAAAATTAATTTAAAAAAAAATCAAAATCAAATTGAACAAAAGAGATTAAAAATTTGGGTTACCTCCCAAAAAGTGCTAAGTTTTACGTCTTCAGCCAGACGTCGGATTCTATTACTACTGTTGCTGAACTTGTATCTTTTGTTGTCTTTGGGTCCTCACATTTTATACCACATATCAGATGAATGACATTACATTGTTCTCTAGGATTAGGTTTCGTATCGGTTGGGAAGTTTCCCTTTGGATGCTTGCATCCCACTATTGTAGCGATTTAGGACACTTGCGTCTCTAAAGATTTTAGCCTTGCGTCACGTTCATGTTCAACTGAGTAACCTAATCCTCAATTTTGTCTATCCTCGCTTCATCTTTGTTTAATCTAGCTCTTATTTCTTTGATAAACAAGGATAACAACTCTTCTATAGATGATGTCTTTTCACTAGACTCTATTTGAAAAATATTTTTGTTATTAGCATAAGAAAAATCTTCGTGGTTTCGCAGCCCCGAATGGTAATGTGTGGGTGTCTGATTTTTTTGGTAGTTGTTGTTGAAGTTTCTTTGGCCCGCAAAGTTCGCCTCTCCCTCAACAATTGTAGGATATCTCGAAGTCGCCTGCTGCATTGCATCCAGTTTCATATTAAGCACTGACACTTGCTCTGTGAGCATGAAAATATTATCCTCATCCTGGACCTCCGCCACACGTCTGACACTAGATTTCTCGGATGTCCACTCGTAACTATTATTTGCCATCTCTTCAAGTAATTCTAGTGCCTCATTCAGATATTTCCCTAGTAGTGCACTCTCAGATGCAGTATTTATAATAGTTCTCGTGTTTCTACTCAAACCATTATTAAAATATTATACATGTTGGTAGTCGGGATATCCATGTTGAGGGCATTTCCTCAACAATTCTCTAAACATATCCCATGCTTCATACAATGGTTCTGTAACTAATTGCCTAAACTGAGCTATTTCATTTTCAGTTGTAATGTCTTACTATAGGGAAAATACTTAGCCAGGAACTGTTGACTTAGTTCAACCCAATCTGCCGAGGGTGGTGTCAAAGAAGATAACCATCCATTGGCCTTATCGCATAGAGAGAATGCGAAAAGGCGGCATCGAATGATATCCTATGAAACACTATTCCTCTTTATAGTATCGCAGATCTCTAAAAATTGCGCCCGGATGCACGTTTGGATCTCACGGCTCTCCCCAAAACTCGGTTTTGTGACACCATCGGATCAATGTAGGTTTTAGTTCAAAATTATTTGCGTTATCGATAAATAGGCCACACCCATACCTTTGATTAACTTTTCGCTAGAACTAATCTCTAACTACCCTTCTCATAGGCCCCCCTAATGCTATCCGGTTACGCCCATTCGCCCCTTGTGGGACCTCTTCGTTGTTTCGTTGTTCACACTATCCATATCGTTCCCATCCACCATCCCTTTAGATCTTTTCCTTAACCGTTTTCTGTGTTTTGGTCTAAAAATCAGGTCAATGGGTATCGGTTGGATAGATCTCGGAACATGTGATCATGCACTATATGCACTTAATAAAAATAATGTTAGAACCAAAACAAATAAAGAAAATAAAAAAAATAAAGAATGAAAGAATAACAAATATTGCTTCAATTAAGATTGAACTACTTATTACTATATCTATGTAGAATATTTCAATCCCCGGCAATGGCACCAAAAACTTGATCGTGAAAATCTTTTCACTAAACTGCAAGTGTATATTGTAGCTAGCAGATAGCAGCGAGCAAGGTCGTATACTTCAGGGATTGAATACGAAACCTATAAAGTACCGTAAATATTATATTTCAATTTTATTAATGCGGTAGAAAATCAGAAAATTTGTTATTCGAAACTAATCCTAAATTATCAAATAAAATATCTAAAATTATTAAAGACCCGAACTCCACAAGTTTTCAACAAATACAAAAGCAACACTAGGCACATAATCTCAACATGTTTCTTCAATATTAATTTTAATTTTAATTAATGTTTCATCAAAACTATTTTATGTGTATTTATGGGTTCGATTGCTAAATTAGTTTATTCCCCTCCCGATGGAAATAAATAGTTGATTAATACCAATTGCTAGCATCCTTACTTAGGGGTGGCCACGGTTCCCGAACCCGCGGCCCGATTCTAAAAGCGCCGGTTACGGTTCCTCATTTATGGAGGAACGAATCCGAGCAACCGTTGCCTCACGGTTCATTTCAAAACCAGAACCAACGGTTCTAGTATGGTTCGAACCCGGTTCCTCCAAGGTTCCGTTTCGATTTTAACCTTAGGAACCATTTGTTTATCTTTTGATAATTTTTGATTTCTTAAAATAGTTTGTCAATTTCGATTAAAAAAAAAAAAAAGAAAATAAAGAAAAAAAGAAAAGGACTTAATATCCAATAAAGTTTTATACTTAATATTAATAATAATATTAAACTATCTATATATACGATTAGAGTATAAAAGAATCAAAGTTCACGTAGTTAAACACAATATTTGGTCTAAAACGTGTCTCATGTAGTTACGAAAATAAAACATCATAATAAACATTTAACATTTCATCTAGCATGTATTTACCAAAACAAGATTGTTGGTTTTAACCTTAAAAAAATGGTTCCATAACGGTTCCACCGGCGGTTCTAATCGATGGTTAAACTACCGGCCCACGGTTTTTGAGACCTAGGAATAGGAACCGAAAGCGCCTACACGTTCTAATTCAGGTTTTGGAACCATTGACCCGCGATTACGGTTTAGGAACCATTGACCATGATTCGATTTAACCCGGTTCGGTTCCATTTGGCCACCCCTACCTACTCAACAATTAATATAAACTCCCATAAGATCTTTGAATTGAAGTACTCCCACAAACAGTTATAAGCCGTCCGACTCTATACTCATTTATGTTATGAACTTATTTTTGTAAGTTAGAAATCATCTCCCAAATTATGAACTAACAAATATGACATGCAAATTATTGATCGATAATCTACACGAAACAAGTACTCGAATTCATAAAACGTAACACAAAACCAATTAAGAAAAACAATCAATTTAGAATTAACATGAATCCAAAGGTTTGATTATGCCCTAGGTTGTAAAGATTTGCTTTAACATATTTGACAACAAATTCATAGACAAACTTGAAATCAAATAGTTTGACATCGATTAAGTACAAACAAGAGATCTAAACTATGAGGATAGAACCCTTCTTGTCAGGATGGATCCTTCTTCGAAGTCTTGAACCTCTTGTGGTTTCGTAAATGCGAAAGGTCTTTGATTTGTGTTTCTCCCTTAGAAGTATGTAACCCTAGTTTTTTTTGGTGTATCATGATGTATTTTTTAAATGCGGAGCTTAGTCTTCCTTTTATAGATGCTTTGAGAGAGCACTTGGTAGTCCTACGATGGAATAAGGAAACAAATTCACCTGCCATACAAAATACACGGCCGTGTGAAATCACACGGTCCCACCGTATTCTGCTTTTTCTTCTTTGTTTTGTACGGAACAAGATACATAGCCGTATATTCTTACGATCTGGTCGTGTATTTCGTCTCTAAAGTTCTAAACTCGAACAAGTCGCACGGGCGTGTGAAATAAGACGGAACCATTTCACACGGTCATGTACTTTTACACAGGCTGACCATGTATTTTGTTCTTTGTCGTTTTCTTTGCGTATTTGATCGTCTGTTCACATTCGATATTCTTGTCCGGGCCGTCCCATCGATAAGTTTTCCATTTTAGCTCCATTTAAACGTAACGTTACAAGAATACACGATTACCCACTCGATAAAGGAAACCAACTAAAATACACTAAATATACATGCAAATGCATCGAATATGTATAAAAAAAAGCCCCTAAATGCACGTATATTTTACACGTATCACCCACTTCCACAATAATATGAACAATGCAGGTTCGACAACATAGACCCTATTTATATATATATATATATATATATACTTTTTTGTTTGTGTGTGTGTGTGTGATAATTTAATAATAGGCAAGCAATGAAACAAACCCTGATGCAACAACAAGAATCAAACCACGTCCACATGAACTTCTATGTGTCCAACATATAACCTACATCACCAGCTATTCACAAGTACATATTTACATCAGGGTTTCCAAAGCATAGTACAGTATAAGTCCAAAATATAATACATGGCTAGAAAGACAAGATATCCCATCAACATAACCCAACAGGTCGTCATCCATGTACACTTTTCTCGATGTCTGTAGGAGTAATAGCGACTGTCCGATGAAACTAAGAAATCAAGCATCATCATGCTCACTTGACATGCATGAACTTCATGAGCTAATGCCCAGTAAGTGAAAATTGTGCATACATAAAGAACAATGTAATATAAATTAAATGCTTTCCAATATGTTATGCCATGAAAGCATATTTATGAATCAATGATTAAAAATTATTTCTTTTCACCTGGGCCCTCGCCCACTGCTATGCACGAGAAATAGCTCAATGTATTATTAATAATCAAGTTGTCGGATTCATTATATCTCACATATCCGAAGTAATATCTCACATAGCCTTTGGGCATTAATAATCAATGAGCTTCATTCGAATGTCTCGCATACCAGTGATTTCTCACATGGCATGAGCTCAATATATTTTATTTTCATAGAAAATCTTGTCGTGCATGTCTCATCTCAACAATGCTCATATGTTATGCATGCACGTGACAATGCTAATGAATACCATGCTCAACAAAATAATAATCACTGTGTTCCAATATTATTAAAGCAACATATACATGACAAAATATTTATAATACATCCATTAAGGTACAAGGATCATATTTTGTATAGATAAAGCAGGAAATACTATGTTCATGCATTGTAGTTGCAAATGGATTTTAACTTACCTTTCCATCTTGGACAAGCTAATGAAAATTAGCTAAGTGTCTTTCCTCCCTAATCATATATGTAAAACATTGTAAAAATATAAGCTACCAATTTTTATTTCTAAGTCATTATGTTCTCTGAAGCAAAATTCGTGAAAGACTCTAAATCTTAATGAATAATTAAATAACTATTAGGCTCCGGGACTTATGTCATAAATCAAATCAAATACCTCAAATATTTTATATATATATATATAGGGGAAGGTTCAAATGGGACACCCTCCTTTATATGAGACAGTGGGGGTTTATCCAAGCCATTGAAATATTGCAATTAAGGGTCCAGATTTAATGGCTAATATTTATATTAATAATTATTAATTATAAGTAGTAAGGTCATAATAGATAAATTAAGAAAATAACTCACCACCAAGTCAAACGTTCCCAAATTATAGGAAGTGATAAACACAAAATAATGGCAACAAAATCTTACCAAATCAAACCCAATAGAGCCCAAAAATGACGAGATAAGACCAAAAATTTCGAACCCAAAGAGTCAACGTTTCCTAAATTGTCGGATGCAATTCAATACACAAAGTGGAAGGATTAAACATGTTCTTATCGACTTAGTATGTATACTTTATATCATCCTAAATTATGTAGAAGGATTTACACACGTTCTTATTTTTTTGTATAAAATAAATGCACTTCAATACACGATTAAATAAATATATATACGGTGAAATTTCGACATTTATACAATACAACGCTCTTAACCACACAAAGAATGTTAAAGTGAATAAAAAAGATATTCTTTGGAATATTATGCATGCTGTGATAAAAAGCGTACTAATTATACAATATTCTAATATTAATTAAACAAGTAAAAGCGCACTAATTATATATCATTGTAATACTATGCACACAAAGAAAGCGCACTAATTATACAACATTCTAATACTATATATGCAAAGAAAGCGCACTAATTATACATCATTCACAAATTCTTAACAACACGATTGCCCCTTCTCCTTTTCTTAGGTTGAGCATTTGCTTCCCGCCCCACTACTCGTACCACCAATATTGTCGCCTTTTTTTGTCCTCTAGCCATCTTCATAAATTAGCAAATGCAATTAAGAAGACAAAGAAAATATCATCATAATACAGTAAAATTATTCTAACACTACACAAACATTAGATGACAAATACATTAAAATTGTATTATACAACTACAATTGAAGTTAAACTATGTTGAAGACATACACAAAAATGTATCTTTAAAGAAAAAAACATCAAAATTGTATTAAATAACCACTAAAACTCAACTAAGAATACAGTAGAATAATTTCCAGAAAAGTCGAAGTCGAAAGTCAAAATACAAACCCAACCATGAAATTTCTAGAAATCGAAATCTCCAGAAAAATCGAAGATAACTAAACACTATAACAATAAATCCCCAACAATCAAATGATAAAAACCTAGAAACTACACAAACTACTTCTAAAAATATTTTCAAGATTTGGGTTAAAATTACATACCAAGAAATTAAACAAAATGTGCGAAACTTAATTGCCCGCTACAAAATTATACTGCACAAAACAACAAACTGTATTAAATAAACACTAAAACTAAACTAAGTATATAACAAACTTATATTACCCTTATGCAAACAAATACAAAAATCCCAAACAAGAAAATTGTTTGGCTTCAACAATTTTCAACAAATGATCACTTCCAATTCCAATTCTCGAAAGAAAATAATTCCACTTAGTATCTCTGATAAGTGCAGTACAACAATATCAAAATTGCAAGCCCAAGAACACTAACAAATTCATCAAGATTTAAAAACATTACATCCAACTGGACAAAATCGAAAACCGATTCAACCAAAACCAAAAAAAGTCTAAGTCCATCGCCAATAAATTAAATAAAATTGAAAGAGAGGAGAGAGAGAGAGAGAGAGAGAGAGAGAGAGAGAATCATACCAATAAAAGGGGTGGTTATAAGAACAATATAAAGCACCGAACCTGTTGCAGACTTCGAGTAGTGGCAAAAATAATTGTAAGAAACAATGAATCTCGATTGCTTATATATTATCGATACAATAACTAATGTAGGAGTCCGACTTAATTTCCAATATCATTGGTGCAATGGTGCAACGATCGCATTTCCGGAAGGAACGATGCGTGGGATGAGAAGAGACGTGGTGTTTTGAATGAAAATAACTCTCCCAAAAATCGCTCTAATAAATATGGTAAATAATAACTTCCTTTACACTCTTAAAAAGGACAAAATAGCCCTTATAGAAAAATCCAAAATTGGTCAAATTATACATATGACCTTGATGATGTGTATCTATTAACTACTTGCCTAAAATAATGGAATTAATCTAAATCATCCAAAAAAACAATCCAATGGCTATAATAAATCCCCACCGTCTCAAATAAGGGGGTGTCCCATTTGATCCAATCTCTCTCTCTCTCTCTATGTATATATATAAGTATCTCATGTCACTTATTAGTGTATTTGACTATTTCATTAAATCTCTTACTTAATTAAAGGCATATCTTTGTTCTAATATATTGTTAAGCAATAACGTTTAACTAAATTACAACAATTGAACCTTGATAGTGATTTGACCAATTGGAACTCCCAGATAATACCGTTCCCATTCTACAAATATTTTAGCATCAATTGATTATTGAAAGTTAACAAATACGTATTGTCTCTAAAACTTTACACTATTTAAACTATTTTCTTTAAAATCTACGTGTATAATCCATTATATAATTTAGGCCATATCTTAATTTTATTATGTAATTGTCATTTAAGATATATATATATATTACATTTATAAATAAAGTATTTCATGTATCTTTGTTTTATAAACTAGCTCTCTAACCAATAATTTCAATGTGAGAATTAAAATCAATTTAGCGAGTTGTGAGACTTACGAAGAGCCGATCTTTATCCGATAATGTTAGCTTGTGTTGGGAAATTTATTTTATAGATTTTGATGAATGCCATGTAAAACTTAAACTAGAAAGTTGGCACCCTATTTTCCTTGTACTTTTCATTGTAATAGATAGGCGGGTAAAAGCCAAGTCGCCTATGCCTGGAAATACAAGAAGTCAATCAAGATCAAGTGAAGACTCATGGTTGTGGAGCAGTGAGTATGGCCAAGATAAAAGATCAAGAATTCGATCAAGATGTATCAGGCGAGGAACAACTATGTGAAGAGTCGGTCAAGTCAACTCAAGGAGCCAAGTCTCAAGTTGAAAGTGACAGATGAGTCATCCGAGGATTGAAGTCTACTCAAGTCACCTGGGGTATACAAAAGATTGCGGTCAAGTCAAGACAATCGAATGAGATCCATTGATGAAAGTCAAGCATCATTGCATGAGAATGGTAACAAGTTAAAGTTGTCGAGAGATAAAGTGTTAGTTCGAGTTGTGTGCAAAAGGAACAAACCAATGGGAAGCATCAAAGAAGTGAGAATCGCCAATCTTGCAAAAGACATTAAATCCCGAGGAAATGTCAACATCAAGGATCAACAAGATAAGCCAAAGAACACAAGTGACTTTTGAAAATTAGCCTATCTCTTCAACGGGCGATTTTTGAAAGTTCACTATAAAAAGGCGAGGAAATTCATTGAGTAAAGGTTACCTTGCACACCGAGAAATCAAGCATTATTCAAGCTATTAACCCGCAAATATTCTCAAGTATATTCAAGCAAATCCTCAAGCACGAAACTCGAAGGAAATCGATCCAACACAAGTTGTGAAGGAAAGACAATTTCAAACTGTTGAAGAGGAAACTTTTGAAGAATCAAAAGAGATCTACTTTCCAAGGAGGATTGTAAGAAGATTCAAGGTCGAACTGGTATCAGAGTTATTGGAAGGCTTCGTGATCAAATCCAAGAACTTGAGAAAGTGAGTCAATGTGCAAGGCAATATTGCCAATGAAAAAGCGAGTTTGAGTCGGAAGAGAAGCGGCCTATGTGACCAAGGTTGTCTCTAGACTGTTGACCACTTTGTAAATAGATCTTTTACATAGTGGATTCCTCCAGGAGTTGGAGAAGAGATGATTAGAAGAATTACCCCATCTTCGAACCTCTATAAAAATTAACTGTGTCATTTATTTTCAGCACATTTACATTTCTGCATATTTACATTATATCTGCTGCTAAACTTATTTGTTATCCAACTGATTAATAACCAAGTGCTAAAATCAAGTGTTAAAACAAGTTTAAAACAAATCAAAGGGTGTTAAGTCTTCCGCTGTTAAAACCAACACAGCCAAGTTAAGGTTCAGGTTAAACAGCTGAGTTATTCTATCAACAGCTCTATCGAATTTGTTGAGTGGCTAACTCTGGTGAATAACCAACTTAGTTGTCCCTCAAGGACTTAGTTGTTTGTGTTAACTCTGTAATATTTTAAAAGGACTAAAATCGAAAAGTTGGTAAGGTTTATTCAACTCCCACTTCTAAACTTTACTCATACCCCTTGGGACCTACAACTTGTTACCTTCGTTTTTGCTTGAGTATGCAAGCTAAATAAATTAAAGTGGGTTAAGATGTATATGTATATTTATCCAGCTTTCAGTCAAGGCGGTGGGGGATAAGCTTAATACATGTATTTCAACTATAAAGATATTTAAGATGGCTATATATATTCACAATTGATAAATATATATATATATATATATATATATATATATATAGGGTAGGATCCAATAAGACCACATATTATAGTGTGAAAATATGGAATCATCTCAACCCTCCCTTATCTATATCAATGGCTAAGATAAATAGGGGTTAAAATTACATTAAACCTTTAATTAAGGCAAAATAAGGGTATAATTGTCAAAACAAACATGTGGGGGACCATCCAAATATCGAATCAGTTATTAGGAGAGAGAAATTAAATCACGTGGGGAGAGAGAAAATCGAGAGAAAATCACGCTGGAGAGAGAAAATCACGCATGTGCTTTGCTGAGACAGCTAAGTCTAAAGAAGCAGCAGACTCAGAGAGTAGTGAAGCTAACTACTCAAGTGATTCTGAAGAAGAAGCCATGATCTGCCTTATGGCTAAAGAACAAGATCAACAAGACCAAGAAGATGAGGTACACTCTAACTCATCTCATTCAGATTCAGGTGGTATTGATTGTGATACACACACTTCATCACCCACTGATCTTTATGATTCATTAGGCAAAATGATGAAAGACTTTGAGCACATCAAATCCTCACACACACTTCTAAAATGAGGAAAACGGCCCATTAAAAGCCAAAACTCACGGTGACTAAGGAGCGAGTGCTCTAAGTCACATAGCTTATGAGAACACGAGTTGAAGGTGAAAATGCTAAACTATTAGCAAGAGATAATCATTGTAGAAAGGAGGGAAAATGATCTTAAAAATGTGATTGCCTCATTTACGAAGGCATCCAAATCATTGGATGACCTTATCATGAGTCAAAAAGAATGTGGAGATAAGACAGGCATAGGATTCAATTCCTTTGTGCACAGTCAAACTCCTAGAGTGATTTTAGAAAAAGGATCTTCGAGCAATGAAGCATCTCAAAAACCTACAACACCAAATGTTGCACCCACATTCATCCTAAAGCACAACCACAAACAAATGGCCTTGGATATAAAGGGAAAGGAAAATAGCCCGATTCAAAAGTATCTTTGAGGACATCTTAGAAGAAATCCAGCAGAGTTCCTCAGCAAACTCCAAATAGAAAGTACTCTGTGAAGAACAAACAGAGCTACCGAAAACCCCAGAAGTTTCATCAGAGAAACACATATGATGGGAATGGTAGAAACTACCCAAGCCAAGCTGATTGGAACAATATGAAATATCAACAAGGACCAATGGAATACAAGCCTAAATGGCAAAGACCTAAACCTCAGCAAAGGTCATTCCAAAGGTAAAAGAGCTATTATCAGCACACATATCCACCCAGGCACTACACTCTGAAATACCACAACTACCCAAAGAAGGCAATTGCTAAAACACACACAGGCATACAGACAAAAGAGACAGGTTGTATGAACCTAAAGCCGCCAAGAAATTTGCCAAAGTGAATTGTCTCTAAAGATTTCAACTAAAAAGCATTTATATTTGTATTTAGTTGAGCAACATGTTCTTCAATCATATATATCTTGCCTCATCATTATTTAATATTGCGCTCGTTTGTCCAATGAATGAGGCTAGCATCTCCTCCAAAGATAGCTTTTCCTCATCCGCTTCACTTCTACCTTGATTCCCCACATTAAAACCCAAGGAGGGCTGCAAAATGTTTCTATTTTTAGTGTAAGAAAAGTTTTCATGATTTGTGACCCGAGATGATAATGCATAGATATCCGATTATTCATGTAGTTGTTGTTGAAATTCGTTGTCCTCGATGAAATTCACCTATTCTTCAACTACCGTTGGTTCCCCTCGGAGTCGCTTGTGGGATAACATTCAATTTTTACTTAACATAGAAATTTGCACGGTTATCATGGCAATTTTATCCTAATCTTGTACCTCTGCCACTCTCTTGCTCAGATGGCCACTGATAAATATTATTCACCATCTCCTCCAACAATTCTAATGCCTCTTCCGGATAATTCCCCAATAAAGCACCTTCGGATGCATCATCTATAATAATCCTTATGTTTCCGCTAAAAGTAATGTACTAGTTGATAGTCCGAATATCCATGTTTTGGGCACTTCTCAATGATTCCTTAAATCTATCTAATGCCTCGTATAGTGGCTCACAATCAAGTTTTCTAAACGAGCGATCTCACTTTTCATTCTTGTTGTTTTTCTTGGAGGGAAGTATTTTGCTAAAAGTTTCTAACTTAGCCCCATCCAGTTGGCGGCAAGTGGTGTTAATGAGGATAACCATCCCTTGCCCTTATTGCATAGAGAGAATGTAAAAAGGCGACAACAAACGGCATCTTCAGAAACACCATTCATCTTAATCGTGTCACAAATTTCCAGGAATTGTGACAGATGTGCATTTGGGTCTTCCACAACTCTCCCCACAAACTGCTTATGTGACACCATCTGAATCAACGTCGGTTTCAGTTCAAAATTATTTGTATTGATTGGCTGACATGCAACTCCTCCATGCTCGAGATTAACTTCCTACCGAAGTAATCTCTGACAAACCGTTTCACCGGCCTATCCTCTACTAAATTATTTCCATTAACATTACCTGGTGGTATCAACAAATGATCTTCATTGTTCCTGTTATTACCATCATTCCCACGGTTCTCTTCTGCCATTGCTCTCAACTATCTCACTCAATAAGAACAATGTTAAAAATCGATAAAAGTTATTGCTTAAATTAAGATTGAATTACTTATCACTATATTTATGTTGAATCTTTCAATCCCCGACAATGGCGCCAAAACTTGATCGCTAAAATCTTTTGCTAAATCACAAGTTTATGTGTAGTTTATAGATAGTGGCAAGAAAGGTTGTATTCCACATATATTAATTTGAAGAACATAAAATAAAGCAAATCTTATGGTCCAATTATATCAAATCGATTGTAAAACAAAGGTGTATCTAATTAACCCTAAAATTATCAAACTAAAATATCTAATCAATGTAAATCGTCAAACTTCACAAAATTCAGTCAATCACAAAAGCAATCCTAGGACTATGATCTTAACATGTTTCATCAATATTAATTCCAATTAGTGTTTCACAATAACTAGTTTCCGTGTATCTACGGGTTTAATTCCTAATATAGTTTATTCCCTCTCATCAAGCAAACAAACATAGATCAATTTTGAAGTGCTAGTATCCCTACTCAACAATTAATATCAATTCCCAAAAGCATAGAAAATTAAAGTAAACCCCACAAATATCGTAAGCCTCCCGACTCTATACTGTTTATGTTATGAATCCATTATCTAATGTTAGATCTTATCTCCGAATTATGAATTAACAAATTAAGCATACAAATTATGGCGGATAATCTACAAGAATTAAGCCCATGAATTCATAAATAGATAACAATAAAACCAAATATGAAAAAATCAAACTAGAATTAACATGAACCCGCGGTCTTGATCACGCCCTAGAACTAAAAGATTTAGCATAACATAATTGTTTGCAAATCCATGACAAACTTGTAAACAAAGAGTTAAACATGAAAGTAAAGAGCGTAACAAAAGCTCTGACTATGATGATGAAACCTCTTGAGTAGATGGATCCGTCTTCACAATCTCGAACCTTGCATTTGTGGTTGGAAGTTTTGTGTTCTTCTTCATGTAGCCATTTCTTTTCTCTCTAATGTGTTCTACTTTCTCCTCGATGTATTCTATCACCTTCTGGTCTAATTTTCCTTTTATAGTTGTCTTTTCCCAATCTATGTTAGAGTCCTCACGAAATAATGAAATAAAAATCATAGCCACAGAGCAAATTGAACGCCCATGTTCATTTCATAGGTCCAAGTCGTGTGAATGGCCCTTAGTCTCTTTAAATCGCACAAATACCATTCACATGGACGTGTGAATCTCATACGTGCCCAATCACGTGATTTGTTCTATGTAAATCGATCTCCGCACTTCACAAGACATCAGGAATTTCACACTGATCCGTCGTGTGAACTAAATTTTCTTGTTTTCTTCGCCTTTGTTCGTCCCTCGCTTTCAATATTCTCGTTCAGGTCGTCCACCGATATCCTTTCAAGTATAGCTTCGCTTTCCTATAAAAATACACAAGAATATGCAAAGAGCATGTCCCAACAAAAGAAACTAACCTAAACACACTTAATATCCATGCAAATGTATCGATTACGTGCCCAAATATACTCTAAACGCATGCATATTTCACACTAAACCATTAGCAACAGAGAAATTTATCCGCCGCTAATTAGCGTCGACCGAGTTTCTTGGTAAATAACTCAACACCGCTGGTATAACTTGGTAATTGTTTTTGAATGACATAAATGGATCCGTCCGTTAAATATATGTTGATAGAAAATTTGTCGCTAATTTGTAATAAATTTGTTAAAATTAGCGAACGGATTTTTCGACACTATATTCAACGATGCGATTAATCCGTCATTATTTTTAAAGAATTTATTACAAATTAGCGATGGATTCATTGCTATTTTTTTAAGTCAAAATTAGTGGTTATATGTAAAATAAATTAAGTTTATTTCTACGACAAATCTAGTCCATTTAATTTTGAAATTTATTTTTTATTTTTTATATATTTTTTTAATTTTTTATATTTATAAACTTGTAAAACTTGTATTAACACAACACATTTTCAAATACAAAAATATTTGTACAAAATACACAAATATCTAATACATTACAAGCACACGTTCAATAAGTGTGTTGTATAAAACATACGCCACATTAATAGTAATAAAAGTATGTAATATATTACATCCAAAAATATGTGAAATATAAAATACAAACGCTATCCTCTCGTCTCCGTAGGTGATGCTAAGGAGAGACGATATCCTGGCACAGCATTGTTCGCCAAAAATATTTGGTTCATACAACCGCAAAGTGTCTGAGTGTAGTTTATAGGATAATGGCAAGCAAGGTCGTATTCTCAAGGATTGATATTCAAAACACTTGGGCTATAATAACATCGCATTCCAATTTTATTGAAGCGTAATTAATATCGAGTTTAATAATAAAAATCAAAAATTAAAAAGAAAATAATTATATTTGTGAACGCCATAAGTATTTTCAACAACCACAGGGCAACCTTAGCACATAATCTCCTCATGTTTCTTCAATATTAAATGCAACCAAAGTTTTAAAACCAATTCATGTAATTCTATGTGTTCAACTCCTAAAATAGTTTATTCCTCCCAAGTGGTGCATAAAAGAGATTAAAAAAAAAAATTGAGGTCTCTCGATCCATCACAACTATTATTAACTCCCAAAAGATCTTTGAATTGAAATATTCCCACAAAAGGGAAAGTCTCCGATATATTACCCTATTTATGTCTCAATTTGATTTTTGTCTCGTTAGAACTCACCTTGGACATGGACTAACAAGTATGACATGCAAATTATTGATCGATAATCGACAATTAATAATAAGCACTCGAATTTATAAAATAGAACACATGAATTAATTAAGAAAATAAATAATTATATTTAACATTAATCAGCGGTTTCGATTATGCCCTTAAGATCCGAAAAGATATGTCAAACATTGATTACAAACTCATAGACAAATTCAATCAACATTATGACATCGTTTAGCCAATGCAAAAGAGATCTTGACATAGAGAAAAACTCCTCTTGTCGATGGATTCTCCTTCCCTAAGTCTTGAAGCTTTTGTGCTCCCGTAGATGCAAAGCCTTGTGGTGTTCTTCGAACCAGCTTCTTCGCTCGTAAGATTTGATTCTTGCGTTAACGTGGTTATTTGATGTGTTTTTCCGTATGAAGTCATATCAATGATTTATGATTATCCCCTTCATTCGTGCCTTGGTCCCCTTTTTATAGTGCTGGAGAGGTCACTTGTAGAGTTTGAACGGAAAAAATTCAAAAATGCCTTTGGCATTGTCCCACACGTCTGGCCGGGTGGGCACCACATGGTTGTGTGATTTTTGCCCTTTCCACACGCCGTGTGGGCTCACACGGCCGGGTTGTATACCTAAGATTTTCACATTACGTGTGATACCCACGGCCTGGGGCATGTGACGTGTTTTGTTTCGGTTTTTGTTCGGATTTGCTCCTTGTGTGTTCACAAAAGTTGTAGCCCTTTCTCTTAGCTTTCCACAGCCAATTGAATCACCTCAATAGCAATTTTGTAGAGAAAGTTATAACCAAAATACTAAACCTTGTTGCTGGAAGCTGTTAGCATTTGACGTTTTTGAAGGAAATTTTTGTTCGATCGTTCGTGCTTTCTCTCCTTCACAAATTTGCTCGTAGCTTATCTCTTGACCTATACTTTAGAACGTGATATCGTTTTTATATCCAATTTAGCTTATTTCGTAAGTTACAAGAATACGCAGATCACGCCTAACAAAGGAAAACTAAACAAAAAATACACCGAATATACATTCAAATGTATTAATTATATATCATTTTAAGCCCCTAAATGCACGTATATTTTACACGCATCACGTGTCTCCATCTTCATACGCGCCATATCTTGACTGTGGATCGCAATCGAGAATAATCATGATGATCTTTTTCTATTCGCTCATGTAAAGCATGGCACGCCAAAACACCCATCCTTCATCTGATGCAAATGTAGTTGAGCACTCCTCACGCTCCTTCTCCGATTGCTCTTCGCAGAGAGTTGCCATCCCGCGCATTTTTGCTCGGACACTCCTGCCTCTCAATGCCTCCTCATCAATCAGCTGAGCTAGAGAGCCCATCGGGACCACCAATCCTAGTGAACAAAGACGCTGAGTCCTAAGGCCTTAGACCTCGCTTCTTCACCCCACGACATCTAAAGTATCTGTGTCATGTGTGAGAACCATGCTCTCCGGCCTCCGTGTTTGCAAATGTACACTCCGCCTCGAAACCTCCAAAAAAAAAAAAAAAATTAGCATACATTACAAACGACTATCCGAATAAAAGTATATAGTGAAAATTTAAAATATTTTAAAGTTATACTTACAAAGCTTATCTTCCTAGACTTCTCATCCACAAATGTACCATCTTTTCTCATATGTGTACAGAAAATATATTACAGACGACGAGTGATTTTGCCTACCACGCGTCGATGCATCCATAAACACAAGTATTACAAAAATTTATAATTATTTTGTAAAAACTCAAGTAAATGAACATTACTTACGATAGTATCATTCGCAATGAACTAGTGAGACCTCCAGTGGTGAGACCAACCTCGAACCAGGTCCCCCAGACGGACATCTGTTGTTGCTCTACTTTTCAGAATGAGCAACAACCTCTAGAGTCTCCAATAGGCCAAACAGATCATCCAAGCATCATCGGAAAACACGATGGCTTACCACAATCTCATTTCTTTTAAAAATGCATCCATATCTTTATCAGCAATTAGACGCCTACTTCATGAATATGTCATGAATTTATCTATCGCTGGTCGAATCCCATTCCCCCAACACAAAAATAACAACATCAATAACTACCCCAACACAAAAGTAAAATAAAATAGTTACACTTCCCCAAAATCGACAATACCGGTATAACAATGAGATACCAATATATTACAATAACAATGAGATACACCAATGTACACGACACGCACAAAGCAATTTTAACTAGAAAATAATAACTATGAGATACCAATTAATCTAATATCCAACCATATAACAAAATTATGTTTATTAACGTACATTAATTACGCGACAAAACTATTTCTAACTAGAAAACAAACCACAATGAATATTAATATTAACTTACATAAATTACCTCAACTCTTGGAAGATTTCCTTCTTCGTGTCTGGTACACTCCTCCAATTGTATCAATTTTGTGGATATCCGCTTGAAGATATTTGTAATTTTACCCAAAGTCATCTCGCGCATCAATCAAGCCAAAAAAAACATATATTAACTAATATTTACAAATAAAGTTACATGTATTAAATAACATTACCTATCACCGTACATTGTAAACTCCTTGCCTCGCTTGGTATAGGTGATTATGAAGAGACGTAGAGGCGGGATCGACACGATGAGTGCTAGGATCATCGTGCCCGAGAAGAACCTGGGATGATCAACAACCAAGTCCATCGCCTCATTAAATTTAGAGGAGGTGGTGCCTCTCACAATAATATTTTCGCCTCATTGGTTTTAGTAATAATTACTTTTTTCTTGGAGGCCAATCTAGATATCAACGCATTTTGGATTTTATGACTAAGATAATCAAATTGAATCTAGTTAGAATTAATATGTCAATTATGCTTTTGCATCAATGCATCATACTCTTCAATCATTTCAATTAAACCGATGTGTTGATTTTTTGTCTAAATATAGTACTTTTTACTGAGTTTTTATTTACTTTTAAGTTAGTTTTAGGATAATTTAATCTGTTTTATTTAGGTTTTGTAGTATATGAAAAGTATAGAAGAAACGAGCAAAACCAAAGAAATTGAAGATGAAAAGAAGATTATTTGAGCCTAAGCACAAAGGGAAGAAGATTGAAGAATGCGACTTCGAACCTAGGTGCCGAATTTCAAGCCTAGGCATCGTTTCTTGAAAATACTAAAAGTCGGATTTTGAGCCTATCGTCAAAGTTTGCGCCCAGGCTAAACGACGTGAATTTAGAGAGTCCCATTTTTGGTAGGATTTGAAGACCTAATTTTGAAGAATGTATGAAGAGACTTTCCTAAACGTTTGGGGCTCTTAAGAGAAGTTGGAGACTTTGGAGGACAAAAACCTGAAAACACGACTTAATGAGATCAGGTTTCCAACTTTCAAGATCTAGAGAACATTCTAGGTGGTTATGATGTAACCAAACCTAATTGTGATGAATTGAACATTTTGTCAATATTGTTACGGGTTCTATCTATCGGATCGAGTTTTCAGTTAAGTTTCTAATTAGATGATTTGTTAATCACAATGACCGGGAGGTGAATAGATCTCTAGCTTATTGTGTAGAATATACCATAAGTAAATTTTATGTAAGAGAGAATATACTTGCATGGTATGTGTAGTCATTATATGAGATCCACAAAGCCCAATGATTTATCGATTGTTTTCACATACAGAATATAGCATGAAGTCGTGAATTATAAAATTTTCATTAGATCTTTCGGGAAAGACTATTATCACATCGCTCCCGATTATGGATTAAGACACTTGTTGATTATTCGATTTGATTAATTATGCTGAAAATCATAAACCCAGTTTTCAAGTTATCTACTTCACTAGTTTATTTGTTTTGTTTATTATTTTAAATTTAGTTTAAAACATTGCTATATAATTGTTTAATTGTTCAAATAAAGTTAAAGTTAATATACTTTTAGTACTTAATAAACATAGTCCCCGTGGGAATGATACTCTATTCATCCTTATTACTTGTTAAAGAGAATGTACACTTGTGTTCGTGAAATTTCTCGTGAACGTAAACCTAAAAACGTATTGTTACCTGCCTTCATAAACTCATTTCTTCCATGAGAATACATACCATTCTTGTCAAGAGATTTAACTACAACATTTTTCTCAAATGAACTTGTTTCTAGTTAATTTTCTCTATAGAAATGTGTTATTGTACACTTTTATACATTGTTTCGATTTATAATTCAATCCAAATATCCATGTTAATGATGTGTTGAACATCGCATTCAGATTTTGCATCTTAAGCATGTTACTAAATTATTTCCGGTCATTATATCCTTTTCGATAACACACTTTTAATAGGTATGCAACAGACGGAATAACTCACAACAAAAATAATTATCAACACTTTTGAATACACTAACTATTTTCTATCGATTCTCCTATTCAATATCGAGAATAATGATATTATGAAAATGCCTAAAAGTACCATCTAAAGGAAAGTTCTCACAATTTCCTTCATAATATTTTTTCCAAAAGTGAATATATCTCTCTTGTTTTATCGATACTATCCCAAAATGGAGGATCATATATCCATTTGGGAGTTGGTTGTTCTTCATTCAAGAGTCATTATATTAAAAGTTATTTGATTTTTTGATTTAATTGGTTCATTTTCTTTTCTCACAAATTTATTTGATAATATTTTTGTTCTTTTCCATCATTGTGATAATTTTCCTCAATCCTCTTCTATAGACTCAATTGTCCTCAAATTTGGTGAAAAAAATTATATTATGTCCTTTCCGAGATAGTGTTAATTTTTTCAATTATTTTTCCTTTTCCTTTTCTTACAACCATAATCATATTTTCTAGAAAGCAATAATCTCAAACAAACTATAGCAAATTAAAAATAAAATAAAGGTCTTGTATGGATGTTTCCATATCCAATTTTCGCCTTAGTGTGGAAAATAAATTTTGAGAAATTATCAAGCTGGTGAAATAAGTTTGTTGTGTGAATTTTAATGTTGGAAATAAAAATAGATTTGGTTACAGTTTTTGAAGTGTATATTTTACATAGATTGTCGATTGTGGTGAAAATTGGTTTGGTTGTGTTTCCTCCTTAAGAGTGGTTTTCTCTCTCCGAGAGTGATGGGATCGCTTTCTGGTTTTGTCTATAGTTCCATTGTCCATTTAGCCGTTCTCCGTGCATTCATTCCTTTCGTGATTTAATTTCTTTTATTACTCTATTTTCACTTCTCAATCTATCCCCATTAATCGAGCTTTGTTATCCTTGTGTTCTTTTTGGGTTTTTTTCCCTAGATCTTTGTTGTCCTTAGGCTGGTTTTTCTTGACGCTTTTCGCTTTTTCTTTTCTCTTTAACTTTGTGACCTTCTTGACTCAAAGTTGTTAACAGTCGAGAGGCACTCAAAGGAAATCATTCTTGGATCTTGCGGGTGCTCGGGATGGCCAAAGACTCTATGGGATGATAAGAAAAGTTCTTTCTTTAACAGAGGATGAGAAATGGGGTTGCCTTGTAGAGAAAGATATCATGAGTAGTATCAAGAATGTCGTAGGTTTATTCTGAGCTATACATGGAATTAAAAGTTGAACTTTGTTGGGCTTAAGAGTACTAGTGACTCATGTGTGGCCGATTAGAATCAATATCCGTTCCTCCGGGAGATTGGCTGGGCATAAATAAATTCCCGCTTTTGTTTACTTTGGAGATAAGAACAAAGTGTTCGTAAATCGCACTGGATATTTGATAACAACTTTTGATATTAAAGGAGTGACTAAAGTGGGTTGAGATGATGGATATGGATTTCACCATGTTGATGTTTAGTCCAAATTCGACCTGCAGTAATCGATTTCAACAATAATCAGAACAGATAGGAAAAATGTTTTCGATGACCGGGCGCTATATCCTTAATCAGAGTATAACGGGCAGTATATTAAACCTTTGGTGTCTATTAACTTGAGCAAACCCTTCTTAGAGGTGCTTCAATTAAATTTTGGGTAACCCTTATCAAGCACTTCAAATATGAAAAGATGGTTGGATTTTTGTTTCTATTATTGTGATTTTGGGACATTTTGATGTAATGTGAGAAAAAGTTGTGCAATGATTTATGTGAAGGCCTTTTGTGACCAAGATGGAGATTGCTTAAGAGCAACTGATCTTATGTCTTCCAAGAGCAATGACCAACCTCCCATAATGCCAAAATAATTTCCCAAGAGTGCCAACTTAACGAAAAGGAAAATAATCGTTATAACCCCACACAGTCAATCCTTTTAAACCATTGAAGATTGTGAGTAACAGTGAATGAGTGACACCATTAGTTCAACTCCAAACTCCCCAAGGAATGTGAGTAGTGTAGCCAACAAGTTGGGAACCCAAATTGTATCGTGGAAAGTGCCAAGCAATGGAGGAACTCCCGAATCAGTTCTAAACTTCATTAGTTGGACAAGGCAATCAGCAGATCCCAAAAAGGAACAAAGGCCCTGATGAAACTCATCTCCCATGGATTTTTCAAATCTTGTTGAGATTGAGATTGAGAGTGCCATTGAAATGTTAGTGGAAAAAATCAACCTATGCTAAGTGGTGAAAGGAAGCGTGGGTGGGTGAAAATCAAGAAGTGCAATAAGGGGTCCAACTGAAAAGCTGCTTCTGGCGCAAAGTCAAATGGCCAGAGGTCGGTGGGGTAAAGCAGGCATGAATATGGCCGGAATAGCGTAGCCTACAGAGGTGAGATGGACCAAAAATTCTAAGAAACAAAATTTCTTCTCAGCAGTGTGTCTGAATATGGTGGTGGAGATTCAACCCTAATCGTCTCAAGCACCCCACCAGGATGGCAATTTTCTCCGAACCCTATTGCAGATCTGACATCCACCCCAACTTATGAGGTGGTGAGGTGCCTTTGCAATTAATAAACAAATGGGCACGTGTACGGGTATTTTTGCATTAGATGGGAGGCCGTGGTCTAGTACATCCTACCCATACCCTACCCGATACCCGATTAAATAATAATATTATATATATAATATATCTACATATATATTTATTTATAATATTTTACATATATTTTTTTTATTTATACAACTCTCTATTTATTTATATTTAAAGAAAAGGATTTTTTCCCCAAGTCTCAACCAAAATCTACAAACCCACTAACACTTTTGTTTAATCCTTTTAATATTTTGCTATATTTTTATAATATTTAGTTCGCTAATTCTTATTTGTATTCTTTTTCCTTATTGTTTCCTTTAAGAATTTAGTAAATATCAATATCTTTATTTAAATAACTCAAATTTCTCTTTAAAAAAGAAATAACTTAAATTTGAAAAAAATACAAAGAGGCTGGTAGTGGTATGAATACTCCGATCATCCGATGGGTATGGGGACGGGTATGAAATGTATCACCCGGTATGGGTATGGGTAATGGTGGTATGGTTTGAGATAATAAATGGGTACGGGATGGAGGATATGTAATCCTACCCTAATCCTACCCATTGCCATCCCTAACCCCAATGACGGCTTCCCCTGAATTATACAGTTGGGTGGACCCTCTACAATTCCTCAAATCAAGGAGATTTGGCGATACCATCATCCAAATTTATCTTTTATGTGAAAAAAAGAAAAAAATTATTAGTACTATTGTTGTGCACTTCAAATGTGGGGAAATGTGGCATCAGGTTGATCCTTGTGCCTTGGGGGGGTATGCTTGTGGTATGGGATAAAGATGTGAACATTATTAGCATCCATGAAGAATCTTTTTGCTTAGAAATTGAGTTTGTCTTGAAGAATGTGAGATCACGGGTGATTTTTGTGTATGGTAGTGTTGATTTGGGAATCGTAAAATATCGCTGGGATTACTTCATTCAGGGTAAGAGAAAATGGGGCTCTTCATGATCATGTGGGGATTGGAATGATATTTCTTGCTTCTGAGGAAAATGGGGGGCTTTTATATCTTATACGAGTCAGAGAGTGGATTTAGAGAGTTTATCGTGAGATATAGTGGATGAAAAAGTTAATTTCTTCTGGTCATCCTTTCACTGAGAATAATAGAGATTTTGATGGCTTTGTGAGAACTTCGATAAATTCTTTGCTTTCACCGATTGGTTTGTGGATAATCTTAATGCAATGGTCTACCATATTCCAAGATTTCTTCTGACCATGCTTTAATTATCCTTCATCAAAGAACTCCTAAAGGAAAAAAGCCACCAAAGATTTTGTTTTGACGTGCATGGGTGCTTTAGTGGTTCGATCAGTTGTGGAGAAAGCTTGGAATGGAAAGCAGAGAGGTACTCATTTCTTTCAAATTCAAGCCAAAATCGCAAAGCAAAATGGATATCTTAAATTGGTGCAAAGGAAAAAGCATAATTCCTCGCGCGATTGAGATATTAAACAATGAACTTGATCGATGATCTTCTTGTAAGTAGCAGGACTCGGAATGAATGGAGGTCTTGTAACCGAAGCCTCAAATTGCTTATGCTAATGAAGAAACTTATTGGAAAAATAAATCCAAAGTGCAATGGCTTAAGGAGGATTTGAACACCAAATTTTTCCATGCAAGTACCATCCAAAGGCAAAAAAGAAATGTTATTGAGCAGTTGGTTAGTAGAGATGGGAGCATTTGTGATAGCCAGGACCGTGATAGAAAAGAGGTGTCCTTACCAAGAGCTCTTTTCCACATCTTCACTGCTGACTTTGACATCCTTGAAGGCCTACCAAGATCCATTGATGATTTCCACTCTAGTCAACTTATCAAAGCACAATTGATGACTTTAAGATCAAGCAAGCTCTCTTTGACCTCCATCCTCACAAGTGCCCCGGCCCGATGGTATGACTCCTTTATTTTTCCAATTTTTCCGCCTCTTGCTTTCTTGACATATGTTGTGTCACAAAAAAATTTCTTCTCTAATTCTAAAATGCTAAAGATCATTAACCACACAATGGTCACACTTATTCCTAAAGTGAAAATCCTTCTTCCATGGCCCACTTCCGTCCTATTAGCTTGTGTAATGTGATTTATAAGATCATTTCTAAAATTCTTGCTAATCGATTGAAATTGTGTTTCACCTATGCATTAGTGAATGTCAAACCGCATTTGTTAAGGGGAGACAAATTAGTGATAATATTGTTATGGCCCATGAATGTTTTCATTACATCCATAATCTTTGGAAGAAAGTTCTAGAGGATTCATGCTTTGAAGTTAGATATGTCTAAAGTCTATGATAGGGTTGGAATGGTCATTCCTTGTCAAAGTTCTTAATAAGATGGGCTTCCCACACACTTTTTCTAGATGGATACGGTCTCAGTATTTCCACAACTTCCTTCTCTTTTCTCATCAATGGTAAACCTAAAGGGATACGCCCTCCTCTCTAGTGAGAGGCATTAAACAAGGTGACCCATTATATCCTTACCTTTTATCATCATTTCTCAAGCATTTTCCAACTTGATCTTCCAAGCTAGGATTCAGCCTCAATTTTCTCGGGTCTTAAAATCAGAAAAAGCCCTTGTTATATCCCACCTTTTCATGATGATTCTCTTCTCTCGTGAAGCTTCCCCGCCCAAGCCTCTATTGTGAAACAAACTGACCATTATTGGGTGGCAACAAATCACCTGATCAATTTAGATAAATCCTCCATTTTTTCAAACCCAATGTTGCTCAAACCGATCAGATCTAATTTGAATACCTCGACGGTGTTCTTATTCAATCTAAGATTAAACATCCAGCTTGCCTTTACTCCTGGGTAGATCTAAACGGAGGTGTTTGACTATGTCATTGAAGCCACCAAAAAGAGAATTAACACTCGAAACATAGCCTTTTTAACAGTGCAGTAGAGAGATTCTGACA